>CM054127.1:110840700-111440700 GCA_028751855.1 Ambrosia trifida
ATACAAAACACTTGTATGTTTATTCTTTTTCTATGTCAAATCACTGATAAATATATTTTGTTAGGATTCTGCCCACTTATGTTTGTATTTTGTATATTTTCAGCCATTTTTGAAGGAACATGCTCTCGGGTCCTATCCCGCAGCGGCTCTTTAACTCCAATATGACACTAATTCATCTGTATGTCACATTATAACAAAAAAACAAAAACAAAAAAATTCATTGAAAACTTAATGATCACACAAGTCACACTTTTTTCCTTGTTTTCATGAGCAGTTTGTTTGAAAACAACCAACTCACAGACACTATTCCTAACACGCTTGGGCTTGTGAAATCGCTAGAAGTTGTGTGAGTACCTATGCTGATCACATTTCAGGACTTTTTTTTTTTTTTTTGTGTGACCCCGTTGGGGAAAACTCACGAGCTTATGCTTGGCAAATAGACTTCAAGGGGTTAAGGCAGAAACCAGTAACGCTGATTCGAACCTGAGACCTCTCTGCTAGAGAGAATCAGACTCTTACCACTGCGCCGCCCCTTGAAGATTATTTCGGGCTTCTTGTAATACTAAAAAGTGTAACTTTGTATTTTAATGGTGGTTTTCAGACGTCTTGATAGGAACCTTCTAACCGGGAATGTCCCTTCAAACATCAACAGACTTACTGGTTTATTTGAAATGTAAGTATAGGAAAAAACCTTAACTTTGTCAATTTATTTGGTCCTGTTAATGTTCATTTTCTGGTGAATTTGCTCACAGGTTCCTCTCAAACAATCAACTGACCGGTCCTGTGCCTAATTTGACCGGTTTAAATGTCATCAACTATCTGTAAGTAGAAAAATTAATAATTTTCCAACCAAGTTATTATTATCAACTAATTCCTGATTTCACAATGTCATTCCAGGGATCTAAGCAACAATACTTTTGACCCGTCGCGCGTTCCTTCTTGGTTTTTCAAGTTTACAGTCTTTGACCACACTGTAGATCTCTCTAACCATTTCCATTTATCTCTTTTTAAGTCATAATGTGTAGTTTTGTAACATCATTACATTATTTGGCAATTGGCAGTAAGATGTCAAGTACAAGCCTTGTAGGAGAGTTACCTGCTGACCTTTTCGGCATCCCTCAGTTACAGAATGTGTGAGTTGAGATTTTGTTCGTTATGTGGTTATAATATTATATTACTTGATAAAAAAACTGTTTTTTTTTTTTTAAAGTTGCATAGTTTTCATTCCATGACTGAGAAAATTATATCAAGATAGCGGGTAGGCGGGCAACAAGCTTCGTCGCCACCCCCTTTCTGCGGGCAACAAACTGATTTGAAACCACTTTTTTTTTCAGTGATTTAAGTGGCAACAGACTTAATGGCACTTTGGATATTGGCTCAAGCCATAGCAACCAACTACAACAGGTCAATTTGCAGAATAATCAAATTAGTGATTTCGCTCAAAGAAGCCAATACAGCATAGAACTAATGTGAGTTTCCTCATTAAATGATAGTTTTCTAATAAGTTCTAATACCTTAAGGTTTTGAGGTCTAAACGGACAGATACACATGTATACACATGCACTTTTTGTACACAACTAGTTTTAAGTAAAGAACTACATAAGCACTTGTATGTAGACATTTCAGATATGTTATACAGTTACATAACCACCTTATGTATCAAAGTTAAAGCAACAAGTTTTATGACTGTTAAAGCAATAAGTGATTATGTGGTTCTTTGAATTCACTGTTTAAAACTGCTTCTGTATTAAACGACCGTCCACACACACGTGTATATATATTATGAAGCCCTCTCTTTTTTTCTCCATTAAACAACTAAAGCACATCTCCTTATGCTTTGTTGCAGCCTAGTAGGCAATCCAATATGTATGGAGACGGGCGTTACAGACAGATTTTGCTCCCTACCCATAAATACTAGTTCTTCATACTTGACACCACCAAACAATTGTGTGCCTGCAACTTGTACTAATTCAGGTCAAGTTTCAAGTCCAAATTGTCGATGTGCATATCCTTATACCGGCAACCTATTCTTCCGAGCTCCTTCGTTCTCTGACCTTGGAAATTCAAGTGTTTATGAATCTCTCCGAAATGCCATGATCAACTCTTTCCGGAGGTCTCAACTCCCCATTGACTCAGTTTCGCTAAAGAATCCTACCAAAAATTTGGATGATTATCTTGTGATCAATCTATTGGTTTTCCCATCCGGAGATGATAGGTTTAATAGGACTGGGATTCTTGGACTTGGGTTCTCACTTAGTAACCAAACCTTTAAGCCTCCCGCAGCCTTCGGGCCCTACTTTTTCATTGGTGAAAACTATGACTTCTTGCAAGGTAATATAGTCTTTTCCTGCTAAATCTATGATTCTGTATGATAGCACTTGGTGGCAGTTCCGACCCGTTTACTTTTGAATGGGTCGATTTGGGTTACGTTACACAAATAAATATTTATAGCATATATTGGTGTCATCTGACAGGAGCATCAGGAGGAGGGCACAAGTCATCCAACACTGGTGTTATTGTAGGGGCGGTTGTTGGTGGTTGTGTGCTTGTGGCACTATTGGTACTTGCAGGATTGTATGCTCTACGTCAAAGACGCCGTGCTGAGAAGGCGACCCATGAGAGCAGCCCTTTTGGTATGGTTTTCCATGATCCTTTTATTCTTAACTGTTTGAATAGATAATGTGGTTTTTGATCATTTTTGTGTACAATTTGTAGCATTATGGGATAAAACTGGTGCAAGCGGTGCAGTCCCTCAGCTGAAAGGAGCAAAAGCCTTCTCTTTTGAAGAGCTTAACAAATGCACAAACAACTTTTCAGATTCTAACAACATAGGAACTGGTGGATATGGAACGGTAAGCGTGACAAAACGGGTCAGATCCGATTAGGTTGACCCTATTTTTTCATTCCCAAATGCTTGCACAAATGTTTTCACAAAAACATAATTTTTTATAAAACAAAAGTTTCTTAATATAATCACGAAAAGTCATATTATTGTGAAAATAATCTAACCTTCTTACAACATTGATTTAAAAGGTTTGTTGCATCAAAAATATCATTTTACCTGATTTCTGACCCAGTTTAGTTTTTGATCATGATTTTATAATTTAATCGATTACTATTAAAATATAATCAAATTTGACGTTTTCTAGCTGTAAGTAAACGGGTCAAAATTGTACCTCTAAATGTATAAAGATCAAAGAAGATAAAGGTTGGTCTTACTTGCATACTGAAAGTATTATATTATTTTGTGTAGGTATACAGAGGTAGTTTACCAAATGGGCAACTAATTGCCATTAAAAGGGCTAAACAGGGATCAACTCAGGGCGGGATTGAGTTCAAAACTGAGATTGAGCTTCTTTCCAGAGTTCATCACAAGAATCTTGTGAGTCTTGTAGGTTTCTGTTTCGACCAAGGTGAACAAATGTTGGTTTACGAGTATATTGTAAATGGGTCACTCAAAGACAGTCTTTCAGGTAATTCTATATTTTCACATGGAAATGATCCTTACCAATTCAAATGAAATTCAAAAACCGATGATCAATGGTCATGATCAATGCAGGGAGATCTGGAATCAGGCTAGATTGGATACGACGACTTCGAATAGCACTTGGAGCAGCAAGAGGGTTGCAATACTTGCATGATCTTGCTGATCCTCCAATCATACATAGAGACGTCAAAACAAACAATATCTTATTAGATGAACGTTTGGTTGCAAAGGTGGCGGATTTTGGTCTATCCAAATCAATGGGTGATGCTAATAGGACTCATGTTACCACTCAAGTCAAAGGGACAATGGTTAGTATATGTTAGTGATCATCTCATTATTTGAATGATTATGTGAAGAACTTGATCTAAACAAGTATGCCATTTGGTTATTACAGGGCTACATGGACCCTGAGTATTACATGACACAACAGTTAACGGAAAAGAGTGACGTTTATAGCTTTGGAGTCGTACTGTTGGAACTAATAACCGCAAGAAATCCAATTGAGAAAGGGAAGTACATTGTGAGAGAAGTGAAAGAAAGAATGGACACAAGTAAAGAGCTATACAACCTACACGAGGTCCTTGACCCGACCATAGGTTTGACCACTCAACTAAAAGGTTTAGAAAGATTTGTAGACATGGCATTGCGGTGTGTTGAAGAGACTGGAGATCAAAGACCGACAATGAGTGCTGTTGTGAAAGAGATTGAGAGAATTATGGAACTTGCAGGCCTTAACCCAAATGTCGAGTCTGCATCAAATTCTGCAGATTATCCAAGTAAGGGAAGTGAACATCCTTATACTAATGACAGCCTTTTCGCTTATAGTGGTGACCAGTTACCTACAAACTTGGATCCCAAGTAGAAATATTTGCACAACTAACTAGATGGAAGACTTCTTGATTGTCAAATGTTTGATTTGCATTTTTTTTATCTTTTATTCATGTAAATAAGAGCTGTGAATTATGGATTTTGACGTGTGAGGACTCATGTATTTCTTTGAAGTTGTTTATATGTTGAATGTTGTATGCACACTATTTGAAGCTATTGATGTTTTTCCTTATCGCGATAGAAGTATACAACTACTACTTTGTGGTTCGGTTTGGGTAGAAATTACATCAGATTTCTGGTCCTTTTCATAAACAAGAAAAGTAACCAAGAACCTGTTGGGAATGTCACACCCCAACCGATAGCGGAATACATCGGGGCGAGACTTGTGGTAGATTGTTCAAAGACTTCATGACACTAGAATTCGTGACAATATAATTTAAAGATAAAATTTCATTTAAAGCATAAACATTGTCTAAAAGATAACCGAAATACAAATTGTTTCATAAAGGAGTAGTACAATATCAAAATATAGAAATTAACTAGCGTGAGTTTCTAGCCAAATCCTAAGTAGTTTTTCTTGTATACCCTGCATCAAACGTTTCCTGCAACATGTATAAAATATCCGTCAACACATAAAGCATTGGTGAGCATACTAGTTTTAGTGTACATACATAGTATTTTAGAATGGTTTACTCAAATCTCATACTATAGCATTGCACATACCTATCATACAAAAGACATAACTCAAACCCGCGAGTACCACAGCGTATACCTAACATATTCATGTTAGGACGTTTAAATCTTAACAATGACCCATAAAGGGGGCGGTGTGCTAGTCCTATAGCGCTATACATGTTAAGTGGGCTAATAATAGTTAATGATTTATGTCTAAGTATCTAAGAATCGATAGCGTGGCAAGTAGCATATAAGTATGTTTAATAGATTGAGCATGTGTGTTTACGAAAGCATTAGTGTGTTTTGCATATGATACATGTTTACACCCCAAAAGTGATAAAGAGTAAAAGGGGACAAGTATGAACTCACCTTTGGGTGCGTTTAGTAAGGCTCCAAAGACGAGTCTTGGGAGATTAGTTCCTTAGCCTTGGTTTAACTAGAATTAGAGAATAGAGGGTCTTAGGTTTGGGTTTAGATTATAGATTCACGAGAGTCATGCAAGCCTTTTAAGCAAACCAAGCTCAAATTGCCTTTAGGGCAATCCGGATGGTCATGAGATTAAGTTAGACCAAGCACAAAACCATCATAGATGATTCGGATGGTATAAAGTTAGGAATGTGAATCCATTTGATAGGTTCATGTCATAACCACTTCGCTTATGGAATAAACGTGGGTTTTGGACACGAGATTTCCCCCTTTCTAGTGTGGATAAATCCGTAGCACAAGAAGGGTCAAGAGAGTTGGTAAGGTAGGGTGTAACCACAAACCTTTCAAGGATTAATAATAAGCTAGTAAGATAGAAACTTGAAAGTATATGTTTATATTATTATATAGTATAATTCAGAAAACAATTCAGAAAATAAACCCATTTGGGACCTCTTTTAAGTGCTCTACCCTTATCAAACTTATGTGGATAAACATGGGGAAGATCCTAGAGGGTTCTCCAAGGAGTTTTGGATAGAAAAGAGAAGGAAAAACTGAAAAGAAAGAGAGTTTGAGGTTGGAAAACTTACTGATGTGTTATCAGGAAGTTTGCTCAAAACTTTGAGGATTAGAGAGTGATTTTAGAGAGATTATGGATGAACAAGAGGTTAATGGGTGGAGAGGAGTGGTATTTATAAGTGGGGTGAGTTGGTGGGGCATTTAAGGGAGTAATTAGGGGTGGTTAGGAGTGAGTTAATTGGGTAAAGGGGCCATTTACGAGCTGATTAGAAGGCTGATCTGGTTGCTGAATTCGTAAGGCCGTCGTGTCATGTGACGGGATTTCAGCATCCTGGTCGTGTCACGCGACGGGGTGTTTTTTTGGGCCAAAAGTGCTTTTTGGTTGGGCTTGGCCCAACAGACTTGGTTTTGGACGTGTTTTTGGGTTAAAACTTAAGGTTTAAGCCCATTTTGACATGTTTTTGGGTTGGGCTTGATTTCCAACTTGTATGGGTTCGTTTATGCTTCGGTTTAGCATTAGAATTTCGTTTTTAAGTGTAAAGTATAAAGTTTGCGTTATGTAGAGTTTATAGAATATTTGAAATAGGTTATAATTAAATGAAATTGACAAAATATTCTTCCGTTGATCATAAGCTCGGGATTACAAGGGTGTAAAAGGGAAAGATACGAGAATACAAGGACTAGAATGAAAAATACCAAAAGTACAAATGTTACAGGGAATTTCAGTGAAAATGGGGCATTCACTAAATATTTTAAACACAAATGATTATGTTTATATATGTGTGATATAAATAATTATTTCGGATTGATTCTCAACCATTTGATGGTTGTGAGAGCTTCACAGTGAACCAAACATCGTCCAAGATAGAGTTAAAATAAATGAGATACCGATGCTCGAAGTTGTATGGTTAGAACAACCAAAGATGAGAAAAATGGGTTAAGCTTTGTCAAAATGTCCAATATATGCATGATGTCTAAACATGAAATGGTTTATAAGGATGAGTACTCCTTGTATATTGTTTCCTCTTTAGGAAAATACTAATGAGGACCCTAAAGGGTACAAAGCAAACAAGCTCGCACAAGTGCATGTGGCGTGGGCTATGGGTGCAATGTAGCGGTTTGATATCGAACTTTTCAATTCGCTTCACCAGGAGTCATCTTTGTATTTTTAAAGGTTGGTTCGATGGACTCGGTTTAGGTGAGCCTGACCATGGTACGGGTCAAGAGCGGGTGGTGTAGCTGCCGATCAAATAAACCAAAAAATTAACATCCAATTGTAAAAGTTTACCTTGAAACAAAATTATTTTAAATGTATAAAAATTATTAGAAAATATATATTTTACATCAATCAAACTACATACAATGGAAGTTGTTACCTATTGGTCATATGATTAGATAGGTCTGCAATTCGTTCAGTAGAGTATTGAAAAGATTGTCATCATCTCATTAGAGATTGTGTGTTGTCGGTTTGCAGGTATGTCATTTAAAAATTCGGATTAACTATAATATTGAAGGTATGTGTCTCGTTCATACTCAACAATCATATTATAAATAATTATACATGCATTCAAAATTTTCACCATCACATACTTGTCCTACACAAGACATGAGTGTCAAAGAAATGCAAAACGAACTTGCAGAACTCCAAATGCTCGTTCATCATCTTTTCTAGCGGCCTCGTGATGTTGAGCAAACAACTTATGTTTCCGAAGCTGTGAAGAAGTTATGGATTTGACAAAGGCAACCAGTGAAGGATATATGCCATCAATCAATGGTGTATTATGTCTTATTATATTCCTGACCATTCACGACATAACTCAAATTTAAATTTGGTGCTTGACTAGATCATACATCATCAAAGATAGGAGATCGATGGAGCAAGCTTTTCATAATACGTCCGTGGATCTTGAACGTGATCAGAACTTGTTTCCTTCTTCTGCATATTTAATTCACTCTTAACTTTCCTATGACTATCTCTAATGACATAACATAGTAGCATGTGTTGTTCTTAATCATCAGAGTGTAGATTTCCTATTTTGGAGGTAAAAATTTGTGCTTAGAAGTACATATTTATGGAGATTTAAATAAAATAAATCTATAACTTATAATAAAAGAATTGAATATTGATGAGGGTGGCATTCAATGGAGGCCTAAGAAAGCCATTTTAATGACATGGCATTCAAGGAGGCATTCTCCTTCTTGAGTGTGCCATGTGTCATGCCATGTGGCAAATTAAAAATAAATAAATAATAATATAAAACCTAATCTACTAAATTTAAATTGAGTTATTTTAGAAAAAAAGAATTTAAAAACAAATTTAAATTTTTCTCTCTTATTTTCCTCCCATAATTTTTAAACGTTAATATCTTTTATATACGATATTTTTTAAAGAAAAAAGTTACACCAAATTAACGAACGTTTTATTATCTTTCCAACGAGTACCATAGTTCTATATAAAAAACGAAGAAAAAACAACTATTTTTTGTGAGGTTTCGTTCATACAGAAAAAAAACACAAAGTGTTCAGGTTATTCATTAATAATGTTTTTTCTTTTAAACCAGGTTCTTATCTACGATGTTGAAATTCAGCTCAATCGTCATGCTTTCATTGGTATTTTACTCTTTTAAAAATGCATAGGTATACTTCATCAAGAGAATCTAGGAGAAAAAATCGCGCAACACTGCAACACATGGCGTCACCTTATAGCAAGGTTAATTTTTTATTTATTTAATTAAAAGGGTAATAATTATTACTATTAGTATAAATATTATTAGAATTGTTATATTTTTCAACCCCGGGACGCTCTCGGGATAAAAGCTAGTGGATATATAAAAGATATAAATATAGGCAAAAAAATTTAACCAAAGTTTTGTTTTTGTTGTTAACCAAAATTAACTAAACCGGGCTAAAAACCGATAATCTAACCATATAAATAGAACCAAATAATCAATTGTTTAATAAGATCGATTAACTGGTGACTTTGGTTTTAGTTTCGGTTGAGGCTAATAATCGAACTGAATCGAAGCATACACACCCTTATAAGTGTCTGTGTTTCCCGCTGCATCACGCGGGCACCCTACTAGTATTTAATAACCAGATATAAGTTACAAATTTAAACTCGATAAATTTAAAACCTAAATATACCCATTACGCATCCCAATAGTCAATTAGAAAGTTGTACCAAATTACTTAACCAACTATACCCAATTAGTTACTTATCAATTAGAAAACCTAAATTAAAACCCATTCAGAGAAAACCCTTTAATATTGATGGGACTGGTTTTATTATAATTATTTCTTTTTCTTTTAAGTATTTATTTTATTATAACCATATTATTAAACTAAAAAAAGCATACATATTTGTGTAGACAAGATTTTAGATTTTGTAGAAAAAATTATGAAAAGGCAAAATTGATTTTAAATGGTGGGCAAAGTGTGTTAAAAATGAAGACTAGAATAATAAATAGTAAATAATCAAATAATAAAGCAGAACAAGCCGATGAAGAAAAAAAAACTAATATTAAAGTTAGTAATTAACGATGATATCATATATACACATAGCATAGCATATGCCCAAGATAACAAGTAACAACAAAAGAAATGAGACAAAACAATTTTCCTTAAAGGAGACAACTCTTTTGGTAAAAATACACTTGGCAGTGGATTAGATGCATGGATTTAATGGCTCAAATAAACAGATTAAGTTAGGAGCAGTTGACAGTTATCACCTACCATTCCATCTAATATCAACAATAAAAACAAAATGGCCGGACACCATATTGACATGGTCTTGTTTGTCTTTATGTTTAACAGCTTTGTAACTAACAATGCTGCACAATGACCTTGTCAACATGGTTATCATCAATTCTTGTTTATTATGTTTTTTAAACAGGTGTTAGTTACATTACATCGAATTTGACGACATAGGAAGAGTGAGGGTCTGTTTGTATTCCAAATGTTGCCATTTGTTGTCTAAGTTTTGTTGAGTATTCAGGAAGAAGATATTGCTGAGTTTAGAGAAATGGGTCGAAGAATTCGGTTATGGATGATGTTTTGTTTCTGTCAGGTTATGGTCATTGCAGCGCTGACTGACTCGAATGATCGTAAGTTATATTGATATAATGTTTGTGGAGTTTTTATGAGTTTATATTTTGTCACTAAATTAATGATCTTAATATGTTTTTTTTTTCTGTACGTAGTTGCGGTGTTAACTGCTCTCAAATCTGGATGGCAGAATCTACCACCGGATTGGAAGGGTTCGGATCCCTGTGGAAGTAGTTGGGAAGGGATCAACTGTACCGACTCACGTGTAACCACCTTGTAAGTTTTAGATGTTTCAGCCTTCAAGGGGGTGGCACAATACTGCTGCCTTTAACCGCCTTGAAGGCCACTTGCCCTATGCAAGTTGCGTTTTACTTGATCCTACTGGTTAGCATGTTATTGGTGGGGTCCCATGAGTTTTCCGGTAACAGGTTCTCATGGTTATGAAAAAAAGTTGTCGGTGTTGGTGTTTATATCCTAAACAACTCGAGAAAAATCTTAAACTTATGTTTCTTCATTACAGGGTTTTGGCAGGCATGGGTGTTGAAACCACTGACATTGGGGACATTCCATCACTTTCCATGTTGCAATATTTGTCGGTTTTCCGTTCTCATTTCAAATTTTGCTTGCATACACTATCCATTCATGTCACATGATTACTTCAAACTAAAAATGTAATCATGATCTATGTTTGTAGAGATCTTTCCAACAACAAAGGGATTAAAGCCATTCTTCCGCCATCTATTCAGAGCTTGAAGAACTTAACGACGTTGTAAGAGTTCCATTTTGTTAATCAAGCATAGAAAACTTATTTGCAGCGGTCTTTCCTTATCATTGAAAACCTTGTCTGAGTTTTCGCGTTTAACCAAATACTCTTTCCATGTAGAATCCTAATTGGTTGCAGTTTTAGAGGTCCAATTCCTGATTCAATAGGATCCCTCAAGCAGTTAGTATTTTTGTAAGTATTACTATTCCTTGTGTATATTATACATATGTACAACACTGACCCGTTTATAAACTTAATCCCGCTTTGACCCATTACCAAATCATCAGTTCCTCAGTTATCTCTTATGTGTTGCAGAGGTCTCAATAACAACAGCTTTACCGGACCTATCCCACCATCCATTGGAAATTTAGCTGATCTGTCATGGTTGGATCTAAGTGATAACCAGCTTTCGGGACGCATTCCCATCTCTAATGAAACATCCCCTGGCCTTAACAATCTAGTGAAAACAAAGCACTTGTATGTTCTATCTCTATTACATCACATTGTGAGTACACCAGCTTTTGAATTGTTAGTATTCATGTGTGCGGTCATGATGCAGCCATTTATCGAATAATCAGTTATCCGGTCCCATTCCATCTCAACTTTTCAACTCAAGCATGAGCCTAATACATTTGTAAGTATTTCATCGCCTGTGAAAATAATACGAAGTCTTATCTGCAAAAAAAATATGTTTTCATGTGCATGCTCATTTATTAACAGCATAGTTAACAACAACCAGTTATCAGGGGCAATCCCTTCGTCGATAGGAACCGTCCAGACTCTTGAGGTTATGTAAGTAACTAAGTATCAATGATTTACAATCCTTGAAATTTATGAAAATGCCTTCTGAACTGAATATTTTCGTCTTTTGTGTAACAGACGCCTGGACTCGAATTGGTTGAGAGGGGTTGTGCCTCGGAATCTAACGGCGCTCAAGGGTGTTAGTGAGCTGTAAGTGATAACAGAAAACTTAACTATGTTTATTTGGTGGTTTAGTTACATTAAGTGGCATATTTGTTCATTTTCAGGTACTTGTCAAACAATAATCTTACTGGACCTGTTCCAGATCTATCAGGAATGAACTCACTGTTTTATGTGTAAGTTTAAAGTTTTTGAATCTGTTTTATTCATTCCTTTTACTAATCATCCTTTTTTAACCATTTGCAGGGACATGAGCAATAATAGTTTTGATCAGACTGATATTCCTTCATGGTTCACACTTCTGTCGTTGACCACAATGTAATATATATGTTTGTGTGTATATATATACATATTTCTATTTCTATGTGATTAGTATATAGTATGCATATTTTTTTATTAGATATGACAATTTCGACCTATTTACTTACACATGGATCAGTTTGTTCGGTTTATCCTAACCTTGTCAAATTTTTATAGGCTAAAGGGGAACGGGTCAAATGGGTTGAAAGTCACCTATAATTAGAAATTACCCGTTTTGACTGTTACCCAACCCGCGTGACCACTTTCTACTCTTAAAAAAGATAAAAAGGTGTCCACTTTTGATTCTATTAACTAAAATATATTGGTGTCGTTGAATACATTCGTAGGTCAATTATGCCCACTTTATTCCAAATCCTTAAAAACGACGACATAAACTCTTGTTTTGTATGCCTTCTTTATTACATGTCACTAAACCGTATGCGATCAGTTTAGACACTTCACCATATTGCCACAATGTTTCGTGTTTGTTATGCACTGTAGAAAACAATTTTCTAAATACTTTAGCACCTTAGAATCAAATAAAATCTTTAAATGCTGCGTTATATTGCACTGGCAGATTGATGAAAATGGCGCGACTTCAAGGAGAAATCCCATCAGATGTCTTCCAACCACAGTTGGAAAGATTGTGAGTATCAGCTTAATTCAAATTTTTTTTTTTAATTTATATGGCATAAACAGTAGTTAAAAATTAGCATTTTATATTAAACATGATCGATATGCGATGCATCAACAAACATGTAAGAATCAATCATCAAGCAATTTCAACATGTCTTTGTGTTCTTGTTCTCTTCTTATTATTGATGAAAGAAATCATTTAAGAAAACTTGGCACTAAGCTTGTTCGTTTCTTTCGCTTTGGGGGATTATCTGTTGACAGGGTGCTAAGCAGCAACAATCTTAGTGGAACTCTGGATGTTGGCAACAGCTATAAGAGTAACTTGACTGTTGATCTCAGTGACAATTCCATTACTAACTTCACACAAAGTTCTGGATATAACTTCAGCATAAAGTGAGATACTATGTCTCTTGGCTTCTACTTTCCATACACTTAATATGATGATTATCTCAAGTACAAAAAAAATAAGAATTTCAAATAGTTTGATATTTTGACCCGTTTACTTACGAACTTGTAGATTTATGCTATTTTTTAAATCTCAAACGGGTCAAATAAACAAATAGGTAAAATGGAACGTGTCAAATGGGCCGTACGGCTTGAAAGTTGTGTAACTCTTGTTTTTTATGCAAACAACCACCTGTAATATTGTACTTTTTCTACTTATGTTAACGAATTCGATATTTATAAAAAAAAAAAAAAAAAAAAATAAAGGCGCAAAGGTGCAAAAAAGGGTTTTTCAATCATCCCAGCCTTATTTTGTTCAACCCGCATAAAACAAATACCCTTCAACCCGACCCGTTACCTAACCCACTTATGGAAATATTTTTCTACTTCTGTGCAGCCTTGAAGATAACCCAATTTGTAAAGCCGGAGCAACAGGAAGATATTGTGCAGCTGCAAAGCCCAATCCGCCAGACGGTTTATTATCAAATCGTTGTCCACCCATACGTTGCGGTTCAAATAAATTGCTTAGTCCAAACTGTAAATGCACAAGTCCATACATAGGAACCATATTTTTTTTCTCTCATTCCTTCTCAAACTTGGACAATACAACCTACTATACAACTCTTCGTGATACTTTGATATCCGCCTTTCGGTCCAATCAACTTCCAGTAGACTCGGTTTCTATTTCAAATGCAACTCTCAGTGAATACCTTCAATTTACACTGCACATCTTTCCCTCCGGTCAAGATTATTTTACTCGTTCAGCGGTCTCTTCAATAGGGACGGTAATCAACCGCCAACTCTTTTCTCTCCCTTATTATGGACCATCATTCTTTCTTGATGAAAGCTATTGTTGCTTTCCAGGTACTTTTTTCGACTTTAACTTACAAATATAAAATCTAAAACTTTGTTTTGTCACTAGAACAATATGTTTTCTGATTTGGAGTATCTGCAGGGAAGAAGTCATCAAAGCATGGCATCATCATTGGCGTTGCAGTTGGCGGTTTTGTGATCCTACTGCTTATAGCCTCAGCTGTAACTTACGCGATTTATAAGAAACGACAAGCAAAAAAAGCGATACAGAATAATCCTTTCAGTAAGACTAATTGGGATATTAGCAATATATTCTGTAGTTGGAGATATCTACCCATAAATTTCAAAACAGGTCGATTTGGGTTGTGGTTTATCCATAGCGGGTCAAGTATAAAATTTAAGTTTAAAGGGAATGGGTCAAACGGTTGAAATTCGTCATGTGTAGTCATATATAACAAGTATTGATAAAAATGAATACAATGGTTAAAATAATGTTGGTAGGTCAACCCAACCTGACCCGATTTTATTTCTCGACGTTCTTAAAGTGACATGCTTATGACCTGTTACCTAACCTGCCCATTTTTCCACGTCTAGATATTCACATCTTTCTACAAGAAATGCTTTGTTCTTAAATTTGTATCGTTTGATAATGCAGCATCTTGGGGGATTGATGGAAGTGATGCGGGTGGTGCTCCTCAACTAAAAGGAACGCGATGGTGTTCGTTTGAGGAACTCAAAAGAGCCACAAACAAATTTTCAGAAGAACATTTAATTGGATCTGGGGGCTATGGGAAGGTATATTATGACATACACATGTTACATTTTATTTCTGTATCAATAAGCATTCTTAATTTCCAACAAAAAAGTATATTTCTAAAATAGGAAAGATGATGAATGACAGGTGTACAAAGGAACTCTTGACAATGGTAATGCAGTTGCAATCAAAAGAGCTCAACAGGGATCATTACAGGGTGCACAAGAATTTAAAACCGAAATTGAGCTTCTTTCGCGCATTCATCATAAAAACGTTGTATCCCTTGTTGGATTCTGTTACGAGCAAGGTGAACAAATGCTGGTCTATGAGTACATTTCAAATGGTACTCTAAAAGATAATCTTTTGGGTAAACTTACTTATTCCTTAGCTTTTTTACTTTCTTTTTGGCCGGTTTAATTATAATAAGATAGTGTGGAAGAATTTACGCTGCATTGCCATATATCAAAGGTGACAATATCGACCCATTTAGCTATAAATAAGTTTGCCATTTTGTGTTTTATCTTTAACATGCCAAATGGTTAGAACAAAGAGTTTTATCTTAAACCATGTTTGTTCAATTAACTTGACCCGACGACCTATTTCAGCCTGTATATAAAGTTAGTTGTTTTGACCCACTACCCAACCCGCCTGGCAACCCATTTAGTTACCTCAAATCAGGTGGGAATATTAACATTTGTTTATTGTTATTCAAATGCAGGGATGGCAGGAATGAAGTTGAACTGGATGAAGAGACTTAAAGTAGCTCTTGACTCTGCCAAAGGTTTGACATACTTGCATGAGCTTGCAAACCCTCCCATCATACACAGAGACATCAAATCAAATAACATTCTGCTGGATGACCATTTCAATGCCAAGGTTGCCGATTTCGGCTTGTCCAAACTCTTGGGAGATGAATCAAAGGGGTATGTTTCTACTCAAGTGAAGGGGACATTGGTAAGTGCTCAACCTCTCTTTCTTACTTAGTTTTTTTTTTTTTTTTTTTTTTTTTTTTTTTTTTTTTTGTGCATAAGCATGAATGCATGTTTAGAGATATTAACAGGATTTAAGATGTCTTGGGCAAAATTAACCTGCAAATACTTTTTGTCCCTTTTAAAAAGAATATTACAAATAATTAATAGATTGAGTAGTTATTGGACAACTTTTGACCCGTTTGACACGTTCCACTTTTTATTTGACCTATTTGAGATTACCCACTCAAAAGAAAATGAGTCGAAATCACCACATGCACTATTTATTTTTTATCTGTTTTAAATGTAGGGTTACATGGATCCGGAATACTACATGACCCAACAACTGACAGAAAAGAGTGATGTTTACAGTTTCGGGATTGTACTATTAGAACTATTAACTGCAAAATCACCAATATACAAGGGTAAGTACATCGTAAGAGAGGTCAAAGACGCGATGGACAAGTCAGGAGATCCAAATGGTATTTACACGGTTCTTGATCCATCTCTTGGTTCATTTCAAACACTTGGAGGTTTGACTAAGTTCGCGAGCCTGGCAATGAGCTGCGTCCAAGATTCAGGAGCCGACCGGCCCAAAATGGGAGAAGTTGTGAGAGAGCTTGAGAGCATTATAGATTTGGCTGTCTTAAGCCAAGATGTTAAATCATCTTCGACTTTTTCAAGTCAAAATACGGGAAAAGTTGGAGACCTTTATCATCATCCATACGGTGATTCGGTTTCGGATTTAAGCAGTTTGTCTATTCCATTTGAAACAGAACTCCGCAGGTGAATTAACCGAGGTGATGCTGCTTTCTACATGACCGAATCGTTGTACTGGTATATATAAAAACAGTTGGAACCAAGATTGTTTGAAGTGTAAATTCTGAAAGTTCAAATTTTATGAACTTTGTTGTATGTTGTTTTTATATAATGTTTTGAACTACAACTCTACAAGCTAATAATAATGATATTTTTTTTTATATTGAGCTAAGGTTTTTTTTTTTTTTTTTTTAAGCTAGTTCTTTTGTAACACCCTAACCAAATACAAGCTGACATGTCTCAGTTACAGAATCAATGGCTAATATATGAATGTGGTAATGGTAATCAAATAAAGTAGGTGGGTCAGTAAATACTAAGAAGTATTTCAAAGTCAAATATATAAAATGCTAGTTTAGAATCATAAATTTATATAATATAATTTTCTCATATATTAAATTTTAGTTTTTGTAAATGATTATCTTACTATATATCTTCGCATACGTGTTCATGAATGAAATTTACAGTTTAAAGTTTGTAAGATGAATCCACTACGAAGTCAGATGGTTTGGACAGGTTAGAGCGGTCTGATACGTTAGAGGATACAAAAAATGCAAAGAAAAATACACAATTTATACACAATTTATTATTCATTGAAAACGCGAAAACATTTTCATTCAGGTAACCAGTTACACATTAGGCACAACTTCATGATAAATCAAATAAATCCTATATCAGTAGACCGACAGATAAACAAACTGTATTCACTTCAGAAGTGTTGAACTCTAAATTTCCATTCTCCTTCAACCGGGTCAAACGACATAAACTCAGCACCTTGCGCTATCACCTTCTTCTTTAGCATCTCTGTGTATTTATTGATCTTTGACCCGTCTGTGTGCTGCAGTCCAGTCTTTTTATCAATGCATTTGATGTTAAGAAGCGTAATCTCAGCAGCTTTGTTAAGGCCTTCACCAACCGGAGGTTTCTTGCTCTCATCCATGTACACAATCACCTCGCGGTTATTAAACTGGACAAGAGTTTCAATATCAACCTTTCTTACGTCTGTTTCGCCTAAGAACTTGATACTGCCATACCCATGACGTCCAACCACAAAGTCCTTCACACGACTGCAATATCCTGGCTCGGCCCTTTCTTTTGCTTCTAGCTCGGAAATTTGAGGTAGAGTGTAGTAGTCAGGTTGTTGAAGTTTTGCTGGTACATCAAAGATCGTGAACACCTGTGTCTCGTCGGTTGGAACATCTGAACAAAATTATAATTACAAAGTCAATATTATTTCAAAGTTATAAAATTTTATTCAGTAAAGGCTAAAGGTTTTTAACTGGAAGGGCAGATTGGTGGGTAACAATTTACCATTTTTGTATTCTATAAATAATTAATGTATTATAAAAAAACTATATTATCAATATAAATATTTAATTTAAACAAGGCATTAAAAGGTATTAAGCATTTGAAAACACATTTGACCCGCTTCCAATTTAGCTACTTTGACCTGTTGGTTATATAGTACAACCCATTTAAGGCAAATAGTTCTAAAATGTTACCTTTAATGTCTACTGAATTCAAGTAAAAAGACAAAAAAATAAACATGCGAATAATATGAAACATGTTAAAAGAAGTTACCTCTATCGTTCTCAAATGCGCCAGATAACTCTTCCTCATGAATGTTCTCCTTCGTAGCAATCGGTGGCCACTTTTCAGGACCGATCACCAATGCCCTTGGATTCTCCCTTGGTACATATGTAGCAACTGGTATCTCCTTGGTGTCACTAAAATATGGTATCTGAATAAACAAAAATAAACATGTTCACGGGCAATGTTTAACGTGAGGGGGGGGGGGGGGGGGTCAAAGTTTTAAACATTCTCACCTTCGGAGCATTTAATTTAGGGTCATACTTCCGCACCGGCAGCTTCATTTTTCCAGACAAATGCCTAGTGGTCAACAAGGAGTATTTGACCAGAGCAGGCTTGTCTTTAACCTGTGAGAAGATATTGTTTAAACACTAATCTTGGGAACTTATGATAACATGCTTTGTCAAATATCAAATACAAGAAGATTACTAAATCATGTTAATGATATAAAATAATGAAATATATGTTGTACTTACTCGCATGCTTGATATCCCGTATTGAATTGGTTGTTTGGATTGAGAAACATCAACTAACATATGAGGTTTTGGAGGAAGTGTTCCATATGGACTTGGAGCAGCTGACGGGGTTTCCATGCTTGTAACCGGAGGCGGAGACCTGTAAACAAAGAACAATAAGCCAAATGAGTTAACAACATAAACAATGAAACATGATATACCATGTTTGGATTGAGCCTTGAAGAAGAGCTTACAATTGAGAAACGGAGCTTTGACCGTTAATCCCTGTTGTCGTCCCATTACAATTTTGAGTTGAAGGAACACAAGGGTTAAAGTTAAACAATGTTGTTGGTGGGTTGAAAGTGGAAGTGAATCCGGAGTTCACATGTGAATTCGAAATAGCAGCTTCTGTTACATTGGACGTAAAAGGCCCAACAACCGCGGTGAAAGAAGGAAATGTGGGACTTGAGGAAGATGTAAGAGTGGCTAGTGAAGTGGATGGGTTTGTAAAGGGATTATGATTTGAAGGTGTAAGCGTCACTGATGATGCAGTAGAGGCTGCAGAGGTAAAAGCAGTTCGTGGAGCAAACGGGTTGAAAGTGGCAGTATTAACAGTGGTAGATGACGGAGACGGAAGAATTGTTCTGGAATTAAATGGGTTGAATGAGTTTGAAGGAGCAGACGTAACATTTAGAGATGATGGTGTACTATCTACAACCCTGGTGAATGCTGCAGGTGACAGGCTCAAGTAAGACGCAGGAGTGGGTGGTGATAGGAATGACACTGATGACACAGTAGAGGCTGCAGAGGTAAACGGGTTGAAAGTGGCTGTACTAACAGTGGTAGAGGCCGGAGACGTAAATGGGTTGAATGAGTTTGAAAGAGCAGATGTAACCGTGGTTGCAGAAGTGAATGTGGGGCCAGGATACTTCCAGGTGGCTACTGAAGGGAATGTATTTTCGAACAGGTTATGTTTCACTGGTGTAGAAGATATCGAAGCAGTTCCCCGTGACGCTGTAAAAAAATTAGTAGCAGGTGATGTGGACTTTACTGCTGAAGAATTTAAGCCAAGCACACCTGTATTAAACCATAAAAGATTAGATAAATATGTCCACACCAATATATACATAAAAGGATTAGAAAAAAAAACCTAAGAATTCAATCATACCTGTTCCAGGGAAGCGGTAATCTTCCCACCTTAGTTCTTCGTGACTTTTAGCATTGTAGGCGGGCATGGCAGAAATTGATACAAGATTTTCTCGGCTAAACGCAGCCTCAGCAGTTGTTTTGTAAGCGGCTATTCTGCTTCCTGTTTCTTGACCACTGAAATGTGGCTGTTCACATTTAAATGATAAACCTGTAGTGTGAGGGCCTGCAAAACCGTGTACATTACAGAAAAAAGCCAAAAGCGTGTCATGAAATCTGTAACAAGTTGCGCTCTGTAGGATTTGAACCTACGCAGTTGGGTTTTAAAGACCCATATTCTCCCAAGCTGAATTAAGAGTGCTTTTGAACTAAATATGTATATACCAAATTTCGTTAAACAGAAATGAAAGATTAACAACAAAAACAATAAAAAAGACAATGGACATGAAACTGTGTGTGCAGGGTTAGGGATGATATTTGACATGAACAAATATACGGGTAGTCAAGTTTGCATCCGTAATCCTTCAGCCTGACAACCCAACACGATTGGCATCCCTAATGAAGTAATGCAAGCAGTAACATCTAAATAAATATCCAGCTCATAGAATTATCTAATCAGTTGATGTGAGTCGCTTACTCTACGAGACCAACAGGTATAGCACTGCAATGTCATATCACATGTAATAATATAGAACTACAAATAGATATAAAATATATAGAAAATGCTAAACTCTTGTACGAATGCTTTAAGTGCCTTGAAAGCATTTAAATGAAATACCATTCACCCAATTCGATGATGACGAGCCAATAGTGTTGAATGAAGAAAATCCTAAAGCAGTTGTGGACAATGAAGGTGAAGTGTGGTGGAATGGTGAAGTTGAAGTTCCACCAAAATTCGGCGTTCCTGTGAAGTTGAATGTTTTGGGAGCAAATGGATTATCTTTCGTCTGCGAAAACAACTGTGGAGACCCGAATACACCACTGCTTGAAGCTGAGGCTGTTGCAAGAAAAAGGAAAAATACATTAGTTAAAAATCTAATACCTGATATATACAGCAGTATGAAATTTTTTTTACACATAATCAATAAACAGAACTGATCCGAGTGTTAGAAAACTAACACTTGGCCTACGTTTATTACACGAAAAGGTCTAGACGGGCCAGATCATGCTCTTTTTTCATATTAAAAAAAAAAAAAAAAAAACTGAAATTAATCGCTTATCAAATCAAATTAAAGACTCTAACATATATAAAAGGATATAAATTAAAATTATCAAAATTAAGCAATTCGGTCAGGCTTCTGCAACATCATCTGACCACCCGAATTCCCTAATTTTGATATAATTTTAATTTTAATTTATATCCTTGTATATATGTAATAACTGACTTAACATACAATGTCAAGGTGAATTGTAATTTTAATGATTACCTGCAGCAGCTGAGGGAAACATCCTTCAATATGAATCGGAATCTTGAGACGAATCAAATGTGTTTTGCTTTTTTTGTGTGTGGATTATAGGATTGAAGTTGATGAAAAGGAATGTTCGTATGTGTGTTTATATATTAATATGTTTCCCGCGTTAATTGGCGAGTAGCTTTCATCTCAGGCTATGTTTCCCTTGCTACGCTTCTTTATTTTTTTTTTTATTATTTTTTTAATTAAAGATTTCACTTTTTTTATACAATTGATTTCATGGGTTAGGACACTTTTTTTTTTTTTAATAAAATTGATTTCAAATTTTTTGTCGCCTTGTGTTGTTGTTCGTCCGGCAAAAGAATAAATCCCTCCTCTGAAAAAATGGGTCACCCTCTTTCCCCTGTTGTTTAGTTGCAGCCCACATAATAATATTCCACCGCCTTCCTTTTATTCCTCCGGCCCATTTCCCTCGAACATAATAATAATAACCCAATGTTTTGGGCCTTGAAACTTTAACATAATTCACAATTTTTTCTTTCTTTTTTCTTTATTTTTTTATTATTATTATTAAACTAATATTATTACATCATTATTAATATTAATTCCGTACTCGCTCTCAAATGTACGCAACTTAATCATTTTCCTTCGTATTAAGATCGTATCTCATGAACACCAACAAAACACATGTACATTATTAAATAATTAAGAGCGACTAAAAGTATACAATAAAAGACTAAAATATATACAAAACTAACATATTAACAAGGTGTTTTTGTGGTGTTGTTTAATAAAATTTGCCTTTCAAAAAAAAAACAAGGTGTTTTTCACACCCCCACACTTATCTTTTTTCGTCTCGAAAAAAAATATATATATATATATTTACTCTGCTCAAGACATTATCAAAGACTAGCACCCTAGTCGCCCCATCACACTTTATCTAAGATTCAAAGTCATACCGCATTTACAGATCAACATTAGATGTGTTAATTCAGCAAATCAAATTGATTTCCATTTATAAACAGAATTAACCCGACTAAATCTAACATGCTTTCGGTTTTTATTTTCATGCGACACGCCCCTCACAATTTTTCACTCCACTCGGTTTAGTATCTGGACTAGCATATAATGCGCTACTATTAGTCACTCAAAAACCAAGTATGTAATTCTGTTTTCATAGGCTTGTATAACAATTACACCTTAATTATAGAAAATGCACATATCTAAAGGACTTACGAGTTTTAGGCTTAGGGTAAAAGTAGAATATATTTGGCTAGAAGTGGCTTAAATAAAATAGTGAAACCAACATGATTGACAATCCTTATTCTTACAAGACACATAAATAAACACAACTTTGGTCATAATTAACCATAATAAACAAACTTCTATTTTTGTATTTTTTTTTTTTTTTCTGATTTTTCTCCTTTTCTTTTCGTTCTTTTTTTTTTTTGTGTCAATTTTTTTTTTCACATATATAATTTTTTTAACATTTAATAGAACTCAAACATAGAACACAATGGATGTCATCAATTTTCTTAACAACGGTTAACGTGTCGATTTGGGTAACTTTATAGATTTAACAAACGAAAGGGTTTAGGCTCAACATGGCTACTAAAGGTGATTTTAGGTAAACAGATAAACATAAAACAGATAAAACGAGTCAAACAAAAGGGGAAATCCTAAATCGCTTTTGTCATGTACGTGCATATTTAGTCTATAACCTTAGCATGTATCAAATCACACAAATTCTACAACAGAGAAACATTTGGCCTACTCTCAACAAACGAAAATATACATAAATCAACCTATCATTTAGTAGGCTCAAGATCTCACAGAAGTGGGGAAATGAGTTACCGATGTGTGCATGCATTTATTACCAATAGCTTGTTAAACCTAGTTAGGCAATTCTAAACCTTTTCCATAAAATTACCTGCTGAAAATGGTTCGTTTTACTTTTTCACAAATTAGACCATGACTAAGGATCTACTACCAAAACAATCAAGAAACAAATGGTATGTACTGAAAGAGTTGCTTTATGTCTTATTAGAATGTTTTTTAGGAACAATTTTCAAGACATTTTTAGGGTTTTCTATTTTTTTTGGATTTTTTAACTAAAAAAAAATTAAAAACAAACTTTCCCCACCCCCACACTTGAACGACACATTGTCCTCAATGTGAACCATGGAATAAACTAAAGCAGAAATAAAACTAATGTACAATAATAAAAAAAAAGGAACAGATTCCCCTTGATATAGGCAGTGCGCGTATGAGTCTCTGGAGTTCTTCCCAAGCAAGCCGTATAGCATTTCATTCGCGGCCAATAAATAAACCTGACACATCTACTCATGGTGGTCTAGTGGGATGGTTGCGTCCCAATGCCTCCAGGTATGTGCTCCTCCAACACTGAGGTAGATCATCCACAGTCCTCCAGATCGGTCTAAACAATGCCAACCTATGCTTCTCTTTATCAAATTCAGGTGGCTTCTTGGCTTTCTTTTTCCTTCTCTTTCTTGTGCCATCTTTATCGACTACTTCAATTCTGTTAAACATAAAACACTCCTCTTCGGATTGATTAGTAGTTAGATTGGAAAACACATTAAAACATAACTCCGTTTTCCCAAACCTCATAGTGACCAAAAGAATACCCCCAATATAATAAGAATTCAAGAATACCAGTACGTAATACCATATAGTAACCAATGACCACCTTGTAAGCTTTACCAATATGAATACTTAGCAAATCATAGGTTTTATGGACACCAAAACGTAGTTTGACACATCTTTTATGAAAACGTAAGTTGACACACGTTTAAAGAATACAAGTACACAACATGTTTTCTCCCCCAAAAGCAAAACCAGTAAGAAGTGGGGCCGTGAACTCACATTAGCTTGCGTTCCTCTAGGAAAATCACAGATAATGCAAATGACGGTCCCTAGTGTCGGCAACCTATCATTGAATGCATATGAGTACCCGAACTATTGACCCGCAGGTCAACTAGTCCCCAAGTGTCCAGGCCATAACCATTATACGTTTGAAAAGATGTTTAAATGTTTAACCAACCACACCGGACAAGACACGACATCCCATTAGTGACAAGACATCCCATGTGTTAGCCAAATACAAGATATCACGCAACATATGCAATTAAACACTTAACGCGCGCACAAGTTCACTAAGCCTAGCATATAGTTCAAATAACGCATAAATGAGTCCGAACATGTGTTACCAAGTTATTAGACATGTCACGGGGTTCCTAACATGTTCCTAGGTGTCAAACCATGTTCCGGGATGTCAAAATGCTCTTACAACAACAAAACATGCGATTAGGAATCAAACATGCAATTAGGAAAGTCAACTAGCATTTAGGAAAGTCAAACAGGCATTTAGGATTGTAATCACGTGTACAACACGCGAGTAGGGGGCTAATCGCCTATAACTACATGCGATTAGGTCCTAATCGCCTGTAGTTACATGCGATTAGAATCCTACTCGCCCCCTACAGCAGTAGGTTATGTTTTCGCGCGTTTAGTCCTCCAAATCAGATCCGAAACATGTGGAAACACCCAATATCAAACCCAAATCATTTATAAACCTTTTCCAAGAAAAAAACACCCAATTTATTGTCATTCTAACAGCCCCGATTGCAAGCGTTTCCCAAAATAGCATATTTAGCATGTAAACATCACATCAACAAGCAAAACTTACCCTAAATAGCAAATGTCCAGATTTCATCACATAACAACGTTGTTCAACATTATCCTACTGTTCTAGAATCATCCTAGAGTAAACCCCAACCTCAAGCAATCAACAAAACACATCATATCATCCTTAATCCTTCATAATCATTCAAACGGGTCAAAACGCCTATTATCAACAATACACAACTATGAACTTCCAATTCCATCAATAATCATGCTAACAACCTATTTATCTCAGAAACATATCAAATACACAAGAACTCACATGTTTAAATCATAAAAATCCTATCTTTGCATGATAACATCATATAAAGCAAGTATGAAGGTTTAGGTTTATGTGGAAACCATTTTTAATAAGTTTTTAAAGACAAAAACACTTAGGAATCAGGTCTGGACATTTCAAAGGCTTGTTGATAACCCAACCTTAAACAATAGTTAGTGCTGCCTTCGTTCATGTGTGATCTATCAAACTTAATTTGTATTTTCTTAACTATCCTACTTTAATTAACATCATAGACGCTCCTCCGCCGTCACCTCTACCCTCGTAGATACACCTTTTCTTCCCCCACACCTTTTCTCACTTCCAATATAATTAACATCCTCTTCTCAAACTTTCCTTACATTTACTAACAAACGTTGTCTTTTTGCCCTCATCCCCAAACTTCTTGTTTCACAAACCAAATAATCGTTTCAAAACTTGTTTTTTTAACCATCAACCACATTTATATCCAAACAATCACACCGTGTCTGCAATCTGTCTTAGCAAATTTTCTTAATCCCTGTAACGGCATTTTGGGTTTTCAAAATCGAAAGCGGATTCCATTCGACCCCTTGCGTCTTCATTCGACCCTTTCCTTCCTTCGTCCGAACCCCTGTGGAGTTTTGATTCGACCCCTGTGGATTTTTGGTTCGACCCGTGTTGGATTTCTCGTCTCCTTTCGACCCTCATGTTTCAGCTGTGTTCCTGTTTTCTATAATTGTGTTGCCTTATATTTTAATAGTAATAATATTCTATAATTTTCTATTTTTATTATTTAGTTTTTATTATTATATATTAACAAATGATAATGATAATAGTATTACCGAGAATAATAATAATTAAAATAATAATACATTTAACTCCTCCAAATCCGGCTCACCCAAGTCTCTTGACCCATTCGCCATTGCTAATTTGTTAATAAGCGTGCGCCGCCAAAACCAATGCCTTCTTCTCGAAGGCGTTGTCAGCATTCTAGTATTGTGGCCGGTCCTTGCATTGCTGATGCAACACAGCCGTGCCCCTTTAAAAATTTTCACTCATGTAAATTTGGTATTTCAAGCAGCGCCCGGCTGCTATTCCACCTAAAACATGACCATTTAGGGTGGGATGATGGAAGGGGTATTCTGCGGGGCGCACTTTATGAGGATCCAGACCTTTTGGGGGAGTTAGGGGGAGCCTTGAGGGGTATTAATCAGTGGTTGTGCGCGTGGTGCATGTCCTTGCATGCTCTCAGCAGGGGCTGTCATCACGAAGACGGTGTCGTGAAGTTCTCCCAGGCTACCAAAAGTGTCGATGACTTCATTGTGGGGATCCCTAAGCCCTGCCCACCGCTATCCCAAAATGTTCCTAATCCTGAGCACGGTGGGAGGGTAGCTGTAGATATTAGCCTCCTGGAACAACTTTTTGCTATGCCAATAGCGACTGTCAAAAGCATTCCGTCTTCCTGTCGGATGGCGTTTGCCCAGGCGTTAACGGTGACCCTGCGCAGAGTTGTGGCCGCCCCTGGTTCTATTGAGGCATGGGTTAAGTTGTTGTTGTTGCCTCGTTGCACCCTACGTGTTATACGACCGTCCTCTAGGCAAGAGCGGCGGTCTGGGAATCGCAAGTCCTTACAGTGCAGCAGTATCATGCGGGCTTTAGCTATTTGGAAAGACGGGGCTGGGATAGAGGAACTCGCCATCCAACTTCTTAACCAATCAGATGAAGGGTCAGTTAGGGCGTCCAGTTCCCAACCTGACTTAGATAACAGGGCTAATATAAAGCAGTGTCTGTGAAAGGTTGTCGATGGCCATTTCACGGCCGCAGTTAAGGTTTTATGTTCCTCCGGGGTTGCCCCAGTTGGGGATTCCACCTTGAAGGCCCTGATCGATAAACACCCCATCACCGAACCCCCTACATTGCCTAATGTCTTACCATCTGAGGATGCCCTTTAGGTTGATCCTGATTGTGTGTTAGGGAGTATTAAATCCTTCCCTAAAGGGACTTCGTGTGGGAGGGACGGCCTCAGAGCTCAACATATTTTAGATGTCCTTTGTGGGCAAGGGGCCTCACTGTAACACCCCAACCGATGGCGGAAACATCGGGATGTCACGTATTGATGATTGTTCAGTAGCTCATGGTTAGGGCTGCAAACGAACCGAACGAACACGAACAAGGCATTGTTCGTGTTCGTTTTTTGAGGAAATTGTGTGTTCACGAACAGTTCATGAACACCTACCGAACGAGTTTTTTTGTCCGTGTTCGTTTGTTAAGAGAACACTCGTGTTCGTGTTCGTTTGTGTTCGTTTGTTAAGTTTGTTCACGAACGCACACGAACGTTAATGAACACAAACAAGTGTTTATGAACACAAACGAACACAAAGAAGTGTTCATGAACGGAAACAAACATAAACAAATCTATATTATCTTTCGATAAGAACGAAACATATACTTATCAGTGAGCGTGAAGACTAAAAGTAGGGTTATTGATCTCATATAGTCATATATTTACCTGTATAAATTATTTGTTTATTTTACATAAATAAAATAAAAGAATATAAAAAATTATAAAAATTAAAAATCCTATTAAACTATTTAACACAAACGAACATGTTACCGAACGTTCACGAACATAAACGAACGAACAGACTAAAAGTAGGGTTATTGATCTCATATAGTAATATATTTACCTGCATAAATTATTTGTTTATTTATTTAGGTAAAATAAATAAAATAAAAGAATATAAAAATTATAAAAATTAAAAATCCTATTAAACTATTTAACACAAACGAACACGTTACCGAACGTTCACGAACATAAACGAACGAACGTGACCTCTGTTCGTGTTCGTTCATTTAACTAAACGAACGAAAATTTTTGTTCGTGTTTGTTCATTTATTAAACGAACGAACACAAACGAACTTCCCGCCGAACGGTTCATGAACTGTTCGCTGAAAGTTCGGTTCGTTTGCAGCCCTACTCATGGTGAATAATAAATTCCATTGAATAATTTAAATGAATTACATACAATTGTTCTAGAATTTGTACATCAAATTGAATACAACTATACACATATCTTCAAGCATCAATTCAAATCTTCAAGCAATTAGAACCTGAAACATGTTAAGTTGAAAATGTTTTGGGTCAACAAAAGTTGGTGAGAATTACATAGGTTTTTGATAATTGAGTAAAAATGATGTGCAATTCATGTGTCATGTCAATCTAGTCCATATGTGAGAACATACTAGAAATAAATCGAGTGCATAATCAACCCTGATGACTGTTATAATATGATACATACCATACGCTCATGGTCCAATTGAATATGTTATACGATAACAACCACCCACGCTACCTTTGTAGGAGGCACGTATCCGGGTGGGATTGTCAGTCCAATAGATCTATCAATGTTTACCGCCGGCTTGTACGGAGTTAATGATTATGCTAGAATGGTGCTTACTCTAATCATGCTCAAGACATAATGCAACATAGAAAACACATAGACACATTGATGATTGAATTGCATAAAATGATGTTGTAACATGTTTCACCCCAGAAATGGTGATAAATAGAAAAAGGGGCTATGTAAAACTCACCTTGGTAAAATGTTATATCTGTTGAAAATAGTGTGTTGCCCAAATGTATCAAGTATCACCCTATAATGAGGTAATAAATATGTCTAAGTCTATCAATTCTACAAATGTATAAGTTTCTAGGGCTTGGAATTGGGGATAATTGCTCGTTTGATTACTATTAAAAATATTCGTCAATTGAGAGAAATTTAGTAAATAAATAACTAAAACTCTTTTTATGAAATTTAAATTTAAGATGATCACAATAATATGTTTAAAGTATAAAAATAATTTTTATAAAATTATTTTCTTTAAAATAGATTATTAAATCTATTTATTACAAATTGTCAACTTTAACTTTAATAATTTAAAAATACTAAAATTAAAGAATTATTAGTTTAAAAATTATATTTCTGTTCTAAATGATCAGAAATAATTTGTATAAAATTTTGGTGCAAAAATATTAAAAATTGGATTTATTATGATTTAATTATGATTAAATCTAACAAAAATTGCTTAAAAATATTAAATAAATGATTTTTCAGAAATAAAAATCATTTCTGAATAGCTTAATGTTATAAAAACTTAGGATAATTTTTGTGGAAATTTATAAGATCGTTTTGATATTTTTATAGATTTTTATAAATAAAATAGAATAAACTTGATTTAATTATTATAAATATTAAATAAATAAATTTCAGAAAACTAAAAATTATAAGTGAAACTTTTTCATCAGATTCACCTTAGATAATTTTTGTAGAATAAATAAAAGAGTTTTGATAATTTAAAATGAATTTATAAAATTATATGTATAATATATGCTTATTTGTAAAAAAAAAAAAGAAAAGGAACAAAAAAATAATCCAACGCTGGGACTCGAACCCGCGTGGATTGAGGAGGGAACACCATACATAACCATCTGATCTGTATGATCAGTTGTGTTGTTTCTTGTTTTTGAAATATAAATAACATAAACCAACCTAGTGTTCTTCCCCAAATTAACATTAATCGAGCCCTAGGTTTTCAATTGAACAATCCACCCAACATTAACCCAATTAACCATAGGGTTAATGTTGTGCATCAACCGAATAATGAAACCCACAAGAAAAATCGCACTTACAATTACGTTTTTGATACAGAATCGATCGGTCAATGAAAAAGTCAAACTCGAACCAAACTTCAAAAGCAGTGGATTGTTAAGAGAAATTGGAGGTTAGGAAAGAATGATTGGCGAGTTGTAATCGTATTCAGAGGCTCAATTTATAGGATAAAGGATTGGTTTTCGATTTGGCAAGTTTTGACCCATTGTTAATGTTGACGCGTAAAAGGTTAATTCGTGTATTAATTGATTTATAATTGGATGGGTAATCACGCATACATGCCGATAATCACGATTTCAAGTCAATCTTTGATTATTATGCGTTAAATAAGCTAATTAAATTTGGTCAAAAGAGAAGAAAGAAGAAAGAGAAAAAAAAAATTCAATATCTGCTGCTGTTCGCGTCCACAGGGAAGAAGGAGAAAGAGATGAAAAAGTGTGCTTAAATATAATTTATGCTGGGTTTAGATCAAATGGAAGGGTGTAGAGCAGTTGGTTAGTGCGTGTGTGTGTGTGTGGAGTGACGCCGGTTCGAAACCCGGCATAGGCAAACATTTGTTTCTTTTTATTAACAGCTAAGGGGATGTGTTGGGCCAGAGGTGACGGGCCAGGAGAGGTGGGCCGGGGTTTCAGGTGGGCTTGCATCTGTTGGGCTGGATTAATGGGATTTTGGAGGTGTAAAAGGATAAGGGGTGTTGGGTTGGGTTTAACTAACTAGTTTGTATAGTTTCTATATTTTTTTTTTGTTATTATCATTATTATTATTATTATTTCATATATATATATATATACATATATATATATATATATATATATATATAAATTGTGTGCTAGGGATAGTGTATCCAATAAGGCTTTTACGTAAAAAAAAGAATTTGGGGAAATTTTTGTGATGTTACACTCACCACCCTCTGATTTACTTTTGGTGATCACTGAAGTGGTTAACATTTTGTTAGGGGGCTTTGCCCAAAAGTCCTTGCAGAGTTTATCGCATCTGCCCCCTTAACTCCATTGCTCAAGCCCGATAACGGAATTAGGCCTATTGCTGTTGGGGCCATTTGGAGAAGGTTAGTCTCTAAAGTCGCGATGCGTAAAGTTGGGAAAGTGATGGCGGCATACTTAGGTGATTATCAATTTGGGGTGGGGGTCCCCAACGGGCAGAGGCTATTATCCACTGCGCAAATAGGTTTTTGAATGCCTTCCATGATGACGGATCCCTGGCCATGCTCACGGTTGACTTTTCGAATGCCTTCAACTTGGTCGATAGGACGATTCTCCTTTGGGAAGTGAGCGTCCGATGCCCATCTATCTACCCTTGGGTTCAATTCATATATGAACCTGCTAGGTTTTATGTGGGGGATTCTTGTATTGGGGCCTCCACTAGGTCTAACAGGGAGACCCATTGGGGCCGCTTCTCTTCGCTCTTGTTCTACACCCGTTGGTCCGGCGGCTAGAAGAGTGTTGCTCCCTTCCGTTACATGCTTGGTACCTCGACGATGGCACTATTATGGGAGAGGCCAAAGAAGTGGCTAAGGCTTTTAATATTATCCGAGATGAGTGGCCGAATCTAGGCATTACGCTTAATATTAAGAAATGTGAAATATTTTGGCCGTCATGCAATGGGGAAAAAGTGAAGCCTGGTTTATTTCCTAGTGATATCGGGAGACCAGAGGGAGGTGTGAAGCTCCTGGGGGTGCTGTTAGTCGGGGCGGGGGATATATTAGATCCTTGGGTGCTAAAAGGGCTCGTCGGGCAATGGATCTGATGGTTTCTCTGCAGAAATTGGGGGACCCCCAAAGTGAGTCATGGGGACTGCAAGACCACATCTTACGAAACAGTAGGATAGTGGGGATGGACTTGGATTATGAGCATGCCTTGGACAACGTTCGCAACTCTCTTCCTGATTTAGATTTGGGTGGTTTTATGGATAAGGACACCGCCCCAAAAAAACCTCAAAAGTTCTTGGTGAGTGCATTTAACTGTAAAACCCTTCAGACTATGGGAGATAAGTTTGCCATGAATGCACGTCAGAAAGCGGTCTTTGAATGCCTCAAAGTAGCGCATGCTCAAGATTTCTTGGCTGTCCTTCCTATTAGGGGGCTTAGGCAACACATGTCAGCTGTTGAATACCGGGCTATCCTTAAATACAGGCTCATGATTCCCATGTTCCCAGTTGATGAGTCGTGTCCAGTTTGCAAAAAAGCATGTTTAGATAAGTTTGGGGAACATGCCCTTCACTGTAAGGAGCTACCCGGATTTAAATACAGACATGATTTGGTCAGGGATGTTTTATGGGACGTCTTGCGAAGGGCAGGGATTTCGGCTAGAAAAGAAGCCCCGGTTAACTTTTTGACCGACCCCCTAGAAGGGCGGTCTACACTAAGGCCAGCAGATGTCATCGTGTTCGGGTGGGCACAAGGCAAACATGCGTGCGTTGATTTCACAGGGGTGTCTCCGTTGGTGGGACTTCGAGATTCGGGGTTTGTGGCAGGGCAAGCAACCTTGAGAGTAGAATCCTAGAAAGTTGTCAAACATGAAGCTGCCTGTCTAGAGAACCAACACGTTTTTGTGCCATTTGCTTTTGACACATTTGGAGGTCTAGCCCCCGAGGCAATTCGGTTCTTAAAAAGAGTTCAAAAGGTTGTGCAGAGCAACTCTCCAGCGACAAAGGACTTAAGTTTTATTTTTAATAGAGTAGGTTTTTCCATTCAAAAGGGGGTAGCGGCGCAACTTGTGGCCCGCTTACCTGCCTCCCACTTGTAAGAGTTATTGCTTTTAACTTATATTATAAATAAAATATCTAGCCCGATGAAGAACACACCTTGAATTTGCAAGATAATGAGGTGTAAAGCTTGGAAAGATGATTTCTTGGGCAAAAACGTGTTCTAGAGGGTGTGTATGTGTTGGGAGAGGTTATGGGACTATTAGGGTTGCACAAATGATGTTGTACAAGTCAAGGGTGGTATTTATAGGTGTTTATTGTCGTCAGACACAGAACATGCGATTAGGGTACTGCAACAGGAGATTAGGACACGTAATCGCCTATAATTACATGCAATTACACGTAATTGCCTATAATGTCATGCAATTACACGTAATCGCCTATAATGCCATGCAATTACACGTAATCACCTATAAGGTCATGCAATTACACGTAATCACCTATAATGTCATGCAATTACACGTAATCACCTATATGGTCATGCAATTACATGTAATCACCTATAATGTCATGCAATTACACGTAATCACCTATAATGTCATGCAATTACACGTAATCACCTATAAGGTCATGCAATTACACGTAATCACCTATAATGTCACGTGATTACATGTAATCACCCTCAGCATGTTTATTCGGGTTTTTGGCGCGTTAAACACTATTTTAACACATATAAACACGTATTCTCATACCGACAAGTCATATAATGATTATAATCACATAATTCACGATAACTAATACGTTTAAATCCGTTCACCAATTCCTGGGAATCGAGACTTGTGTGTGTGCATTAAACCCGGCGATTCTATAAATCACCAATCCTTGTACACATGGTTATGGACCGACTCCCAATGATCCCGTGGATCATTGTAACGACTCCCGATGATTCTCCGAACCATCATAATGACTCAACTGACCCGGTTAAGTATGTAACATGCATGACTCGCTAAGGTAGACTTACTAGTTTGACGAAAGTTATTAACCGGAGTTTGCCGGGTGTCACATCATCCCCCCGTTGAAAGAATTTTCGTCCTGAAACCGGAAAGGAAGCGATGTAAAGAAAGAAAAAATTTTCAAAAATTTTCCAGCTGTCACATCATCCCCCCGTTGAAAGGAATCCCGTCCCGAAATTCACTCAACTTCAACAGTAACATGTCAACCCAAGTACACGAGAACCCCGACCCATGACAGCCTCGGTCCACCACGTGAACCATAATGAATCTAGACAATACAAGAGATGACCCACACAAGCATGCAACTGAGCACCCAATGCTCAAGCAACGCTCCCCAAAACACGAAAAGATACTGTTATAGACCACCACATAACCAATCCAACCCGACCGGAGATATGCTGAAGACCGTTGCGATCGGTATAAACGAAGTACTGGGTACCATCCAAGCAGTGTCTCCAGATTACCTCCTCACGTAGAGTTTACACACCTCGGACCCGAGCGAGATGCAACACGACACACGATAACTAAGGACATACCCTTCCAAGGTGAAGGCACAGAGTATAGTAACAGAAACCCTTAACAGTACGAAGACCAAAATGAAACCGAAGTATAGCGACAAATAAGAAGACATACCGGTAACAGTATCAGGATCCTCACGAGTCTCTCTCGCACCGATGATGTAAGCACGTGCATTCCGACCTCCGCTTTCATTGTTTCCACCACCTCCATTTGCCCCAGCCCCATCCTGAATCAGCTCCGGGCATTACCGCTTAAAGTGTCCCACCTTACCACAGTTGTAACAACCCTGCCTCCCCTGAGGAGCGGGAGCAGGAGCAACAGTTTGAGCTGCTTGTGGCTGTAGAGTGACCCTGCAGTCCTTAGTATGATGACCAACCCGCTGACAGCGAAACTTATCACAGTCTCCCATATGATGGAACCCACACTGAGTACACTTAGGCAGCTTCCCAGTATACCCGCCCTGTCTCTGCTCAGATGATGAACCTATAGCCTCAAATTTCTTCTCCTGCTGTTGAGGCTGCACTAACCCTTTCCCCGTGTTCTCCCACTTCCTCTTGTTGCCCTCAGGGGCCTTCACTACAGTGCCCTTAGGAGGCAAGACACCCTCCTAAACCTTCTGTTTGGTTAGCTTGTGAGCCAACCGAATGGTATCCTGAAGTGTAGTAACATCATTCGCGGTCACAAACCCGCGAATCTCTGGCACCAACCCACTAACATAGAACTCAATAGCCTTATACTCAAGTGTCACCAAATCCGGGCACAAAAGTGCCAGCTCATGATATCGAGTGGTATACTCCTCAATCTCAGACCCTACCATCTGATGATTCCACAACTCATTGTAGATGCATTTTGTGCGACTAATGCTTTGGATTACAATTAACATATGTTAGTGTGTGTTGTCAAATGGGCGAAGGAAGAACATTTGGGCGAATGAAGATTTCAGAAAGTGCGAAGGAGAGCAAAAGGTGCGAAGGAGAGATAGGAGGTCGAAGGTAGAATAGATGTTAATGTATAGCTTGGTTCGACCATGATGAATGGGCGAACCTGCACATTCGACCAAGCAATATGGGCGAATGTGCAGGCCTATAAATAGGTTAAGCTCATTTTGAATGTAAGTTTTGGTCATTTTTGTTTCCCTCCTGTTTGAGTCTCTCCCTAGGGTTTTGTGTAAACTTAATTCACGTTATATATTGATTGTAAAGCTTATTTTAACGTGTAATTGAGTGTTTTTATGAATGAAATGAAGCTTTTAAAGATGATTTCTGTGTTTTGTTAGTATTGTTATCATTTTGTGATTGATTCAGGGATTCCGCACCTGAATCAAACTTGTTTGATCACTATCTTTGTAGATTTGACGATCCTACGCACATACAAAGTGGTATCAGAGACATTATAGATCAAAAAACCACAAATTGATAATTTTACTGCTGATTTGGACCCTATTTTGATCAAAAACTTTCTGTTTTCATTGATAAAACTGAATTGGTGATAATTTGATTGATTAGAGCTTGTTTTCATGGATAAAATGCATAATTCTCTTTGATAAACTTGTTCCAAATCAAATCCGAAGCAAAACCTGATTAGAATCATCAAATTCTTTCAAATTTTGAAAATTTTGATCAAAATTAACTGATTTTCAAAGAATAACCGTTTTTTAAAGTGCAGGGTCGAACCTAGGGAGAATGGGCGAACGTGTGTGTTAATCTGGTCGAACCAAAGGATTTTTGGTCGAAGGTGGTGTTTTAACTGGTCGAATCTAGAGTTTGTTAGTGTATTGGTGTACATTCGACCATATTTGTCTCATTCGACCATTCGGACGGTCGAAGGTGAAATCAAACGGTCGAAAGAGAGTTTAAACGGTCGAAAGTGATTTGTGTTTGTCATATTTCTCATTCGTATCTTTTCAAACGGTCGAAGGAGAACAATTTGACTCATTCGACCACTCGACACATACGAAGGAGAAATCTGTTTTAAAGTTTTCTAATCTTTTCGTGTTTAATCATTTTCAGATCAAGATGTGGAACTTTCTACTACACCAAGACCTTACACGACACCACAACAGCAGACAACCATGGATCCTTGGTCGATTGCTGCCCAAAAGTCTAGTCAACCATCACAACCTATCAATTACATGGCTATGACTAGTACTATTCCTCAACACGTTGCGCAACCACAACCGCAACCGATTGGTGACTATTGGGGAGTAGCAGCAGCAGCGGTTCACTCACAGACGACTAATGCCATATCAACTCTTATTCAAGACTTGTCCTCGGGGAGTGGAAACCGTCCACCTAAGCTTATGGAAATGGTCGACTACAACACGTGGAAGACCAAATTCAAGATCCATTTGGAGTGTATGGGTTTAGAGGGAACTGAGGCGTGGTAGATGATAGCGAAAGGCTATGTTTCTCCGATCTTGGAGAACACGGGAGAGCCTATTCCATTGGAAAATCTAGCAGATGATGAAAAGAAGAAATTTGCTATTGAGAAGAAGGCGTTTTCTCAATTGTCTCAAGCTATCAATACTGATTTGCTTCATCAGTTTGGTTCTTGCACAACTTCTAAACAGCTGTGGGACATGTTGAGGAACAGGCATGATGGAAATGAGAAGACTAGGAAGCTAAGGATGGAAGAGCATCGGAAAGAGTTTGAGAATTTTAGTTACATGGGTAATGAGACATTGAAAGAGTTGGTCCCAAGGTATTGCCACTTACTCACAGAGCTTTCAAGCTATGAGATTAGCATACCTATGTCTGAATTGGTGGACAAGTTTGCCGATGCTTAGCCACCATATTGGAACCAACATATTGAGGTGTTAAAAGAGAAGGATGCGTACCAGTAGTGGACTATCAACGAATTCATTCAGAAACTGGAAAACAAGGAGATGGAGGAAAAGAGGAAAGCAAAGAGGGCTTAAATTCCTCAGAATCCGGAATTGTATCTTGGTGGTACATCCACTTCTCATTCTACTTCCAGTTATACTTCTAATGTTGCTCCACACATCGCGTGCGTATCTAACATTGTTGAACCACCCAAAACACCAATCAATTACCTTGCTCAAACATCTTCATATACCCCACCATCATATCCAACAACAACTACTTATATTCCACCATTTTCACCCATGCAACAAGCAGCATGTTACTCTGCTAGCCAACCTCAACAACAATAACCATACAATCCTCAAATGAACCAGATGCAAATTACTCAAAGTCAAACTAACCAAAGCCCGATTGTGTTGGAGACATCAAATCTAAACAATGATACTGTTGAAATTGCCCAACAACATGTAGCATTAGTTTCAGCAATGGTAGCATCATACAATGGTTTGGTTGCTAGTCAAATTGGGAACAACAACTTGACCAATGAGGACTATGCACAGATTGACAAGGAAGAAATGGAACTGATGGATATTCAGTGGGCTTTTGCAAATATTATGAGAAGAGCCACTGATTTTATTCAAAAGACCGGGAGAACTGATCTTTCGACTTCTCCTAACACCACTTATGGCTTCAACAAAGCCAAAGTTACTTGTTTCAACTGTGGTGAGAAAGGTCATTTCAAAAGAGAGTGCACACAGCCAGCACAACAAGGTAATAGAAATCCATTCAACTCTAACTACCAAAACCGACAAACCCAAAATCAAAATCAAGTGTCATACCAAAGTCCCAACATTTCAAGCTTTCAACCTCAAAACAACTATCAAAACCGTCAAAATACCCAACAAAATAACAGTGCTAGACAATCCACACCACAAAACCAAACACAACAGAATTCAAATCGAACAATCATTCCCATCTCTACACCGAACACACAAACCCAAACCGAGAACCCAAATCAAGCTTTGGTGATACAGAAGGATGAGGGTTTTGATTGGACCGGTATGCAGTTAGGTGTTGAAGAAATTACAGCTGGTAATGTGGCTTGTGTGGCACAGAAAATGAATTTAGATGAGCCGGTGGAGGTTGAAGAAGAGATTGCGACTGAGAAGATGAGTGAGTTGAAGATTGAAGAGTTGAATGATGAGATGAATGTTGAGTGTGAAGAGAAGAAGTCTGGAATGATTCTGGATTCAGTTGCTGATATTCCAGAGCAGTTTGATTCTACTTATTCTGATGAGGAGAGTGAGTCTGATTCCGAATCTAGTGTTAACTCACTGGATGATAACATTGACCAGTTGCTTGCTGAAGCTGACTTCTTGATGACCCGGAAATCATGCATTGTGGATGACGCTTGCACCAGAATTGATTATTCCAAGTTTTTCGCTGGGAAGGAAGCACACTTTGCACTGATGGTCATGACAGAACCTCCTAAACAGGTAAGTACTGAATCTACTGTTAATTCAAATTCAAATTGTGTTAGACATTGCAAAGCTTGTGATAAATTGACAGATGAAAATAAGCAACTCAAGGTTCAACTTGAGAGTGCAAAAATCAACTGTCAATCATATAAAAAAGAATCAAAAGAGTTTAACAGAGTACTTGATGGTTATAAGAAAGATGTTTCAGAATTGAAAAAGACTTTGTCTTTAAAACAAATGGCCATAAATAATTATATCAATGATTTAGAAAACACAAAATTGGAAATGGCCACCATCAAGTGCTTTGCAGAGAAAGTAAACAAAAAGCTTGAAAGTTATAAGCATATTGCTTATGTTGTTGACCACATTATAGAAGAACCTTCACAGCCCAGTAGTGCAAACTACAAAGTTGTCCCAGCTCCGGTGTTGTTTGAAAACCATAATTTGCATTCAATAGCACCGGAGAGCTCAGTTAAATCTGACTCTATATCGGATAACGAGTCAAACACATCCAGTGTGGGAGACCCGTATTCTGATGTTAGACATGTTCTGGGAAATAATGAGGGTGTGGTGGCTGCTGATGATTCTGATGAAGAGGATGAACAGTCTGAGACGGTTTCTGAAAAGGTGAGTGATATTCCTGATGAAAATCACATCATCACTACTGAACCTATTTCACCATCTCAGATTGTCCATCCCATGGCTAACACTCATAGAAAGAATCAATCAGTGAAGCATGTTGAAAAGAAAGTTGAAAATAAAGTTGAGAAGAAAATTGAAAAGAAAATTGAAAAGTCAAATGAAGAGAAAAATGAATTGTGTGATAAACCTGTCAAAGTTTTCTATCGGATGTAAGGCTCCGATAAGATCATTTCTGATGAAGAATATCCGATTCAATTTGCAAATTATTCAAAAATTGAAAATATCTGGCAGGAAAGTACCATTTGGTTCCCGAAACATGAGCGAACAAATGATATTCCTCCAGCAATTTTAAAGAAAATTCATTCGGATATTCCTAAAGAGCCAAAGGTCAATGTCACACAATTTGTTAAACCAAAAGATAAGTCACATGGTTTTCTTGAGCCGACTTACTCAAAGGACCCCGCTCCTAAGAGTTTAAGAAGAAGGTGTATGGATGATCAATATCCTATCGCTAGTTATTCTAAGTCGAACGTCAAGGAAAATTATGAAGAGTACCGTGCGTGTTTTAAGTGCGGGGAGAGGGGGCATTTACTTGCCGACTATCCGTATGTACGACACAAGAGGCACGAGGTGGAGATGAAGCAAAAGTATGAATGTCCGGTCGACAATCATTGTTATCCACAGAGACGATTTGTCCCTCAACCAGCACCTTTTTATAATCAAAGCTATTATTTCAAAAGGAGGGAAATTCGTCAGATGACATATGATCGCCGTAATCGGATAGCCACTGAGAAACCATTAAAGAAACCAATGGTGAATGCAACTGTTGACAACAAAAAGGTTCCTGTTAAACCTAATCTCAAACCAACAGTTGGACCTGTCTCTGTTAAATCAGAGAAGGTAACCAAGAAGGTATCGTTCAAGGATGAAGTAAAGAAACCGGCTGAGACTCCAAAATCTCAGATCCGGATCTTGAAAAGATCTGAACAATCTTGGTCACCAAAGGGTTCTAAGGGTGCTTCAACTTCACAACAAAATGTGAAATCTGAGAATGAGAAAGATTTGTGTGATAAGAAAAAGATTGATAAAAATCAAGATGTTTGTGATAAATCTGAATCTTTGAAACAATCTGTTCAAAGACCCAAGACCAAACAGGCTTGGGTCCCCCGAAAAATCTAACTTCTTTACTTGATATGTGCAGGGAGCTTCAGCTGGCCCTGTGAGCAGTCTTTGGATTGTTGACAGTGGAGCTTCTGGTCACATGACAGGGGATCTTTCGCTACTATTTGATATTCGAAACATCAATGGAGGTTATGTAGCGTTTGCAGGGAACAAGGGAGGATATATTACCATGGAGGGTAGTGTGAGCAATGGAATTGTAAGTTTTGAGAGAATTTCTTATGTGAAGCAAATAGATTACAATTTGCTCAGTGTCAGTCAGATATGCGACAAACAATATTCTGTGTACTTTGACGACAAATCTTGCTATATACTCAAGCCGGGTTTCGAGTTACCGAAAGAGTGGGTGATGTTAAAGGCGCCGAGAGTGAACAACTTGTACATTCTCGATATGTCGAAAGCAATGACCACCCAAGGCCAAGTCACATGTTTCCTCTCCAAGGCTACATAAAAAGAATCCATTATGTGGCATAGGAGAATGGGACACATTCACCTCAGAAAGATGAATCAATTGGTGAAGAATGAACTTGTCACAGGCGTGAACGTCAAACATTTTCACTTAAATGACATGTGTGTGAGTTGTAAAAAGGGTAAGCAGCACAAACAATCCCATAGGCCAAAGAAAGTCAATTCCGTCGAACTGCCACTTGAACGTTTGCACATGGATTTGTTTGGACCGGTCAAGAGTAAGAGTCATGCTGGGGAATTATACTGTCTTGTGGTGACTGATGATTATTCAAGATTTTCATGGGTTATGTGCTTACACCGAAAGAGCAACACGTTTGATAATTTGAAAGTTCTGTTCACTCGTCTGGAAAATATCTATGGTCTCAAGATCAAAAGGATTAGGAGTGATAATGGGACAGAGTTAAAAAATGCACAGATGGACGATCTTTGTGAAAACAAAGGTATTCATCATGAATACAGTGCTCCGTATACCCCACAACAGAACGGTGTCGCGGAACGTAAAAACAGGACTCTAATTGAAACGGCGAGGACAATTCTTGCGGACTCAAATCTGCCAGTAATGTTCTGGAACGAAGCAATTTACGCAGCTTGTTATACTCTTAATCGTGTTTTAACGTTGAAGAAGTTTGGCAAAACTTCTTATGGGCTCTTGAATCGTCGAAAGCCGAATTTAGAGTATCTAGAACCGTTTGGAGCTCCTTGTACTATGCTTAATCCATCTAAGAAGTTCGCACCGAAGGCTGAGGAAGGATACTTTGTTGGATATGCAACCCCGCTCAAACGGGTATTCAACAAAAGAACTCGTCAAGTCGAGGAGTGGGCTAACGTTGAAGTGTAACGGTATACTCAGAATTTACAAGGAAGCGGTCCAAACTGGATGTTTGATTACAAAGATTTCTTTAAATCATTCAACCTAGATAGCTTGGTTGAAGAGGCTGTATTACGTTTATATTACGAGGTCGAAAACGCAGTGACATCACCGTTGGTGCGTCCGATCACCATGAATCCTCAAGCAGCTTCTAATGATACCAATGTTCCTGTCGTTGAAGAAGAGGTATTCCAAGAAGCTTCTACAACGTTGAATTCATCAGAATCAGAAGATGACGACGATGAGGTTACAAGTAAAGCTATCTTAGATCATGCTATAGTGACACCACTAGTGAACCCAACTACAAATGGTGCTTCATCATCGAATGTGGGTAATGATCTGGTTTCTGTAGAGAATTTAACTACTCAGACGGGAGTCCAAGTACCTGATTATCCGGAATCTCGGATACATCGAATTCACCCGATTGAGCAGGTTATTGGTGATCCTGGTAGCAGTGTAATGACAAGAGGACAATTGAGGAATGCTAACTCACCGGAAAACCTTGGCAATCTTGCTTTATATGCCAAAATACAAAAATCTGGTTTTCAGAATGACTGGTCTTTTGCTTGTTATGTTTCGCAGGTTGAGCCACGAACTTACAAGGATGCTCTTTTGGACGACGCTTGGGTGGAAGCAATGCAAGAGGAGTTGTTGCAGTTTCAGAAACTTGGCGTTTGGACACTGACAGATTTGCCCCCAGGAAGAAAGAAGATTGGAACGAAGTGGGTTTTTAAATGCAAAAAGGATGATAGAGGAGTGATCGTAAGGAACAAAGCTCGTTTGGTTGTACAAGGATTTCATCAAGTTGAGGGAATCGATTACAATGAGATCTATGCACCAGTTGCACGCTTAGAGGCAATCCGAATGTTTCTGGCGTTTGCATCATACAAGAAATTTAAGGTGTATCAAATGGATGTCAAGAGCGCATTTCTTAATGGTGTGGTCAAGGAGGAAGTATACGTAGGTCAACCACCCGGCTTTGAAGATCCTATTCACCGGGATGCACCAAGCTCCAAGGAAATGGTATGAGGAGCTGAGCACGTATCTTCTTTCAAAAGGATTCAAGCGAGGTTTGGTAGATTGCACACTGTTCACTAAACGAACAGGCGATGACTTGCTTCTAGTCCAGATTTATGTTGATGATATTATATTTGGGTCTACTAACGAACTTTTGTGCAGAGAATTTGAACGTGTTATGCAGGAAAAGTTCGAGATGAGCGCAATGGGAGAGATGCAGTTTTTCCTAGGCTTGCAGGTGGAACAAAGACCAACGGGGATCTTTATTCACCAGACGAAATACGTTTCTGAAGTCTTGAGCCGATTCCAGATGGATGATTCGAAGCCGATGGATACCCCAATACAACCTAATCACGGGATTGGAGTTGACGCTAAGGGGGAGCTAACTGATCCATTTACATACAGAGCAATCGTCGGATCTCTGATGTATCTCACCGCCTCCAGACCAGATATAATGTTTGCCACATGTCTCTGTGCACGTTATCAATCGAAGCCGAAATAGAGTCATCTTACAGCTGTCAAACATATCCTTAGATATCTGAAGGGTTGTCCGTCGAGAGGACTATGGTACCCTAATGATGATAATTTTGACCTAATCGCTTTTAGTGATGCAGATTGGGGCGGCTGTGACAAAGACAGCAAATCCACAACGGCTGGATGCCAGTTTTTGGGGAGCAGGCTCGTGACCTGGCAATGCAAGAAACAGACCGCAATTGCATTATCCACATGTGAAGCAGAATACGTTTCAGCATCGAGCTGCTGCTCACAGGTTCTTTGGATCCAACAACAGATGGTGGACTACGGTTTGCAATTTCTTAAAACCCCTATTTACTGTGATAATGAAGCCGCAATCGCATTAACAAAAGACTTTGTAAATCACTCAAAGGCTAAACATATCCGGATTAAATATCATTTTATCCGTGATTGTTATGCTAAAGAGTTGATCGATATGGTCAAAATCCACACTGATTACCAACGCGCAGACCTTTTTACGAAAGATTTTGATAAATCGAGATTTGAATATCTTTTGAAAGCTAATGGTATTAAAGAAAAACAAGACTGATCACCACCTCAGTTTATCGCTTTTTAGTTTAGTTTTACTGTTTTTCAGAAAAATTCGAAAATCCAAAAACATTGAAAAATTTCAAAATCCATAAAAATTAGAAAATTTCTTTGCTGACGGCTATATCTTCTTCCCTTAGATTAATGCCGTCAGATTTCTGTGAACAAACGATATCTGGGCAGTCACATATTTGAAATGCTCCAGCTTATCCTTGGGAACAGTAAATTCAAAAATTTATAAAAACCAAATATGATTTCCTGGAGAAAAAGGGGAAATGATAGTACATCAGTGGGGATCTGACACATTCTAACGAAATGTAATACTATATACGGCGTGTGTCTGAGTCTGTGTGATGTGCTGATAGGCTTCGTAGACCTATTACTGCGTGCCTGATACATACATATCAAACAAATTGTTGTGTGGATGAACTCCTCATGGGCATATGGTCTTAGTACCGTAATTTCGTTTGATAGGGTATTTGTACAAAACTCGGAGGTTTTGGGTCGTTATGTTATTAGTTGTCTGGGGATAGCCTCTCTGATCTTGTGCTGTAAGTCATTACGGGCCTAGATCAGATAGGGTGTCTTTATAAAAGAGCTTTAAGCCAAATCCTAAAGTTACCGAATTGAGGAACTTTCCATGTTTTATGATAATCAAAGATTATCTATTACATCGTATTAATCACTGTTGCAAATCATGATTGATATCAGTCCTCAACCTGGTAGAGTGCACATGTTACTTTGCTGCATTAATTTGCTGACCTGTATACCTCTGTGCATCATACCTTGTAAATTTTAGACGACGAAAGCATAATCACGCTTTACAATGAGTCTTTGTGCATTTACTTTTTGATACGGGAGTATGTCGTGTGCGTGGGAACCACAGACAATTATGTTTATACTATACATAATAGTATCAGTTTAAAGCACTGCACAAAAGTTTGCATGTGAGTTTATGTGGATCACAATATCAGCAGTTGCCAGATCACACATTGTCTTTAATGATAATAATAAAAAAGATCAACGGTGTGATCAGATTTCTCAATAACTGATATGATCCCTTTACCGGAAATCCAAAACATTTACTGCTTTATCTTTACATTTCTGCATTTTATATTTCTCGTCAAAAATTGCAAAACTCAAAAAGATTTTAGGTGTGTTTTAACATAAACATTAGAAAATCCAAAAAGATTTTACGTTTCTATCTTATTTTTGATATCTGATGGTGGTTGATGACGATTTTCTAAAACTTGATGAACCATTTGAGTTTTGTAATCTTTAAATGAGAAAATATGATTGTCGGATGCTTAAAAGTTGGAAAATATTTTGAACGGGACTCGTTTTTGAGATTTGGTAAAATTTTCAAAAATTCCTGTTCACTTTCGCCCCTTCGTTGGGTCGAAGGATGAATTTTTTGTTCATTCGTACGTTTAAATTTGGGCGAATGTGAGAGTTCTTAAGACATTTTCTCTTTCGAACCCTTATGTCTCATTCGCACCTTTCATTAGGGGTGAAGGAGACAAAAGCTTCACATTCGATCACTATGAATGGGCGAATGAGCAGTCTATAAATACCCTTATCTGCTCATTCGACCCATTCGAAATTGTTTTCAAAAATTCTGACCTTAAGTCCACTTATTGCTTTTTGATTTTAGAACTTATCATTGTGTTCGTCTACTTGTGCTGATCACTTTGCATCATTTTATACAGGTTATCATCATGTTTTGATCGATTAATCATTACTTTTCAGTTCGTGCCCTGACTGGTTCAACTGATGGATTTAACTATGATTATAAGACTTGTTCTTGATCAGGTTTCACTGATTAAGTGTTTTAGGGGGAGATTATCCAAAAACATAGGGTTTTAACTCAATAGATTGTGTAATTGATTCTTAAACAGGTCACGAACCCTAGTTTTATATAAAAACACATAATCAGTGAATGTTTGATGAAATTGTTGTGTAGAAAAGTTTAATCGGAAGTTTTAGATGGTTGTTGAATCAAAATGACAAGTTAAAACTTACTGGATTGCAAAATTGAAATTTGAAATGAAGAACTGACTCTTTCGTCCATTACGAATGGTCGAACGTGCAAAAATGGGCGAAAGAGAAGGTTTGTCTGGGCGAATGAAGTCAAACGGGCGAATGAAAGAATTTTCAAAAACTTTTCACATTCGAACCCTTGAAACTTCACATTCGCACCAAGTTTTTCTCATTCGTACCTTCATTTGGGCGAATGTAGAAATAAAAATTCAAATTTTCAAATTTTGTTTATTTTGTTTGTTTTTAACGCGTTTACTTGATTTGTTTTGCGGTTTTAACCATGTCTGAACAGGAAGATACGAGTGTTCCTGCTGGATCATCCTCACAGGCTGCCGAGACAGCAAAGACTGATATTTTACCATTTGAGAATGCGCACAACTGCTGTGCATATCTTGGAGACGTGAAGAAGCATACGGAGTTTACTAGGATTATTGAGTTTCTGAAGAGGAGCCGGGTGATCGATGCGATTGCTACACCCGCTATTATTTACAGAGATTTGTTACAGGAGTTCTGGACTAATGCTAAAATGGACTTCTGGGAAGGTGAATCTTCTCTGGTCAGCAAGATTCAAGGAGTGCTGATTATTGTGTCAGAGAATGATATCAGGGAAGCGTTGAAACTTGAAGACGTAAAGACGGATCCCAGAGAACTCAGTTGGACCGAACAAAGGAAGTGCTTTCTCAGAATGAAATATAACGGACTGATTACTGATGGTTCGTTACACAAAGGAAAGCTCTGTCCTCAGTTCAAGTATTTAGCACATGTGATGATACATGTCTTCGGGTCAGCGGCTGGTGGTTATGATCTAATGAGGAAAAGCATAAGCTCGTTGATGGTAGCACTTATATTGAACAAACCGTTCAATGTATCAGGAATGCTTATGGAACACTTGTTGGAACCAGTGAGAGGTACAAGGACTAGGAAGTTTCTGTTATATCCTAGATTCCTTCAGATGATATTTGATTTGAAGTATAAGAATTTGAAGAGAGACCTAAAGCAGATTATTGTTCAGGAGCATATGAACATTAATACTCTTGCCAGAATGAAGGCTTATAAGGGGTTGTCTATAAATGAAAGACCACCAGTGAGACGTTTATTTGGTCACTTAGTCAAGATTGATTATGTGGATCCTGGTAAAGATAAAGTGAGGCATGCTGACAGTGCATCTGACGAAGACAATCCGTTACATCCTGTTGACCCTGAGGCTAAACGAAAGCGTCAGGTGGTGAATGTGGGAGCAAAGAGTGGTAAAGGTAAAGAGAAAGAGATAAGGATTGAAGTTCAGACTGAAGCTGAACCAGCAAAGAAGAAAAGTGCATCAAGAAGGCACAAAAGTATGGCAAAGAAAGGATTACATCTTGTGGATGAAGCGTCGGTTGATTCTGAGGAGACGCAAGAAGATGAGCGATGGGATTCTGATGAAGAGACTATAAAGAGCACCACGCCCAAGGCCACTGTGGCTGGTGAGTCTGCTAGTTTGAATAGGTATTTGGAAGAACAGAGAAACAAGAGTCCTATTCGTTTAGATGAAGCTGATGAAGATTTAGGCTTAGGATCAGGAGATTTTCCTGGATCGCCAATGCAGGGGGAGAAACAGAAAAAGCCCCAATTTAAGAAGAAAGAAAAAGTGTTAAAGCCCATGGAGAAGCGAGCTAGGGAGATTGAATCACTGATTGCTGGAAAGAAACTTCCACCAGCATCTAGCTCGAAATCACCGGTTGCGAGTCCAGTTGCAAAGAAATAGAAAACATCATCAGGAACTGAGAAAGAGACTGATCTACCTGTTGATAAATTCAATGATGCACTGGATAGAGTGTTAAAGAAGATTAAGAAAGGTAAGCTGCCTGCTGATGCTAAAGCTTCTACTCCAAAGATCACAGTTGATAGCGATGTGATGAACACTGTGAACCGGAAGCTAGCTGATATGATGAAGATAATTAGTCAGCAGCAAGCAGAGATTGAGAAACTGAAGAACAACGATCAGAAGATGCTAGACGTTGTTGAGACATCACATGACGATCAGGAAGCACTTGAAGCTGAAATTAAACGACTTAACAAAGAAAACAAGAAGTTGTTGAAACACGAACAAAGAAACACCAGATGATACATAGCTTTGAAAGAAGACAACAAGAAGCTAAAAGAGAGTAACAAGCACATGGATAATCTGATTAAAGACTTGTACTCTCAAGCTCCACAGCTAAAAGAAGGTGAAGAGGATAAAGAACAAGATGAGGAGCAGGTTGATTTCGAACCGTCTGATAATGAGGAGGAGGAAGATGAGGATCTTGATGAAGATGCAGGAAATACTCCTCAAAAGAAGAAAAAGAAGGATGATGGAGATGATGATGGTTCAGACGGTGAATCTGGTGATGGAGACAGCTCTGCATTTGATTATGATGATGATGACGATACAGATAAATATAAGTATGAGAAACGTGGATCTGGAAAAGGAGGTGAATCTAGTTCTAAAGCTCCTGGAGGATCGGTTGATGATGATACGATCTTTTGGAATGAAAAGCTGAAGTCATTGTCTGAAGATGATAAACGTATGTATCGCCAGATGTTAACTGATCGAGTGTGGACGATAGACATGACCAGTAGATTTTCTGAGATCTTTGAATCTAGTGACAGGATGCTGGAATTGGAATATAATGATCCAGATCTGGAAGATGGTGAAGTTTCTGCGGCAATGTCAAAGGAGATTTTAGAAGGTTTGGCAAAGCAGGTTGGGAAAACTTTGGAAGAACTATTAGCTGATAACCAGATTCCTACTCTACCTGAAAAGGAAGCTGGAAATCATTCTGATGATCGTGACGTACCTGCGTTTGAGGAGATTGAAATTGAAGATATAACCAGTGAAGAGTATCCAGAATATTTCAAGAAAGATAAAGATTCTGGATTTGCTGCTTTCACTGAAGAATTACTAAAAGAAGCCGAGAAACTTGCTAGAGAAAAGAGTGATAAGTTTGTTGAAGAAGTGTTCAAGGGGCATGACAAACCGAATATCGAACAATCTGACAGTTTGAAAGAGTTACTAAGGAAATTGAAAGAGAAAGAAGCCAATCGTCCGAAAGCAGAGATCCAGGGAAGTTTCTATAAACTCCACAATGAGATGTTTAAAGGAAGAGCGTTGGGTTGGAAGTTTACAAAGCAGTTGAAGTGTGTTGCCATTATGTGGGAGAAGGGGATACTTTATTTTGACAGATTTCATGATCTGAAGACTCTCCCGTACTGGGCTATTCGTGATGTTTGTAGACATCGATTGACTGGATCTTCTAACGATCACATTGCTTATTTTGCTGATCGTATGGCGAGGGAAAGCAGGACGAGTTGGAATCTTTTTAAACCTCAGTATCCAAAGCGGATTGTTCACAAGAAAGACATTGATACTATTACCGGTTTGCCCAAGGTGACTCTAAAGTACAAACCACCGAAAGTGTTGAAACATATTCCTCTATTGCAGATTCCACAACACTTTGCGAAAGATTTTATCTGGTGGTATTATGATTGGAAGATTGCAGAGGCTGTGATTGTGTTGAAGGATGGTGAAAAGAATTTCAAGAAAATACACATATTTGATCCTATGTGGTTGGTTAATTGTTCACATGAGGATATAATTATGTTGTATTACAATCCGATATTCAGTAATGTGAAGGATGCTGAACAAGCAAGTAAATACTAGCGTGTGGTATTTCTGTGCTTTGCTTATGATATAAACGCTGGATGCGATTTTGATAAGAAGCTTGGGAAGTTCGTGAAGATTCAAGATGCTCCTGATGTTAAAAAGAAAAAGCCGAAACAAGTGTTTGAACTGGTGATGACTAAAGAACAAAAGATGTTACTGCACATAAAGCTGATGAACAAAAGGATGGACCAAGAGCGTAAACAATCCAAGCAATAGTCGAGGGGGAGTTTGTAGATGCATTTTGTGCCACTAATGCTTTAGATTACAATTAACATATGTTAGTGTGTGTTGCCAAATGGGCGAAGGAAGAACATTTGGGCGAATGAAGATTTCAGAAGGTGCGAAGGAGAGCAAAAGGTGCGAAGGAGAGATAGGAGGTCGAAGGTAGAATAGATGTTAATGTATAGCTTGGTTCGACCATGATGAATGGGCGAACCTGCACATTCGACCAAGCAATATGGGCGAATGTGCAGGCCTATAAATAGGTTAAGCTCATTTTGAATGTAAGTTTTGGTCATTTTTGTTTCCCTCCTGTTTGAGTCTCTCCCTAGGGTTTTGTGTAAACTTAATTCACGTCATATATTGATTGTAAAGCTTATTTTAACGTGTAATTGAGTGTTTTTATGAATGAAATGAAGCTTTTAAAGATGATTTCTGTGTTTTGTTAGTATTGTTATCATTTTGTGATTGATTCAGGGATTCCGCACCTGAATCAAACTTGTTTGATCACTATCTTTGTAGATTTGACGATCCTACGCGCATACACTCATGCTCCAAACTCTTGATCTCATCCCTGGGGAAATACTCTCTCTTCAAATGAAACACAAACTCGGTCCATGGCAACGCATGGGCCTCAAGTAAACCAATAGTCTGTACAGTCGAATTCCACCAGGTCAAAGCACGACCCTCGAATGTCCCTGAAGCATACTTCACACGAAACTCTGCTAGACAGTTACACATGGAGAAAGCAGTCTCAACCTTTTCCAATCAGCGAAGTAATCCCACAGCTCCTTCAGCTCCACTGAAGCTATGAGGCTTATAGTCCTTAAACATCTTAAAAGTACACTGGACATGAGGAGGTGGTGGATTATGAAAAGCATTCCCTGTTACAACAAGCAACACGGATCACAAAAACAAATACCACGCAACAAAAGATATGGAATGGGGGTAGGGGTAATTAAATTACCACCATGGCCTTGCTAGGCGGCCTGATATGAAGCAAGAGCAGCAGACACCTGCTCCTGAATCAGATTATTCAGCTCAACCTGGGTCATGTTAATGTTGCCACGACCTCCATTGCGTCCACTGCCGTTCCGACCACCAACTCGACCAGCACGACGTCCTGACATCTTCTGTTAAAAACCAAAGACAAGATATCAGGATTCAGAACAAGCATGAAAACACTAGCAACAAGAGTACGTCTGAGAACTGGATACCATTATGACTGTCGGTTCGAACACAAAGTCCACCAAGATTTCCATGCATTTCAACTTATTATTTCGTGTGCACCCAAAATGATAAGTCGCTCTACATGGTCCCCGAGGCTGCTCCTAGCTTGACTTTCAAGCCACAAGGTACCCACATTCTAGAAAAGGTAAGAATTCCCATGTGATAAAACACCTAAGATGTATAATAACAAGTACGAGTGTGCGATAGTGTGTGCGAGCAAGTGCGTCCATTGGAGCATAGAAAGGGAGATGTCCGAATCTGGGACAGATCTCAAGGATGTGCCGAAGCCACTCCAATGTACGCCACCATCAGGTAAGGATAACAAGTCTCGTCGCCTTCGACCCGAAGATGAAGAGTAGAATGAGAATAGTAGATAGATGATGTAAGCATGAATGATACTAATGAATATGATACTAACACCCCGAAAATTTCCCACACGATACGACTTATATGGATGTGACCGTCTAGTGTGTGCGACTCGGCTATAGACTAGACTCTACATGCAGTCCTAGTTCACTATAATCATTGGCTCTGATACCAATCCGTCACACCCCCAAATTCCACATGCGGGGTTTTACCGCGAGGCGCGTGACAAACCAGGATCCAAGTCAACGGTAACAATAAACGATAATTATATGATATGGAAAACAACGTAAACTGCCCATTAAGTTTTTAAAATCTATCCATCGCAGCGGAAGCGTAAAACTTTATTACAACCCAAAAGAAAAACATGAAAGTATGATATTACTCAATAGATATGCAAATGAATCCTAGACGCCGTAAGACTCCGTGCGCCTATCGACTGCTGCTAACTCAGCGACCTGAGACAAACATGCTAAAAACGTCAGCAAATAATGCCAGTGAGTTCACAGGTTTTTACGTAAAACGACTGCAAAAGTTTCAAAGAATACCCTTGGCCAAACCAGGCCACATGTATACCAACCAGATGAATACCTGTCACTACTACGATTGGAAAACCATTACTAGACACGAATGCAAGAATTCATGAATACACCTGCCCGAACATATGAATGCAAGAATACAACAATACAAGAATACCTGAAGAGACAAAATGCACCCGTCCGACCTCCAGTCGATTAGTAGGGCCAGTCACGCCCAAATAGATCTATTCATATTTACCCCGTTGTGCAACCACCGCACATTCATGGTTTTCCCCGGGACTTTAACAAATCGTATAACAATCCAAAAAGAATACCCCCAATATAATAAGAATTCAAGAATACCAGTACGTAATACCATATAGTAACCAATGACCACCTTGTAAGCTTTACCAATATGAATACTTAGCAAATCATAGGTTTTATGAACACCAAAACGTAGTTTGACACATCTTTTATGAAAACGTAAGTTGACACACGTTTAAAGAATACAAGTACACATCATGTTTTCTCCCCCGAAAGCAAAACCAGTAAGAAGTGGGGCCATGAACTCACCTTAGCTTGCGTTCCTCTAGGAAAATCATAGATAATGCAAATGACGGTCCCTAGTGTCGGCAACCTATCATTGAATGCATATGGGTATCCGAACTATTGACCCGCAGGTCAACTACTCCCCAAGTGTCCAGACCATAACCATTATACGTTTGAAAAGATGTTAAAACGTTTAACCGACCACACCGGACAAGACACGACATCCCATTGGTGACCCGACATCCCACGTGTTAGCCAAATACAAGATATCACGCAACATATGCAATTAAACACTTAACGCGCGCACAAGTTCACTAAGCCTAGCATATAGTTCAAATAATGCATAAACGAGTCCGAACATGTGTTACCAAGTTATTAGACATGTCACAGGGTTCCTAACATGTTCCTAGGTGTCAAACCATGTTTCGGGATGTCAAAATGCACTTACAACAGCAAAACATGCAATTAGGAATCAAACATGCAATTAGGAAAGTCAACTAGCATTTAGGAAAGTCAAACAGGCATTTAGGATTGTAATCACGTGTACAACACACGAGTAGGGGGCTAATCGCCTATAACTACATGCGATTAGGTCCTAATCGCCTGTAGTTACATGCGATTAGAATCCTACTCGCCCCCTACAGCAGTAGGTTGTGTTTTCGCGCGTTTAGTCCTCCAAATCAGATCCGAAACATGTGGAAACACCCAATATCAAACCCAAATCATTTATAAACCTTTTCCAAGCAAAAAACCCCCCAATTTATTGTCATTCTAACAGCCCCGAATGCAAGTGTTTCCCAAAATAGCATATTTAGCATGTAAACATCACATCAACAGGCAAAACTTACCCTAAATAGCAAATATCCAGATTTCATCACATAACAACGTTGCTGAACATTATCCTACTGTTCTAGCATCATCTTAGAGTAAACCCTAACCTCAAGAAATCAACAAAACACATCATATCATCCTTAATTCTTCATAATTATTCAAACGGGTCAAAACGCCTATTATCAACAATACACAACTATGAACTTCCAATTCCATCAATAATCATGCTAAAAACCTATTTATCTCAGAAACATATCAAATACACAAAAACTCACACGTTTAAATCATAAAAATCCTATCTTTGCATGATAACATCATATAAAGCAAGTATGAAGGTTTAGGTTTATGTGGAAACCATTTTTAATAAGTTTTTAAAGACAAAAACACTTAGGAATGAGGTCTGGACCTTTAGGGAGCAAAACAATAACATTTCAAAGGTTTGGGATGAAGAACACACCTTGAATTTGCAAGATAATGAGGTGTAAAGCTTGGAAAGATGATTTCTTGGGCAAAAACGTGTTCCAGAGGGTGTGTATGTATTGGGAGAGGTTATGGGACTATTAGCGTTGCACAAATGATGTTTTACAAGTCAAGGGTAGTATTTATAGGCGTTTCTAGTCGTCAGACACAGAACATGCGATTAGGGTCCTGCAACAGGCGATTTGGACACGTAATCGCCTATAATTACATGCAATTACACGTAATCGCCTATAATGTCATGCAATTACACGTAATCACCTATAATGTCATGCAATTACACGTAATCACCTATAATGTCATGCAATTACACGTAATCACCTATATGGTCATGCAATTACACGTAATCACCTATAATGTCATGCAATTACACATAATCACCAATAATGTCACGTGATTACATGTAATCACCCTCAACATGTTTATTCGGGTTTTGACGCGTTAAACACAATTTTAACACATATAAACACGTATTCTCATAGCGACAAGTCATATAATGATTATAATCACATAATGCACGATAACTAATACTTTTAAATCCGTTCACCAATTCCCGGGACTCGAGACTTGCGTATGTGCGTTAAACCCGGCGATTCTATAAATCACCAATCCTTGTACACATGGTTATGGACCGACTCCCAATGATCCCGTGGATCATTGTAACGACTCCCAATTATTCTCCGAACCATCATAACGACTCAACTGACCCGGTTAAGTATGTAACATGCATGACTCGCTAAGGTAGACTTACTAGTTTGACGAAAGTTATTAACCGAAGTTTGCCGGGTGTCACATCATTATCCTTATTCACTTTTACACTGGTTGCTTGGACGCAAGAGGAGGAAATTGCCCTAGTGATCGCGTACGACACCGTACACAACACAGCCGCATCAGCTAGCAACGGTCGGGGTCGTGTTCGTGGCCGCAACAACGCTCCGAACTGGAAAAGAGTTTTAGCCGAGTTTGGTGAACTTGTTGGGGGGGGGGGGGGACACAACGTACGTGTGATTCAATCTCTCACAAGTACACGGATCTCCAATCGAAGTGTCAAAGCTTCGAAACGTTTTTTAAGCAAGTGGTAAATAATAACCTCAACGAAACAGAAGATGTGCACGTTGACTTTGCTCAAATCAACCATGCGGGTGAGGTCGGGGTTGATTTTCCACATGTTTAGGCGTGGCGAATGTTACGACCAAAATTTAATTAGGTTTTTACTAATGTTTGTATTTTTTAGTAGTTTTTATTTTATTTCTAGTAGTGTGTTATTTTTTTAATTTAATGTAATGTTTTTTATTTTATTTAATTTAATGTTTTTATTTTTTTTAAATGTAATGTTTTTAGTTTATTTAAAAAAAAAATTTTGTGATGAAATGTGAACACCGTCACATGTGTTTAGTGACGAAATGTGATGATATAATGACACAATCTAATTAGGTGTGATAGTGTGATGAGTGTGATGAGATAATAATCACTCGATCCCCCTAAAACCTAAATATGATCTAATATTTGTACGCAACTAAATACAAGCCTATAATATGATTTGTCATATGCGATAGTACAATATGATTTGTCAGAACCAGATTTTCTATACTCTATTATCAAACAAACCCAAACCTATCAACAAATACAAAATGATAAAGTTTGAACCAATGAAAAGCAAAGGTAGTTTAAAAGTTAGCAGGGTGAGAGTACTGTGGGGCGACCATGACTACTTTGTTTGGTTTTATGGTGCATGTTCTATTTAACCCAATTAAGAAAGGAGATAGTTATGGTTGAATGGACCTGTCAATTGCACATGCACTGTTTCAACAGATATATATAATACATACATCATCACGCTCACATGCTTTCATTCACCATTATCATTTTCCTCCTTTTCAAATAATATTATACTAACTTCCTCGCCACTTCTCCTTATTAACTATAGATAGTCATTATATGATTATGAAGAGATATACGTATGAACATAAACAAATATGTAGGTATATATAGATGCATATATTTGTATCTACGTATTTGCATGTGTACGTATGTTTAGAAAATGATATACATTTAAAGTCTTAAGTTATAGTATAAAAGAAGAGTAGAATAGGAGTATGAACGTAAAATCAATTTTATGATCAAGTTTAAAGCCATGATAATATGGAAATGTATGAAATTAAGATACATATTTAACTTTGTTTAATGGAGATGTACTAACTATTAAGTATATATTGAAACGATTTATTTAAATTTTTGTTACATAAGATTGGTATCAATCGATTGTGATAGCCCCGTGAATAGAGGGTGTGACATCTTGGTAGTTCCTTTTCAAGGTCTTTGTTTGCTTTAATTATGATTCAAAAGTTCATCTTGATGACCCTGAATATCATAAATGCATCTTTAGTTGGGATACGACTAGGAAGAAGATCTTAAGGATGCAAATAATAAAACCACAAGCTTAAGAAAGCCGGTGTTTCATCGACAAAAAAATATAAAAAAAGAATTGCCACTTATATTTAAATTAAATGAGTTTAATACATGTATTGTGGTTTTAGTGATGCAACCCATGAAGAAAATATTCGAGTTACGATTGAAGGTCAAGTTGTCTCTTAGGCTACTAAGTTCAAGTACTTAGGATCATTTGTTCAGATGGATGGAGAGCTAGATAGTGATGTCACACATCACATTCAAGCTGGTTGGTGTAGGTGGAGGGTCGCCAGTGGGGTTTTATGTGACAAAAGGTTCCCAACTAAATTAAAAGGAAAATTCTATAGGGTTGCAGTGAGACCCGCTATGTTATATGGGACAGATTGTTGGGCCATCAAAAAGACACAAGCTCGCAAGATGGACGTAGCAGAGATCAGGATGCTAAGGTGGATGTGCGGGCACACTAGGGTAGACCGAATAAGAAATGAGGTTATTAGAGAAAGGTTAGGGGTAGCTAGTATATCAGACAAGATAAAAGAGGGAAGATTAAGATGGTATGGGCATGTGAAGAGGAGGCAAATGACGGCCCCGGTTAGAGTAGTGAAAACCCTCATTGTAGAGGGAAAGAGGTGTAGAGGAAGACCCAAATTGACTTGGGATGAGCGGATTAGGCATGATTTGGTAGAGATGCACCTCTCTGAGGACATGGTCGAGGATAGGGGTTCGTGGAGACACACGATTAAGGTTAAGGATTATTAGGGCGGGTTAGGTTGTCTCGTAGAGTGGTTCTAGGAGTTTAGATTTTTTTTTCTTCCTTTTGATAGAAGGCCAATAAAGGTGTCTTGTTTTTGGGTGTTTATGTGTTATGTTGTTTTTTATGGCATGTATACCTTTATTTTACTATGCGACACTTTCAATGTTTCTCTAATTTCAATGGTTCTTTATTAGTTTAGTAGTGTTGTTTAATTGTCGAGTGTGTGTTGTTGAGCCGGGCGTCTCTCTAGAAGCAGCCTCTCTACTTGCAAGGATAAAGGTAAGGCTTGCTTACATCTCACCCCCCCGACCCTACTCTTAGCTTTGCTAACTGTGGGATTTACTGTACAGTTGTTGTTGTTGTTGTTGAGTTTAATACATATCAACTACTTGTAGGTGGTGCGTTGGAAATCTACGACGATCAGGTAGCCTATCAGTGATAGGTGACCAACAATCGTTCAATGACCATACTCTTTAGGCTTGATTCCCGAACATTTGTCCAGTAACGATTTCCGACGGTTCCGTCAAAAACCGCACAAAAGGGTCTGAAGTTTTTTTTTGAATTTCCAGACAAATGTCCGTCAGAAAACCCCTTAATAAAGTTTCTATGTAAACAAATTTTTTCTTCATTGTAAGTTGAAAACTATAACTTCCATTAGTTTTCTTTAAGGTTGATTCATTTTTTTTATTATTTACATCCCCCGCCCAAGCCTCATTTTTTAGACCGTCGAATGTTCATTTGTGGTATTTAAAATGTTGGTATTCTTTGTAGCTAGGTGGTTTTGTCGTTCATACACAATAAATCATTAACGAAGATTAAGTGTTAAGACCTTACGGTGTGAAAGCCGGCATAGCCCCGGCAATGTGTTGATGGGCCAGCATACACCGCCCCCTTTTCCGGTATCGGTATGAGCGACAACCACATGACTTTTGTGCCGGGTCAAATGTTATTATTTTTAATAGATTTTTTATTATTTTTAATAATTCTGGCCAATGATGAGGCCCGTCATCATAGTGCACACCACCTCCTTGAAGACCCATCATGAAGATGTCTTTCCCCCCTGAAGGGATATGGTATTAAAGCATTACAAATACCATACCATCGCCCACTTAGAACAGGCCCCGCCAGACGCTCATCCCGCCCATTCTACGTCAGCGGATGTCTCGCGCCCATCCGCCCGTTTTACGTCAGCGGAACGTCTGCGTCCACAAGCCCGTTCTACGTCAGCGATGCATCTGCCGTCCGACGCGAGCATTAATACTCTCGTTCTACGTCGACGGAACACCTGGAATCACCCGCCCGTTTTACGTCAGCGGTACATTTACCGCCAGGCGCAAGAACGCCCGCCCCTCTCACATCGGCGGGCCAAATGTACATCAAAGCTTCCTTGGCAAGCTTCACCACAAGTGGAAGATACCTTTTGGGGCAGCTTTGGAACTCACCCCTGCCCCAAACAAAATAACTCTGACATGACAGGCGGCCCGCCAGAGTTCCCCTCCAATCAAAGACTGTTTCCAGTCTGACGAGCAGAAAGGACGATGACGTGGCAGCCTCCCAGCCAAGATATCTTTCTGACAAAGCAGACTTTCTCTACCCATCTCGAAGTCGTGGAAAGCATAAACTATCCACCGTCTTTGATCTACCAATAGGCGAGCACCACGTGTCCACTGCCCATCAGCGTCCACTTACTGGGCGCCACGTGTATATGCGTCAGGACGGTAACATCCCCCTAGCATTCTACTTTTTCCTACTTTACTAAAACCCACTTGCACCAAATGGGCTTAAGGGCTTGGGCCGGATTATGGAGACACCTCTACCTGGGCCGGGCCCCATTAAGGGTAGAGAATGGGCTGAGAAAGTAGGATATCTTGGTACTATAAAAGGAGGACTCCCTTCTCCTTTTATTGGCATCTAATATCCCACATACTTTCACTCAAGAAGAATACGAACACTCTCGTACCTTCTTCAACCCCTTGTTTATTATACTAATAGTTAGAGGCTCGGCTCTTCTAATTGGTAATCTCTTAATTCCTTGGTCTTGCTCTTAGACCCTCACGTATTTTATAATCACACTCTCTTCATAAAATACAGTAGAATCACCTCTTGGATCGCCCTTCGTTGGACGATCGTAGACTCGTGTTTCTTCATTGGCGCCATCCGTGGCCTTACCACAAGCACTCTAAACAAAACAGCTTTTACAGTCATATCCATTAAACCCAAATCACAAAAATGACTTCACTCCCACCAGTGTTCACCCCATCTGGGGTCGTCGAAGACATTACCGACGCCACCCCAGGTTCTCACCCAACATCAGGGGATCACAACAACAACCAACAACATCCCGTTGTAACCCCCAGAATTTAGAGTCCCAGCTCACAGATCCAACCCCTCCAACCGAGGAGGAAATCGAGGCACTCAACAACGACTGGTACGAACGCCAGAGACAAATCCTGGACGCACAGCTGGAACGACGCCGACTCACCGGCAAAGCAATCATGGGTTCCTCTTCAAGGCAACCCACAAGAACGCCGGCGCCCGCCCATCACGGGGAATGTCCAGGGCAACCCCCTGAGGACCAGGCCCGTGCAGAGCGCACCCGGTTCGACGCAGAAGACTATGACGAAAGTTCATGGGAGGACGATGCCTCCAGGGACTATCGTCATAGCCCATACTACAGGCGGGAGCGACTCAACCGCTACAACGACGACGCTACCACAAACTTGTCACTCCCCTACAGACCGACCGCCTTTGGGGACAAGTCCAAATTTACCAAGCGCATCTCTCAGGCACCAATCCCACCAAGACAACGCCTACCGGCCAACGTCAAAATCTACGACGGTCTCACCGACCCAGAAGACCACCTCGGCATATTCAACTAAGCCGGGGCCGTCATCGGATAGACTTTACCCGTCTGGTGCCACATGTTCGCCAAGACACTCACTGGAGCCGCCAGGGTCTGGTTTGACAACCTCCCCACAGGAAGCATCGACAGCTACGAGCAGCTGATCAAAAAATTTTCACTCCATTTCAGTCAACAACGTCGCCACAAGCGCGACAAAAGCCGAATCTCTCTCTGTAAACGCAGAGATACTTAACCTCTCGAGGACTTCATCGTACGGTTCAACAAAGAGGCTCTCCAACTGGGAACGGGGGACGAGGCAACCCGAACCTCTTTCTTATCCAACGTCAACGACGAGGGCCTACAACACACCCTCCAGGGGAAAGACGGCGTCCCAGATGCCTGGGAAGAGGTCGTTCGCATCTCAAAACTATATGCGGGCAACCAAAAAACGATGCGCCAGAACCAGCGAGGGAGCTCCAGCAACAACCGCAATCGCGGCAACAACCGAGCATCCGTCTGGAACCGCATCTCAGGTTCCACCGATGAAGGACGATACTCAACCTCCGGCGACGCCCGAAACATCATCGGCAACAAGCAAAGCCGCGACCAGCGCAACAGCGGACGCCGGAATCAGGACTGGACCCCTCTCACCAAAACACCGTCCCAGGTGCTGTCACAAGTCCTCTCGACTGGAGAGGTAACTATCAAGATCCCAAAACCCATGGGAGCAAAATGAAAAATGTCGACACCACCAGATTTTGTGACTTCCACAAAGACGTGGGCCACGATACTGACAACTGCTATAGCCTCAAAATGGAGATTGAGGCGGCCCTACGTTCAGGGAAGCTCTCCAACTTGGTCAAAAATGTCCGCGCCGGCGGACGCAGGCAAGACGAGCCTGACAAAGCCATCAAAGACATTAGAACACACTATATCCGCGGCGCACACAACAGACAGTGCAACATGACGCGCAACACCAAACGGAAAACAAACCTCCCAAACATAGTAACAACATCACAAGCCACAAACTGGTGGGAGGCCCAAGTCCTCCTCCCTATTATACCAGGGAGTGCACAATCGACGACCCCACTCACTATCACAGCACTGTTCGAACACTACCGAACTTACAAAATGATGTGCGACGGCGGCAGCAGCTTCGACATCATGTACCAACAGTGCTTTGACCAACTTGACGAAGAGGATAAAGCACGCCTGCAACCAGATACACCCATCGCCGGCTTCTTCAACGAGGTAATACACCCCATTTGCAAGTTTGACTTCACAGTCACACTTGATGACGGCATACATAGCCGCTCAGAAGTCTGCACCTTCCACGTCATCCCAGCCATCTCCTTATATGACATACTGCTGGGCAGACAAAGCTTGGCAAACTTCACTTCCACCGCATCAACTCCCCACCAAACCATGGGTTTCCCAACACCCACTGGGGTCGCATACATCCGAGGTAACCAAGAGTGCCTCATGACAACTGACCCGGTAGACGACCTAGCGGCGCGTGCGCCAACCCCACCAACTGATGAAAACTGGGTCCTCTACCCGGCCTTCCCCTAACAAACCATTACTTTGGGTCGGACCCTTTCCCCCCAAGTAAAAATACATCTAAAGCAGCTGTTGGTGGCAAACAAAGACATCTTCGAGTGGCAATCTGTGACATCCGTCACCTCCATCTTTAAATCAAATGACAAATTTAGTCCTTATGCTTTTCAACATTTTCAAATCTATTGAAACACGAGTTACTTTTAAATCTATAACTTAAACGTGAAAAGTTTAACAAAAGACATCTTCGAGTGGCAATCTGTGACATCCGTCACCTCCATCTTTAAATCAAATGACAAATTTAGTCCTTATGCTTTTCAACAGTTTCAAATCTATTGAAACACGAGTTACTTTTAAATCTATAACTTAAACGTGAAAAGTTTAACAAAAGTTTTGTGAAATATCAATTTTTTTTTAATTTGTTTTCTTTTTATAAAAACATAATTTTCTTTTAAATGAGTTGATAAAAAGAATAAATTTATAAAGTTTTCAAAAAATTTTGGTTAATTTATAGTAACTTGGTTAGTGCATTATAAAGGGGGAAAAACTAACTAAACTTGAATAAGACTAACTAAGTTAAACTTGGAGGGACCAATCCTGCCATTTGCTGAAAGTTTCAAAACTGAAAAAGACCCCCTGTTCCCTTCCCTCGCTATTTTTTCCGGTTACTGTTTCCGGCGACCGGAAATCTCTCTGGCGACGCGTTAAATAGTGTTATGAGGCGGTTTCAGTTCGTTTTAATGGTGGATCATCATTACTCATTCTTTACCCATTAGTTTCGGACCCTATGAGGTGCTTTTAACGTGCTTAAATGTGTTTTTACGAGTGTAACCGACCAGGTTTTAAAGTTGTATCCATAACGCACATTTTACTCGTCCATTACATAAACTGATTGTACCATTTGATTCCTACACCTCTAAACATTATTAACCCACTGAGTTTTCTGTCTAGGCCTGGCATTTCGCATAAATCCCAATCAGACGCGGGACCCGTATGCCGACCTGGGAACTCTCGGGATGAGCATTCACTTATAGGCTAAAGTACGCCCCCACAAGTCACTAATAACATTTCAATTATTTTAGTTAGTCAAAGTTTCCTATGGGAACAATCTCAATGTTTTATGATATTGATATTTATGTTTTGTTTATCATTTGAAGACTCAAATGATAAATTATGAATTTTCTTACATATTGGTAATCTATTCATATGTTGATTTTTTATCATTCACGTCATTTTAAATATTGGTCTTTCAAAACACATTAGATTTACAAATACTTCATAAAATGGTTTTATTTTGCATTTTACAAACTTGTATTACATATTTTTTTAGGTCAAGTGTAAACCTTTTGTTTTCATATGACGTATCCAATATATATTTTCGGGAGAAACTTGCAACTAATAATATGTTTTATAACATTTTTCAAACTCGACTCCTCGTAAACACATATCTACGAAGATTTTTCCAAATGAACCAGTTTTGAATGTAAAACACACTTCGGTTATTAAAAAGTTATTCTCATGCATTACTACTATTCTTTCAACTATATCATAAAGATGGTGCAAACTACGTTTTTGATAAACGAAAAATTTATCCTATTACACTCGCACACTTTTAGTCGCAAAACTTTTGGTTTAAACAATGGACATACCCTCTTATCCGAATGTTGCTAAATGCCTTTTATAGTATATATGTAAAATTACTAGATTTCAACTCGCATAACCAGTGGGCTATACACCTGTTCCGTGCACACTCATCTGCCATAAATTTCATTATTTTATTCTTGCACCATTTTTATTCATAGTTATTTCTAACATGTTATTTGTGATTATTTTCACACTGCTTATTTGCAAGAGTTCAACTCGTTTACTTTCATTTTGTGCAAATTTTACGATTTACTCGATTTACGTTATACTATTCTTTCAATCGAAATTTGATGCTATACTTATATACTTACATGAACGCATATTTGGTATGCATATTTTCTTCCCTGTTTTGAGCAAAACCCTGTTATACTTTACATTATTTTGTTCATCGTCATGGCCAACGAACATACTAGTTGATAACTCGTATGAGATCTAAGCCAGTGCCCACGTACGACTCGGATTAGATTATTTATTTAATCCGAGGGGAACGGTGTAAATCTCGGAGTTTATCAATATGAGTGTTTAGAGCCCAATGATGTGAACAGAAGTTACCGGTTAAGGGTGAACCCGAAAGGGAAGAACCTCTAACCATATCTATTACTTACTTGTTACTCTCATTACGGTTAAAGGGTAAACTCGAAAGGGAAAGACCTTTAACCATGTCATGATTGAACATTATTTCATTACAGTAGATATTACATATTGGTTGCACACATTTATTTCATGTTAGGGTTATGGAAAAGCATAACACCCTTGTGTAAGATAAATCGATGATTACGGTCCGGAACGCAATCATGGGCTTACAGGTACATGAGGGTGGTGTGTAATTCTATTTAGGCTGTTGGTAGATAATCAGTACGAGTCCAAAGTATCGGGAGTGTGGTGGGTCAGCTGCGGTACACCCTATATATAAGCATAAACGATACTACGGGAACGGACTAGGAGTCTAACCATGAACCTACCCATTACCCATTACTACCTCTTCATTAGATCGTTGATTAATAGCTAGCATTTTCGATAAGAACGTTCTTACACGAGCTTCAATTCGTCTTCCTAGAGCCTTTCTTTTGACCATCTCTACAGAAAACATAAACCTTGTATTCTTACACTTTCCGTTAGTCGAAATACTGTTGCATATCCTTAGTAAAGTTCGGTCAGAAATTTTTTTTTTTTTTTATAAAGTAGGGGAGACTATCCTCATTAGTGCCTTTGCCTTCACCCGTTACACTTTCCCAAAAAACTTTTCTCATTTAAACACTTAACTTTCTAACTTTGGCTTAACTGTCAAAAGAATTTGAAACTTTTACTTTGGGTATTAGACAACTATTTTAAATTTTGTCGAATCTTAAATGATGAAATTTTCTTTTAAAAATCCAGCTGACTTTTACAACGCCTTTTGTTTCATAGTAGCCTCCACTTGAAAAGAATTTCGAGACGAAATTTTCTAAAGTAGGGGAGACTGTGACATCCGTCACCTCCATCTTTAAATCAAATGACAAATTTAGTCCTTATGCTTTTCAACATTTTCAAATCTATTGAAACACGAGTTACTTTTAAATCTGTAATTTAAACGTGAAAAGTTTAACAAAAGTTTTGTGAAATATCAATTTTTTTTTTAATTTGTTTTCTTTTTATAAAAACATAATTTTCTTTTAAATGAGTTGATAAAAAGAATAAACTTATAAAGTTTTCAAAACATTTTGGTTAATTTATAGTAACTTGGTTAGTGCATTATAAAGGGGGGAAAACTAACTAAACTTGAATAAGACTAACTAAGTTAAACTTGGAGGGACCAATCCTGCCATTTGCTGAAAGTTTCAAAACTGAAAATGACCCCCTGTTCCCTTCCCTCGCAATTTTTTTTCCGGCTACTGTTTCCGGCGACCGGAAATCTCTCCGGCGACATGTTAAATAGTGTTATGAGGCAGGTTCAGTTCGTTTTAATGGTGGATCATCATTACTCCTTCATTACCCATTAGTTTCGGACCCTATGAGGTGCTTTTAACGTTCTTAAATGTGTTTTTACGAGTGTAACCGACCGGGTTTTAAAGTTGTATCCATAACGCACATTTTACTCGTCCATTACATAAACTGATTGCACCATTTGATTCCTACACCTCTAAACATTATTAACCCACTAAGAAACGTAGAGAATGATGTCCAGAAAGCTTCAATTGGCCGCATATATGCGTGAGCTTTAAACCTTCATACTCGAACCTTAAAACGCATGGTGAGTCCTCTTTTCCTATGCCGTTTTGATTCTTATGTATCCACCCTCGAAAGCCCCATGAAATCATGGGTTAATTCTGTTGCATCGGGCTAATTGATTTTGAAGTTAGGGTTAGGGTTCTAAGCCAATTGGGGAAGAAGATGAATAGTCTATTACCAAATAAATGTGTTTTGGTCTGGATAAAATCAACAAAACATGTTGTAGAGTAGTGTTGGAGTCCTTGTTTCTTAAACCCAAGGTCACGAGTTCAAACCCAAGCACCACCATTTCTTTCAGTATTTTTTTTGTCTTTTCCTTTTTCTTTTATTTGATTATTATTATTTACATATATAATACATATAAACCAAATAATTCATAATAAATTCATTTTTGCTCCAAAAATTATGAAAATTTAGGAGTAGCTTCTTGACACCTCATAGAATATTATCCCACTTTTAGTTTCTGGAAAATGTTTTATTTTTATATTTTTATTGAATTAAATTGTTTTAATCATATTTAATTGATTAAAAATTCATTTTTAATAATTTTAATCTCAAAATTTTTGATAAATTATTTCTAATGATTATGAACTGAAATAAAAATATTTGGTTCAGAAAACATTTATTTTTATTAATTTCCCTATTATTAATCATTTAAACATGATTTATTAGCATTAAATCAGTTTTAAATATAAATAAGTTTATAAAAATTATGAGAAAATTATTTTCATTAATTTACATCAGAAATCATCCATTTTCTATGAAAAGAGAATTTTTGGATCATGTCTTGAATTATTAGTCTTATTTATGTTTAATTAGACATAATTAATCATTTATTTTTTTATACTATTAAATATCTATTTTATAAATACTTTTCCTATAAAATAGAAATAGCTCTATGTTTTAAAAATCTTTATTATCATTTGTGGATCATTGTGTAACTCATAATTATTTGTTTCAATATTTATGATTATTGTAATTATTTACAATAATTAGTTAAATTATTTCGTCTTAATTATTCAAACATATTTTTATTTAAAAATTCTTTTGGTAATAATTATATTACTCAAATCACATTCACAAATTTTGACATATTATTTTTAATATACAACTTTTATATTAATTCGACTTATCATAATCATAAAAACTCTAATTTCCCCAAATCGATTTAGCAAACCCTAATGCCTTAGACCCTAATTACCTTAGACTTTTTAGACACTTCCTTATTAGTATTCTTATACGTTATAGGTTGAATTCCTCGGAATTCCCATTACTTAGCTCACGACCGCTTAAGTTGGATTTTGATCGCTTTCGCAAACAGTGAGTATATCTTTCCCCATTTTTACTGTTTTACTATTTTGGGGTGACTCATGTACTTACTATCAAGTTTCTATTTCTTTTACTAAATGCAATTCTCATGTGTGTTTGTTTTATGTTAATTTGTGTGTCTATGACTTGTCAAAATCATTAACCTTTGAGGGCCTGACATTTCAATGAATAGTACTATGGTATATACCCTTGTGACTCTGTTGAGAGTCCTCGTCATTGCTATGTATTACATTACTACTAGCGCATACTATATATATATATGCTTTTCTTTACATAGGGTTGATTTTGAACGGATATTACTTATTACATAATTGCAAATGGTACCGCACATGAATTGCTAAACATTTTTCCTACTATATTTATTCAAACAGGGTATGCTCACCAATACAATTTTTTTGTATTGACCAAATCATTTTTGTACATGTTTCAGGTTGTTTTGAGATGCATCCTTTAAGCTTTCGGATTTATATTTAGATTTTGATTCATTGTATTACAATTTAGTTGGCAGTTAGAATCGTTGTATTTCATTTCAATTTAATAAATTATTTAATCAATGTATTCAAATGTACACTTTAGTCCATGAGCTATTGAACAATCGTCACTACGTGACACTTCGATGTTTCCGCCATCGGTTGGGGTGTTACACGATCATCAGACATGATTGGCGTCCCAAGACACATCGCCGAGCACCGCCTCAACACATACAAAGACGCGCGCCCGGTGGCCCAGAAAAAGCGGCCACTTGGCCCTGACAGAGTCAAAGCCATGAATGAACAAGTCGACGATCCGCTCGACGCAGGCATCATCAGAAAATGCAACCACCAAACCTGGGTAGCTAACCCAGTCATGGTCCTGAAGAAAAACGGGTCCTGGCACATGTGCGTCGACTACAAGGACCTAAACAAAGCATGTCCTAAGGATCACTACCCCCTCCTAGAGATCGACTTGAAGGTAGACTCACTTGCGCCATTCAAATACAAATGCTTCCTCGATGCATACCGAGGATATCATCAAATCCAAATGGCTTACGAAGATGAGGATCGAACGGCGTTCAGAACAGACCGAGGGGTGTACTGCTACACCAAAATGCCCTTCGGACTCAAAAACGCCGGCGCAACTTACCAACGCCTCATGGACCAGGCATTCATCAATCAGATCGGCGTCAACCTTGAAGTCTACGTTAACGACCTGGTCATCAAAAGCACCCAAGAGGATACCATGCTCATGGACATCCAGCGCACCTTCGAACAGTTGCGCAGCATTAAAATGAAACTCAACCCGGGGAAATGCTCCTTCGGAGCTGAAGAAGGAAAATTCCTAGGCGTCATTGTCACCAATGGCGGCTTCAAACCAAACCCGGAAAAAGTCCAAGCAATCCAACGCATGCCATCACCAAACTCGATAAAAGACGTACAAACACTGATGGGACGCCTAGTTGCTCTCAACCGCTTCCTATCAAACTATGCCTCCAAGTCTTTTCCTTTTGTCTATACTCTACGAAATGTACTGAAGAAAACACAGTTCCGCTGGACACCAGAGGCGGAAGTGGCCTTTCGTGAAATGAAGCAATGTTTAACTTACTTGCCAACTCTAACAGCACCCTTCCAGAGGAACCACTTACACTATACCTATCTGCGTCAGAAACAGCGATAGGCGCGGTCCTATTAGTAGAACGCAACAAAGTACAAACACCAATCTACTACATCAGCCGCACCCTAGAAGACGCAGAAACCAGATACTCAACAATGGAAAAACTCGTTCTAGCGTTAGTCCATGCGTCACGACGGCTGAGACGGTACTTTCAAGGACACCCAATCAACGTCCTCACAGATTATACAATCAACACCGTACTCTCCAAGCCAGAACTTTCTGGCCGCCTGGCTAAATGGGCGATTGAGCTAGGTGCGCACACCATTGTTTACAAACCAAGACCCGCAATCAAAGGGCAGGTCCTGGCAGACTTCATTGCAGAAATTCCGATAGACAAAATCCAAGACTGCAAAGACGAACAAGACCCCAAGCCCATCCCCGACGATCGAGTAACCTGGTCATTGTACACAGACGGAGCCTCCAATGACCAGGGCTCAGGCGCAGGCCTTCGCCTCGTTAGCCCCGACAAAACGGAATTCACATACGCCGTGCGCCTTGAGTTCCCAAGCACAAACAACGAAGCAGAATACGAAGCATTCTTGGCAGGACTGCGCCTGGCAGAAAAAATGGGCGCAAGACACCTCAACGCCCACGTGGACTCTATGCTAATAGCGGGTCACATGAACGGCGTCTACGACGCCAAAGATCCAGTCATGGCCCAATATGTCGACCAAGCCAAGCTCCTCACCAAGAAATTCATTACCTGCACAATTGTCCACATCAATCGCAGCGGCAACAAAGAAGCCGACGCACTCAGCAAAATGGCCTCCACAGCTTGGCCGCACATGGCCAAAGAGGTACGCATCGAAACCTTGCCCCAACCATCGGTACCGCTTAGACAGGTTAATATAACACAAACAGGCGCCGGGTCATGGATGACCCCCATTCAAGCATATCTAGCAACAGGCACCCTGCCGCCTCAAAAAGCGGAAGCCCGAAAAATCCAATATAAATCCTAACATTATCAACTCATGAATGGGATCCTGTACCGACGCTCCTACCTGGGCCCACTGCTAAAATGCGTAGATACCGTAACAACCACCTTGCTCATAAAAGAAATTCACGAAGGCATATGCGGGATCCACGCGGGCCCAAGGATGGTCGTCGCCAAAATCATGAACGCAGGATACTACTGGCCAGGCATGCATCAAAACGCCGTCAAAATTCTACGCACCTGTTTCAACTGTCAGCAACATGCGCCAAATACCCTACGCCCAAAAAATGATTTGGTCCCAGTCACGGCCGCCTGGCCATTTCAGAAATGGGCTAGCGATCTGGTCGGCCCATTCCCAATGGCCCCTGGAAAGATACAATACCTCATTGTCGCCGTCGACTACTTCACAAAATGGATAGAAGCCAAGCCACTTGCTTCAATCAGCACCGAACAGACAAAAAAATTCATCTGGGAATTTATCATCTGCCGCTTCGGCTTACCCATGGAAATCGTTACGGACAACGGAACACAGTTCACAGACAAAAAGCTCCAAACCTGGCTAACACAACTAGGCGTCAGCCAGATCTTCACATCCGTTGCTCACCCACAAGGCAATGGCCAAGTAGAACGCATCAACAGATCCTTAGTCGAAGGCATCAAGACTCGCCTAGGGTCAAAGCGCATGGGCTGGGTAGATGAGCGTGCTATGGGCACACCGCACCCTCACCAAGACCAGCACCGGCGAAACCCCTTTCAGCCTAACCTATGGTTCCGAGGCCGTAATACCCGCGGAGATAACATTCCCATCACCAAGGGTCCTAAACACCGCCCACACCGACAACGACAAAGAACTGCGCCTTAACCTGGATCTCTTAGACGAAAGACGTGACATCGTCGCCATGCGCGAAGCAAACTACAAAAAACAATTGGAGCGCTACTATAACTCCAAAGTCAAAACATGCGCATTCGACATCGGCGACTACGTCCTAAGAGATAACTATGCCTATCACGCAGAGCGGCCTGGAAAGCTCGCGCCAAATTGGGAAGGGCCTTACAAAGTTCAACAAGTACTAGGGAAAGGGGCATACGCGCTGGAAAAACTTGACGGAACACCCATACCCAGATCATGGAATGTAGCGCAGTTGCGCCCATGCTACTTATAAAAACATCTCAGTTTTACACTCTCCTTCTAACTTATGAAGCTAATTCACTCTTCATAAACGATTCGACGCACTCCTCACTTATGAAGTTAATTCACTCTTCATAAATAACCCTACGCACTCCTAATTTATGAAGTTAATTTACCCTTCATAAACTTAGAAAAAATTAAAGTAGTCAACTTATTTTACTCAACAGACACCAAAATTACTTATGAAGTTAATCTACTCTCCATAAGCAAAAGACAACGCGCAGACACATCAGACAGATCAACAGATAGAAGAAGAAAGTTTTCATTTCATATCGTCAAAATATTTACAAACACTGAAGAAGGAAAAATACAAGCTACTGGGGAGGCTCATGGGCCGTCCCCGAACTACCCGCCCCGACCTCTCCTTCTCTGCCCGCTCCCGCCCAACGCGGTCAGACTCCTCCACCCAATGCTTGAACTTAGCGATAGGGTCAGGGTCGGCCAAACACTGCCGCACAACCTGCAGCACGGGAAACTCCATCTTCTCAAGCTTCCGAAGCTGATCCATCAACGCCTCGTCGGTATTCACATCCTGAAAAGGCTGCTCTTCGGTGGGCGCCCCATCCTTGGCCGCCAGATAACCCTCCAGCCACCCACTGTGAACCCCCGTCGTGCGCGCAGCATCCACAACCTCAGCAACCTGCTCGCCCATCTTGGGCTCATTCCAGCAGCGATCGAACACCTGCACATCAACCCAAAACTACACCAAGTCAAAAACAATGGACGAAATAAAGAGTTATAAAAACAAAAGGGAAAACTTACCGCAGAGATCCCATCGGACATAATCCAGAGCGATTTCTCGCAGTAGGCCCTCTGAGCATCCAACAGGAGCGTCCTCTCCAACTCCCAAGCCTCCCGCTCCTTCACGAGGACATCAATCTGACCCTCCAGCTCGGACACCCGACTGGTCATCTTGACCACGTCGGCGTCCTTCGCCTTTAGATCGCTAATCGCAGTGGCATACTTAGAGGACATCTCCTCTAACTCCTTCGTCTTCGCCGCTGCCACCTTCTTCTCCTCAATAAGAGCAAGTTCAACCTTCTGAACGAGCTGACGGCGACGATCCAATTTAGTATTCACCACCGCCGTCGACTTTGCCCAAGCTTTCTGCTTCTCGGCGGCGTCAGCATCCTTCTGACGCAGGTCGGACTCCAGCTTCCGGACCTGCTCCAAAAGGCGTATACGAGCGGACTCGTATACCTCCTTCTCCCTAGCCAGACGCTCGGCTTCACCCGAAACCGACGCCCGCTCATCTTGAAAGTCACCCTCTCCTCTGTGCAGACCATAAAGGTTGCCCAGAGTTTGCGTCAAATTCATGCACATCTCTGAGAAGAGGGTACTGCGATCTTGGGCCCGATGATGCGCGCGCTCGGCAGGCGGCAACGCATAGCTAACAAATTCCTCAGCCACAAAGGGGTTGAGGAATCGGCAACTTTCGTTTATACGCCACCCAGTCGTATAGACCGGAGCGTCTAGCCGGAAGGCCGGACCGCTCGAAGACGCCAAAGTGCCTTCAGCTTTCTTCGATTTGGGGTCCTCAACCCCACCACCCGGAGAAGACACCTCCAGGACGTCCTTCTCACTTAAATCTATAAAAGAGGGCCCGCCCCGCGAACCCTCACCACCCTGAGCACCCATCCCTTGGGCCTGCTCCTTCTTAATGCGCACCAGGTCCTCGTGCTGCTTCAACAGCACCAGGCAGCACTCCTCCTCCTCCTTGGCGGCCACCTCAGCCAAGCGAGCATCCTCACCTCGCTTGCGCTCTACCTCAGCCAAGCGAGCATCCTCAGCTCGCTTGCGCTGCAGCTCAACTTGACGAGCGGCCGCCTCCTCCTCCTCCTCTTTCTTCTTCAAGGCGGCCTCAGCAGCGCGCCGGTCCTCCTCCTCCTTACGAACAACCTCTGCTTAGCGCGCGGCTTCAGCCTGGGCACGCTCTTCCTCCAGCTTCTTCTTCCGTTCTTCCTGATATTGCTTCACAGAAGGCGGAATAGAGCCTACAAAGAAAACAAAAGCGGATAAATACCTTGATAGAAAATTCAAGAAAGAAAAACAAAAACTCAAAAACTACTTACTGCTCAACTTCTTCAGAGCCTTCTTATAAAAGGGCTCACGAACCGGCGGCGGCTCAACCCCCAAATCATGCGTCCTATCACCACCATGAGCCGCCCGCTTCGGAGACGAACCACCGGCCAGATCTTCTTCAACCGTTTCTGGCTGCTTGCGCTTGTGACCTACAAACAAGGTAAAAATCCTTTAAGCAAACAAAACAAAGAAGAAAATAACAAAGAAAATAGAAGGGACTTACTTGTAACACCCCAACCGATGGCGGAAACATCGGGATGTCACGTATTGATGATTGTTTCAGTAGCACATGGTATAAATTGAATTTTAAATAATTTATTCATAACATAAATTTTCAAATGAAATAATGTCCAGAAATTCAAATACATGATATCAAGTAATGCAACAACTTCAAATAGCTTCAAATAAAAACTTCATGATAAATCCTCATGCAAACTCAAGCCTCAGCTTCATTGTTACCTAAAACATGTTAATTTTGAAAATATTTTTGGGTCAACAAAAGTTGGTGAGAGTTACATAGGTTTTGATAATTGAATAAAACTTGTACAATTCAAGTGTCATGGCAAGTCTAGTCCATATGTGAAAACATACTAGAAGTAAATCGAGTGCATAATCAACCCATGTGACTGTTGTATTGTGGTACATCCCATACGCTCATGGTTCACTCGATTATGTTATGCGATAGCAATCACCCACGCTACCTTTGTAGGAGGCACGTATCCGGGTGGGATTGTCAGTCCAATAGATCTATCATTGTATACCGTCGGCTGATCAATGTTAATGATTATGCTAGAATTGTGCTTACTCTAGTCATGTTCAAGACATAATGCAACATAGAAAAACATATAGACACTTTATGATTGAATTGCATATAGAATGTTGTAACATGTTTCACCCCAAAAGTGGTGATAAATAGAAAAGGGGCTATGTAAAACTCACCTTAGCAAAATGTTATTTCTCTTGAAAAATAGAATAGTGTGTTGCCCAACAATGCCAAGTATTACCCTATAATTAAGGTAATAAACATGTCTAAGTCTATCTAGTCTACAAATATATATTCTAGGGCTTCGAATTGGGGATAAGTGCTCGTTTGTTTAATAATTAAAATGTTTGATTATTGAGAGAAATTTGATAAATAAATAAACAAAAGTCTTTTTGTAAATTTCAAATTAAAGATGGTCACAGTAATATGTTTGAAGTATGAAAATAAAATTATTTCCTTAAAAATAGAATATTATATCTATTTATTTTGAATTGTCAAAATATAACTTTAATATTTAAAAATACTAAAATTAAAGAATTATTAATTTAAAAATTTTATTTCTGTTCCAAATAATCAGAAATAATTTATGTAAAATTTTGGTGCAAAAATCTTGAAAAATGAATTTACTATGATTTATTTATGATTAAAACTAACAAAAATTGATTAAAAATATTAAATAAATGAGTTTTCAGAAATAAAAATCATTTCAGATAAGTTTATTGTTATAAAAACTTAGAATAATTTTTGTGGAATTTATAAAATTGTTTTGATATTTTTATAGAATTTTATAAATAAAATAGATTAAACCTGAATTATTTATTATATATATTAAATAAATAAATTTTTGAAAACTAAAAATTGTATGTTAAAATTTTTAACTAGATTAACATAAAATAATTTTTGTAGAATTTTTAAAAGAGTTTTGGTATTTTAAAATGAATTTAAAAATATAATGGAATATATATATATATATATATATAAGTGTAACTAAAAAAATATGTCTGTTGATGCCATGGTTCGAACCCGGGCCCTAGGCCGGTTCGTTGGTTTTAAATCACAAGCCCAGAGCAACTGGTCTGGACCCTGAGAACGTTTAGTTTTAGATTAAATTAATTATATAATATAAGCAAATTCTGATTTTATATTCAAATAAAAATGAAAAGAATAAAACGGTTCACATGGGACTCGAACCCGCGTGTAGGGACTAGAAACCATCAGACACAACCACTTGATCTAGATCAGTGGTTGTGTTTGATTTCAGTTTATATAAATTATAATACATACACCGAAACAGTGTTCTTCCCCAATTCGTGATCGTTCGTGCTCTAGATTATCAATTGATTGATTCACACAACAATAACCCAATTAATCAGAGGATTATTGTTGTGTGAATGCCGATGATCAAAACCCATATGAAAAACTTGACTTACAAACACGATTTGAATGCAATTTGATCGGTCAACGCAGAAGTCAAACACGATCAAAAACTCAAGAACAGCATATTCAAATAAGAAATTGGGGGTTGGAAGAGAGTATTCGGCGAGTTGGGATGGGTTTGGGATGTCCAATTTATAGTGATAAGGTCTGGATCGTAGAATTGGAAGGTTTGACCTCGGTTTGAATGGTTGACGCGTTAATTGGTTAAATTTGGAACGAATTGATGATAATTATTCATGTGTTTGACTCGGAATTGACTGGTAATCAAGAAATCATGCCAAAACAGGATTGAAACGCGTTTGATTGGCCTTGATTTTTGGTAAGTCGTGGTCACAGTTGACTTCCAAGTCAACTGGGAAGAACTTGAACGCGTGATATAATTATTATAAGCTGAGATAAGAACAATATGTGGGTATAGACCAGATGGTTGAGTCTGATGTGTGGGTGACCCGGCTTGAGCACAGGTTCGATTCCCGGCCCAAGCAATATTATTTTTTGACATATTATTACATATATATGTATATTATATATAATTAATATAGTATTAGGGTTCCAAATACGCCACAATAAAAATTAAATGCGAATAATAATAATAATGAACTCGACGTTTTTACTCAAAATGATGGTAATGTACAAGTGTTAATGCGAAATGTTACAGTCTCCCCTATTTTTAGGAACTTCGTCCCGAAGTTAAAAGAAAAACACAAGGTTGAGGGTGATTGGGTAGAATTTGGGCCAACTGTGTTTTGAAAGTTCATTTATTGGTAATAGGATAGCAGTTTCGGGTAATTTGGATAGGAGGTCGGGTAGGTGAGAGTTTTAAGAGTTGAATTAGGTTCGTCTGACATCGTAAGGAGAGTAAGAATTTAGCAAAACATTAAGTTTTAGGAGTCCTAAAAGAAATGAGTTGACGGACTATAGAAGGACTAAATGAACTACCAGGTTTACAATTGGTCAACTACCGAAAAACCTTGATAAAATTTCACACTACCTTAACGTACCTGTAAATTCATGATTACGTTCCGGACCGAAATCACCAATTTACCTTACATTAGGGTTTTGCGTCGTTTTATGACTCTACCGATTGTTGAGCAGGTTCGATAGTCTCCACCAGTCGTTGAGCAGGTTGTAGGGCCTCTCCCGACTGTTAGAAAGACATGATGACCTCTACCAATCGTTGAGTAAGTTGTTTGGTAGTCAACCAACTGTTGTACAAGTAAGCAAGTATAACGAGTATGATTTACATATAGATATAGCAATTAGTTCACATTCAAACAAACATACATCCAGGTGTTATGATAATACTAGAATTTAATACTTGAATCAATACATAGAATTAAAAAGCAGACAACATTCAAATGGTGGGGCTTGCTGTTAAGTAGCTGGAGGGTCCCTAGCGTGGTTATTTGGAGCAGCAAGGGCGTTTGTAGCAGGAATTCGACAAGCATCCGCAAGATGTCCATACCTTTGACAGTTGGTACACTGACGGCAGGGCACTTGGGTCGGGTGGTGATACTGGCAGGTGTCACACTTAGGTTGGTTCCCGTTGTATTGTTTCTTGTTGGGTGGGACAGTGGCGCTTAATGCAAAATTCCTGACCTTGCGCCTTCCATTGGTGGAGGCCTCAGTTTTAACTTCAACGGCAGGTTGGGGAGTATCCTTTGCAACAATTTTCTTTTCCCCTTTTCGGGTCAGGGTTCCTGCCTTCACATGGTTATCTGTTAGGGTGGCCGCCAAACGCTTTGCTTCCTCCAGAGTAGCAGGGTTCCTTCCCCACACCGTGTCTTGAATCTGCATTGGTAAGCCACCAATGTATTTTTCGATTGCAATAGGCAAGGGGGTGACCTTGTGTGGTAGCAGTAGGCTAAGTTCGTGAAAACGAGTGTTGTAGGCAAGGTTTTCTCCACTATCTTGAGCAAGATCATGAAACTCATCTTTCAGCTTGTTGATTTCATTACGAGGGCAGAACTCTGCCTTCATAATGTCTTTAGCTTGATCCCAAGTTAAGGCCAGTGCAGCTTCAGCTCCGCGAGTGCGCTTTTCCTCATTCCACCAAGTGAGTGCTCGTTTGTGAAGAACACTCATGGCATAATGGACTTTAAAGTTATCGGGACACTCACTGTTAATGAAAGTATTCTCAATACCCTCGAACCATTGTAGAAGTCCCGTAGCTCCCTCTTCTCCACTGAACTTAGGGGGATTACAGGAATTAAAGTGCTTAAGAGTGCAAGCTGGGAGACCATTCCCGTTTCCGTTGTGGTTTCCATTATCGTTCCCGTTTCCATTGCCGTTTGCGTTCATCTGGAAGACTTGAGCCAGTAAGTTAGGAACCAGAGTCGCGATTTGCTGCGCCATTTGTTGAGAAATGATCGCAGCCAATTGGGCATCAACACCATTGTTGTTGTTGTTATTGTTGTTGTTGTGGTTAGCGTCGTGGTTGTTATTGTTGCTATTTCCTTCCTCATGATTACCACCATTGTTATTGCGAGTGCTGCGACGTGGAGGCATGATCTGTAAGAGACACAATGAAATGAATGAGGTAATATAAGGAATGTAATCATTTATTCATTAATTAAAACGAATAAACGAAAACGTTCACTTATCAAAAGTTCTTGATTCTAATAACATAGTGAAGACATGCTTTAGCCTATAAGTGAACACTCATCCCGAGAATTCCCAGGTAGGCATCCGGGTCCCTCGTCTGATTGGGATATATGCGCAATGCCAGCCTAGACAGAAAACTCAGAATACAGGCGTTCACCCTTCCAGATTGCCCATGTTCGTTATTAAAATCTAGAACTTCGACGAGATCTCAAGGTGGTTCAGGCTAAACCTGAGGATTTTGTCCTATTAGTCTAAGAGTAGTTCCAATGATGGAGAACAATCTTCTTGTAGGGGTTAAAGTAGGGATAAGAAGTAGGAGGGAGATAAAGAATAGAAAGTAAAAGGAGCAATTACTGATTATATTCCTATGGTTATAGACTAGATCATTTTTCTAATAACCTAATTCCCTATAACCAAGACTCTGATACCAATATGTAACACCCCAACCGATGGCGGAAACATCGGGATGTCACGTATTGATGATTGTTTCAGTAGCACATGGTATAAATTGAATTTTAAATAATTTATTCATAACATAAATTTTCAAATGAAATAATGTCTAGAAATTCAAATACGTGATATCAAGTAATGCAACAACTTCAAATAGCTTCAAATAAAAACTTCATGATAAATCCTCATGCAAACTCAAGCCTCAGCTTCATTGTTACCTGAAACATGTTAATTTTGAAAATACTTTTGGGTCAACAAAAGTTGGTGAGAGTTACATAGGTTTTGATAATTGAATAAACTTGTACAATTCAAGTGTCATGGCAAGTCTAGTCCATATGTAAAAACATATTAGAAGTAAATCGAGTGCATAATCAACCCTTGTGACTGTTGTATTGTGGTACATCCCATACGCTCATGGTTCACTCGATTATGTTATGCGATAACAATCACCCACGCTACCTTTGTAGGAGGCACGTATCCGGGTGGGATTGTCAGTCCAATAGATCTATCATTGTATACCGTCGGCTGATCAATGTTAATGATTATGCTAGAATTGTGCTTACCCTAGTCATGTTCAAGACATAATGCAACATAGAAAAACACATAGACACTTTATGATTGAATTGCATATAGAATGTTATAACATGTTTCACCCCAAAAGTGGTGATAAATAGAAAAGGGGCTATGTAAAACTCACCTTAGCAAAATGTTATTTCTCTTGAAAAATAGAATAGTGTGTTGCCCAACAATGCCAAGTATTACCCTATAATTAAGGTAATAAACATGTCTAAGTCTATCTAGTCTACAAATATATATTCTAGGGCTTCGAATTGGGGATAAGTGCTCGTTTGATTAATAATTAAAATGTTTGATTATTGAGAGAAATTTGATAAATAAATAAACAAAAGTCTTTTTGTAAATTTTAAATTAAAGATGGTCATAGTAATATGTTTAAAGTATGAAAATTAAATTATTTCCTTAAAAATAGAATATTAAATCTATTTATTTTGAATTGTCAAAATATAACTTTAATATTTAAAAATACTAAAATTAAAGAATTATTAATTTAAAAATTGTATTTCTGTTCCAAATAATCAGAAATAATTTATGTAAAATTTTGGTGCAAAAATCTTGAAAAATGAATTTACTATGATTTATTTATGATTAAAACTAACAAAAATTGATTAAAAATATTAAATAAATGATTTTTCAGAAATAAAAATCATTTCAGATAAGTTTATTGTTATAAAAACTCAGAATAATTTTTGTGGAATTTATAAAATTGTTTTGATATTTTTATAGAATTTTATAAATAAAATAGATTAAACCTGAATTATTTATTATATATATTAAGTAAATAAATTTTTGAAACTAAAAATTGTATGTTAAACTTTTTAACTAGATTAACATAAAATAATTTTTGTAGAATTTTTAAAAGAGTTTTGGTATTTTAAAATGAATTTAAAAATATAAAGGAATATATATATATATATATATATATATATATATATATATATATATATATATATATATATAAGTGTAACTAAAAAAATATGTCTGTTGATTGCCAAGGTTCGAACCCGGGCCCTAGGCCGGTTCGTTGGTTTTAAATCACAAGCCCAGAGCAACGGGTCTGGACCCTGAGAACGTTTAGTTTTAGATTAAATTAATTATATAATATAAGCAAATTCTGATTTTATATTCAAATAAAAATGAAAAGAATAAAACGGTTCACACGGGACTCGAACCCACGTGTAGGGACTAGAAACCATCAGACCGAACCACTTGATCTAGATCAGTGGTTGTGTTTGATTTCAGTTTATATAAATTATAATACATACACCGAAACAGTGTTCTTCCCCAATTCGTGATCGTTCGTGCCCTAGATTATCAATTGATTGATTCACACAACAATAACCCAATTAATCAGAGGGTTATTGTTGTGTGAATGCCGATGATCAAAACCCATATGAAAAACTTGACTTACAAACACGATTTGAATGCAATTTGATCAGTCAACGCAGAAGTCATAAACGATCAAAAACTCAAGAACAGCAGATTCAAATAAGAAATTGGGGGTTGGAAGAGAGTATTCGGCGAGTTGGGATGGGTTTGGGATGTCCAATTTATAGTGATAAGGTCTGGATCGTAGAATTGGAAGGTTTGACCTCGGTTTGAATGGTTGACGCGTTAATTGGTTAAATTTGGAACGAATTGATGATAATTATTTGTGTGTTTGACTCGGAATTGACTGGTAATCAAGAAATCATGCCAAAACAGGATTAAAACGCGTTTGATTGGCCTTGACTTTTGGTAAGTCGTGGTCACAGTTGACATTCCAAGTCAACTGGGAAGAACTTGAACGCGTGATATAATTATTATAAGCTGAGATAAGAACAATATGTGGGTGTAGACCAGATGGTTGAGTCTGATGTGTGGGTGACCCGGCTTGGGCGCGGGTTCGATTCCCGGCCCAAGCAATATTATTTTTTGACATATTATTACATATATATGTATATTATATATAATTAATATAGTATTAGGGTTCCAAATACGCCACAATAAAAATTAAATACGCCACAAAACGCAGAAGGTATTAGAATATATATATATATATATATATATATATATATATACCAACATCAAACAACATTATACGTACCTTCAATAGACAGCGGCCTAGCTTCACCCACAGGCGCCACATCATACCCTTCCCTCACCCCTAGACGACTCAATCTCAGCAACCGAAGTATACCCTCATCCAACCTATCCAGATCATCTAGGCGGGTGGGGTGCGCACATAATTCCTGAAACCAGGCCTCCTCCTGGAAATCTTTCATCACCTCGAAGGACGGCGGCTTCTGGCCCGCACGTAACTCCAGCTTGCCCATCTCCGCTGGTATCACCTCCTTCTTCAGGAAGAAAAAACATTTTTTCCACTCGCGAAGAGTCTTCGGAGAACACTTTGGCACAATCAAAGTCACTGACTTCGACCTCTCCACAAACGACACCCAGCCGGAGTCTTCAACTCAATCTTGTAGAACACATTAAAGTGTTCAAAATCCGGCTCCCTCCTCAAAGATCGGCAGGTGTCTTCAAAGTGCATAATCCTCATTACCCCGAAGGGGCTCATTTGAGAAACACGCACTCCATATTTTTGTAAAACAGAAATCAAGAACTTCGACACAGGGAGTCGAAAAAGTCCTTTCAGAAAATATGCCTCGTACAGGCATATCTTCCCTTCCGGGCAGTCCAACGGAGTCTGCCCTTTTGCCGGCAACTCCGGTTCCCACTCCCGGGAAATAGCATAGTTCTTGACCAAAGACCGGAACTTGTCTTTGGACCAAGATATTTGGGCATCCCTCATCGCCAACTCAGCCTTCTTGTCCTCAGACGACATCTTCGAGTAAAAGAAACTGAGAAATTTTTTTTCTTTTGATCGGAAAAAGTAAAAAACACCGGTGTTAGTTTGAAGAAATTTCAAAGAGAAGAAAGAATGAAAGGAATCAAAGGATGGAGACGAGTATTTATACCCATCGCATTTAATGCAGGTAATCATGATAGGCAGGCTTTTCGCGCAAAGGTCCAATCACAGACGGACACGTCGCACAGCCCACGTGACTGAAACGGCCCACGCTCCGCGCGTGGGTCACTCGCGAGACGGTTGATCTACCCCAGCTGGCAATCGATGCCGATGATCGACACGTGTACGCCCACGTTCAAAACCACCATGAACAGTTGTCCCCATTCACCAGATGTACGACACGTGGCGGTCTAGCAACTCAACAGTCGTACTAACTGTCAGACACGATCTCCAAGGCAGGCGTACCAACCGTCAGATACGTCTTTTCAAATTCAAAACATTCCCGCCATTAATTCACACAAATTTCAAAGAGACAAATTCAATGCGGAGTAAATGAAGGCGCAGACAGCGACAAAAAACGACTTTTCACAACTTCTGGCCGCGCAAACAGGCCCAACGCCTATCTTGGCTCAACGCCTGCGCGCCAGACTGAAAATTTTGAAAAAAAAATTAATTTTCACAACTTCTGGCCGCGCAAACAGGCCCAACGCCTATCTTGGCTCAACGCCTGCGCGCCAGACTGAAAATTTTGAAAAATTTTATTTTCACAACTTCTGGCCGCGCAAACAGGCCTAATGCCTATCTTGGTTCAACGGTTGTGCGCCAGAACACAACTAAGGCGCATCCCGTCATACGCCCACAGCTTGATCTCTGTGCGCGCACCAGTTGACGAAGAATAAACAAAAAACACACGTCCACTTTGGTACATGAAAACCCAGTGACGACTGGATGATACTCAAAGTACACTTGTGAAATCAAGTCCAGCACTCCCCAAAGATACAGGCCAGCACTGGACTGGGGGGACTTGAAGGGATATGGTATTAAAGCATTACAAATACCATACCACCGCCCAGTTAGAATAGGCCCCGCCAGACGCTCATCCCGCCCATTCTACGTCAGCGGATGTCTCGCGCCCATCTGCCCGTTTTACGTCAGCGGAACGTCTGGCGTCCACAAGCCCGTTCTACGTCAGCGATGCATCTTCCGTCCGACGCGAGCATTAATACTCTCGTTCTACGTCGACGGAACACCTGGCGTCACCCGCCCGTTTTACGTCAGCGGTACATTTACCGCCAGGCGCAAGAACGCCCGCCCCTCTCACATCGGCGGGCCAAATGTACATCAAAGCTTCCTTGGCAAGCTTCACCACAAGTGGAAGATACCTTTTGGGGCAGCTTTGGAACTCACCCCTGCCCCAAACAAAATATCTCTGACATGACAGGCGGCCCGTCAGAGTTCCCCTCCCTCCAATCAAAGACTATTTCCAGTTTGACGAGCAGAAAGGACGATGACGTGGCAACCTCCCAGCCAAGATATCTTTCTGACAAAGCAGACTTTCTCTACCCATCTCGAAGTCCTGGAAAGCATAAACTATCCACCGCCTTTGATCTACCAATAGGCGAGCACCACGTGTCCATCGCCCATCAGCGTCCACTTACTGGGCGCCACGTGTATATGTGTCAGGACGGTAACATCCCCCTAGCATTCTACTTTTTCCTACTTTACTAAAACCCACTTGCACCAAATGGGCTTAAGGGCTTGGGCCGGATTATGGAGACACCTCTACCTGGGCCGGGCCCCATTAAGGGTAGAGGATGGGCTGAGAAAGTAGGATATCTTGGTACTATAAAAGGAGGACTCCCATCTCCTTTTATTGGCATCTAATATCCCACATACTTTCACTCAAGAAGAATACGAACACTCTCGTACCTTCTTCAACCCCTTGTTTATTATACTAACAGTTAGAGGCTCGGCTCTTCTAATTGGTAATCTCTTAATTCCTTGGTCTTGCTCTTAGACCCTCACGTATTTTATAATCACACTCTCTTCATAAAATACAGTAGAATCACCTCTCGGATCGCCCTTCGTTGGACGATCGTAGACTTGTGTTTCTTCACCCCCACTCCTATGTGACGCCTACGTGGAGGCTCATCATGAAGATGCCACCTCCCTCCACACCCAATGTTCTAATGTGGTCTTGGAATCTTCATTTTTGTATTAACCTATAACGGCAAAAAAAATCACATTCGAAAATACAGTTAAACGCACCATAAGGCATAAGCAAATGTATTTTCCATCTTTGTTTGAGCTTACCCCATGGAACCCTTGTGAGACATCTATGTTAACAAGTTGTGGTGATTACCAACTTAGTTCATTTAATAATCATGGTGATCTAGCTACCAATTGAAAATAATCTATTGTAAGTTTATATATCACATTTGAAAATGTTATTACCTAATTTATATAAGTTTGTATAATTTGTCATAGTTGAAAATGTACATGTTTTCGGAATATATACATGTATATGTGTATTCGTTATGCATACACATGTTAATTTGTATGATAACTATTTTGTAACACGAATAAACATAAAAATATAAATTCAAAACTAAATATTATTTCTTTTCCAAAAGTTATTTTATTAACATACTATATTACTTAACTGGCGATAAATAGGGTTAGGATCAAATACACAAGACACTTTTTCTAGGAAGGGTGAGAAGGATTGTGATCCATTGATCATATATTTGAAGGGTTGAGATTAGTTTGTTTGAAAAGAATAAATAATAAATTAGAGGAAGGGCATAAAAGGAAAATCACATTTGTTGACTTTCTCTCTCCACATGCAATGCATATGTCAATTCCCCCCATCATTTTAAAACGTCTATAACTTTTCATACGACATTTTTTTTTTCAAAAAAATTTCACCATATTAACGAGCGTTTTTTTATCTTTAATATGAGTACCACATTGCTACATTAAAATTGGAAAAAAAAATTGTGCTAAATGGGTTTTCTTCTCCGTTGTGTCTTTCTGCTCGTTTATTGTGTTATAGTATGCATGTGTGCTTTATAAATATGTTATTTATGTTTTTTTAGTCTACACATGATTTAACTTTGTTCATTGTGTTTTTAGTATGCTTTTAATTGTGTTTTACGCAAATGAGTTTCGTATTTAGGTGTACATTGTGTTTTATTATGTTGTTCATTGTGTAAAGTCTATTATTCATTGTGTTTTAGTCTTCTGTTCATTGTGTCTTTTATATGTCGTCCATTGTGTTTTACACATTTGGGTTTTTAACTTTTTTTTTTCAAAAGTATTTATTGTATTTTAGTCTTCTGTTCATCGTGTCTTTCGTATGTCATCCATTGTGTCTTACGCAACTGGGTTTTCAACTTTTTTTTTTTTCAAAAGTATTCATTGTGTTTTAGTCTTCTATTCATTGTGTCTTTAGTATGTCGTCCATTGTGTTTTACTAGACTCTTGATTGTGTTTTATACCCTATATTTAATTGGTGTTCATTGTGTTTTACATTCCATTGTGTCTTACGCAAGTCGGTTTTGAATTTTTTTTTTCAAAAGTATAGCAATATGGTACTCATATTAAAGATAAAAAGACGTTAAATTTTATGGTATAATTTTTTTTAAAAACGGATGACGTATAAAAAAGTTACGGACATTTAAAAATGAAAGTGGAAATGGCATGTGACTGGCATGTGCATATGTTTTTGACAAAATTACCCCTCCCACTTGTTAATCCTTTGGACACATGTCATTTTCTAGTGGCTTCTTATTTTTTGTAGCCTTTGTAGAATAACCCAACCCCGATAAATAACTATTGTAGTTTTATGTGTGTACATTACGTGCATAAATAGTAACAAATAAATATTATTGATGCATAAACTAGTTTTAAGGTAAATAGTCCAAAAAATACCAACTACACATGTAACACGCAAGTATACCTATCATTAGCATAGTATTGTGCAAGTATATTTACCGAGTATCAATCCATCGACACAGTAGCTCTTAATACTCGGTTTATCTCTTAGTATATAATCTATGAAATAATGTAAACTTAAAATCAAATCATATACGCAATTGAAGATTATAAAATGAAAGCAAGGGTTAAAAGAATATAAGCATCCAGACTTGAATTAATGAAGAATAATTTAACACGAAGAATGATATTGTTTAGGGAACTACCACAAAACTTAACTTGATAATAGCGTACGAAGTGCTAAGTTGGACTAATATCCGCTAAGGTTAATCCTACCAAATCATGGTTGAAAGCTAGCTATAGGCAAACCTCAAGATCTAAACATGTTAAAATGTGACACCTGTTGCTACAACAAATAACTGCCTAACGATGGTTCTGAGTCACAAGGGAGGTTCAGGGGTTCAAGGGTTCCACTCTGCCTAACGCAGGTCGTGGTGTGCTTCTACGTTGCAAACGTAGAAGGAGGTTCAAGGTTATTTTTATTGTTTTTAGATGCTTTGAGATTCTGGTTTGAGATGTACTCGAAACCAGAAGAAGAAGTTCTTGAGATCCGAGTGAAGAGAATTGTTCTCCCCACGTGCTAGACCAAAAGAATAAGAAGAGTGAAGTGTAAGTGATTGTGATGGTGTAATCAGAGCTGAGGAATCAGCTTCTGATTTATAGAGAAAGGAGAACTCCATAAGGAGAAAGCATCTTGCCTTGAGCCTTGTTGCAACTAAAGGACATCCCACAAATGGTAAGTGGCTGCTATGGACCTGCGGTCTGTTGGCTGATGTTACTCCATCAGCTTGTTTGTTTTGCTCGATGAAAAAGATGACGGGACAAGTCATCTTTTTGACTTAGGATGCTCCTGGTTGTTGAACCTTTGTAGGCTCCAACCCTTTAAGCATTGTTCAGTAATGTTGTTTATTTATTTTTGCTTTAAGTTACCCACGTCATCAGCCCCCCAAGTCAGAAGGTTTGATGAGATAACTTGAAAGCTTCTGACTGTTTTCTTAGTTTATCCTTTGCTTGAAAGGTTTGAGGGTTCGTTGTGATTTGGGCGGTTATTACTCAGCAGTTTAATTTTGATTGGACTGTTGATGTGACATGTGGCAGTTTGCTCAGAGGTAATTACTGCATGCCATAGTTACAGTTTTTTAAATTAAAATAACCGTTTCTTTTTTCTTTTTTAATCCTTCTTTACTTCATTTTTCACTTTACTCTTTTTCTTTCTTCATCTTCATCCTCTCAAACGTTTGATCCATCTTAGGGTTTCGTGATTTTCACCACAGCAGGTTAGTCTTTTCTTCTTGTTGTTTTGTTTACTGATCATCCTTTTAAGCACAATGGGCGCTAAAAAGGACATGGCCGTTACTTTTTCCACTCTTTCTCAGAAAGAGGTGGAATTGTTTTGTGCCGAGTGGGATATAGATTTGTCATTCAATCCCGTGGCTCCTGGTAAAAAACTTTCTGTTTCTGAATGTCCATCTGGTTCTATTGCTTTGTACTGTCGTCATTTTGAATTTGCAAACCTTCATCATCCTTTTTCTGTGTTTTTGTTGAATGTTCTTGAGTATTATAGGGTTTCCCTTGGTCAAATCCATCCACATGGTGTTGGCCATGTTTTACACTTTGAATGTCTTTGTAGAGCCCTAGGGTATGATCCCACTCTATTGATGTTCAGGCGATTCTTTCGCCTTGCCAAGAATGGTGACTGGTTCACCATCGAGGGGTCATCAGTGGAGACTAACCTTCTTTCTTCCCATGTTACAACGGTTGGGCAGTGGAAGAATAGGTTCTTTTGGGTGTCTGATTCTATTTTCCCTTTTAAGCCTGTGTGGAGGCATCCTGAGGCCGTCCTTAACGAAGGGGAACCTTCAGAGTCCGAACTAGATGATAACTTTCTAACGACTCTTAGAGCATGTCCTTCGAGGCTTCGTCCATTTGCTGAACCTTTCTTAGTATTATCCGGTGTTAGCACTCGTTGGGACAAGCCGGGTAGAGATCCTGTTGTGATGAAGGATGGTCAGGGTATGAATTTTGTTTGTTGTTGATTTCATTCACTTTCTTTGTTTTTTCCTTATGTGTTGTATTTTTGCAGTTATGTCAGCTCTTGACTTTATCAAAGGTGATGATGCTTCGGGCGTTGTTTTTGCTGATGCTGAAGCAGCAGATGGGGAGGATGCATTGACCAAGTATCAGAAAGGAAGATATGACGGGACCAATTATGTTGTTGTCCCTAATGTGAAGGGTTTTGCTAAAGCTAGTTCTTCCAAGGCTTCAACAAGGAGGTCTAGAAGACGGCTTTTGAAGGCTGCCAAGTCTGCTGATCCTTCTGAAGCAGTAACGGTCAGTGATGATATTGAAGAGTCTGATGATGAGAAGGATCAGACTGTGGATGATGCTCTGGTGGATGTTGTTGTTAAGAAAGGCAAGGGCAAGAAGGTGAAGGTTGGGGTGGTGAAAGAAACGGATGTGTCAGCTAGTTTTGATGAGAAAGGTCTGTATGTTCCTGGGTGGACTGTGAAGTCTAGTGATAACTTCAAGTCTTCGGCTGTTTGTGAGGAGGTTCTTGCACACTTTGCCACTCCTGGTGCCAAGGCTTGTCTTGAAGGTTTGGATGATGATGCTCTGTTGGCAAAGATGATGGTGGGTACCTGCAACCTTGCTGCTATGCTGCCAGAGGGGATTAGCAGGTTTAGGAAGGTTATGGGTAAGTATAGTGAGTTTGCCAAGAAGAAGAGGGAGATGAAACAGTCCATTGCTGACATGAAGAGGGATGCTGAGGAGTATGCTCAGAAGGAGGTTACTTTGATTGCCCTGATTGATGAACTGAAAAGAGGGCATGAGTCTGAGATGGCGAGGCATGAAGCTGCTAGGCTTAAGGTGGAGGCAGATCAGTTGGCCTTGGAAGCAGAGAAAAAGGCTTTTGAAAGTGAAAGGAAGGAGTTGGAGGTTTCTCTTGCTGCTTCTCATAGTGATAACAAATGGTTAATTGAAGAGGGCTTTCAGCAAGTCGTTACCTACCTCCTTCACTCTGCCGAATTCAATTCTGCCCTTGGGGAGGAGTACACCAAACTTTTGACCCATGGTAAGCATGCTGGTTTTGTTGCAGGGTTCAAAGCTCACGAGTCCGGCCAAGTCTTGGAAGAATCTTCCTTCTATCAGCCTAACTCCTTGGATGTATTCAAGGAAACTGTCCTCAAGATGGAACACTCCAGCTATCCTTATGTTGCACAAGTTTCTTCCTTTTATGGGAAACCCTTGAAGGAGCTGAAAGAATTGAAGCCTGCTGGTCTAAATGAAGTTGTATCTGCTAAGGTGCTTCAATCTGTTTCAAGGAAGAGGGCACATTCTGGCGATAGTGAAGAGACTTTGGATGTGGCTGAAACATTTTCCAAGGATGCTAGCATTGAAGCCTCTGAAGCTGGTCTTGTGGAGAAGCTACCAAAGAAGGGGAAGAAGGCAAAGAAGGCAAAGGTGGTCGAGGCTGGGAATGAGGATGAAGCCTCTAAGCCTTCAGGGTCTGGTGACGATGCCTGAACTTCCTATTCGTAGCTTTCTTAGCATCTTGGTTTGTTAAAACAATTAACTTTGTGATTGTGTCGTAAAACGCTTTTATCTTTTGTTGGAACCTTTAGTGGTTCCTTGATGGTTATGGGCTGTTGCCCTTTGAACAATTATGCTACTCGTTGGCTTTGTTAAAAGCCCTTAAATGTTAAGCCTTTATGGCTGTTGTGTAAGTTTTATCGTTGTTCATCTTTTGTTGTTATGTGTGTTTGTCTTTGTTGTTGTTTGGGAATGTTTATCCAGTAGCACCTTCAAAGGTTGAATGCTACAGTCATTCATCCTTAAGGTAGTCTAGGCAAACATGTCACCATCTATCCTATATACACTTACATAAGTGTTTTAATATGTTTTCATAAGTTTGTTTTCTAAACTTAAGGAACGTTTGGTGTAGGTTGTTCAAGCCTGTCAATGAGATTTATAAAAGTGTTTTTTGTTTATCTCATGGAGTTGGATTGATTTAGGAACTCACCCCTTATATAGGTCCGTTTATCCTTCGAACCTATTGAGCGAAATGGCCTGGGAGCTCATCCCCTTACATGGTCCCTACCATGGAGTTTCTTGCAAGGTTCTTAACCTGAACTTAGGATAGAAAGACAAAGTTTTTAAAAGAGGATCAAGTGATCCTTTCATTCATTAGATGGATTAACATTACATCGTTTGAAAGAGAACAACATTTTCTTACAACTTAAACAAAGAACTTTTTGAGGTTCTTGCCGTTCCAGTGACGGGGGAGTTTTTTGCCTTCCATGCTTGCCAGTTTGTAGGACCCCCCCCCCCCTTTGTGGGATTCTAGGATTGTGTATGGGCCTTCCCACTTAGGTCCTAGTTTCCCTTGACTTTCCTTCTTGCTTGCTTCGTTGTTTCTTAAGACCAGGTCACCGGGCTTGAATCGTTCATGCTTAACCCTGGCGTTGTAGTAGGACTCCATCTTTTGTTTGTATTGAGCTTCTCGGATGGCTGCTGAGTCCCTTGCTTCTTCTAGGAGATCAAGATTAAGCAATGTTTCTTGTTCATTTGCCTGGACGTCAACATGAAAGGTTCTTGGTGTGGTGATTCCGATTTCGGCAGGTATTACTGCTTCAGATCCAAAAGTAAGGCTGTAAGAGGTTTTCTTATTGCTTGTTTTCTCGGTGGTTCGAATTGCCCAGAGAACACTTGGCAATTCTTCCAACCAGTTTCTTCCTTGTCGGCCTAGTCTAGCCTTGATCCCTTCAACCACACTCCTATTCATTCTTTCAACTTGGCCATTTGACTGGGGGTATGCCACAGAGCTAAAGACTTGAGTTATCCGGTACTCCTTGCACCAAGCACTGAATGGTTTCTCTGTAAATTGCTTGCCGTTATCCATAACGAGCACCCCAGGTAGGTCGTACCGGCAAATGTTGTTTTCCCAAACGAAGTCGATTATCTTTTTTCCTGATATTTTCCCCAAGGGCTTCACTTCTGGCCATTTTGTGAAGTAATCAACTGCCACCAATAAGAATTTCACCCCTTCTTTTGCTGGTGGGAAGGGTCCAACGATGTCCATCGCCCATTTGTAAAATGGCCAGGCTGAATTAACAGGCACCAAGTCATGCTTGGGGCTTTTGGGGACGGGGGCGTGAATTTGACAGGCTTCACATCTTTTCAGCTGTTCCGATGCATCACGATGCATGGAGGGCCAGAAATATCCTAGGTTCATAAGCTTTGCCACAACTGACCTTGGACCGCAGTGGGCTCCGCGGATTCCTTCATGAACTTCCTTAATCAGGTACCTGCTCTGTTTGAGTCTTACACATCTGAGCAGTGGGGCTAAGTACCCTTTTTTGTAGAGCATTTCATCTTGGATGGTATACTGCTTGGACTTGTTTCGGATCCTTTCAGCTTCAACAGGATCCTGTGGTAGTTCTCCTTTTTGTAGGAATCTTATAAACGGAGTCATCCAGTTTGGTTCGTTTTCAGTGATGACATCTTGGACTTCCAGCTCTGATATGGCAGGATGCTTGATCACCTCAACCAATACTTTCTTAGTGAGGTGGGCAAAAGTCAACGAGGCAAGCTTGCTTAGGGCGTCAGCCTTTTTGTTGTGGGACCTCGGGACCTGTTTGATCTTGCATTGTTGGAAAGTGTTCATGATTTCCTTGGCTTTCTCTTTGTATTTTTTCATGTTGGGTTCTTTGGCAATGTAGCTATCGTTCACTTGGCTAGAAACCAGTAGTGAATCAGTGAACACTTGAAGCTTATGGACCATCATCTTTTTTGCAAGCTTGAGTCCTGCAATCAGGGCTTCATATTCGGCTTCATTGTTTGTTGTCTGAAATTCCAAACGAAGGGCATATGTGAATTCTAACCCTTCAGGGTTGATTAGTATAAGACCAGCTCCCGAGCCTTCAACGCTGGAAGCTCCATATGTGTAAAGCTTCCAGGCTTCAGGATCAAGAGGTTCGTCTATGGTCATGTTAACCTCAGCAATTTCTACCCTTGGAATTTCAGCAATGAAATCAGCAAGTATTTGTGCTTTTATTGCTTTTCTCGGGACGTAGGTGATTTTATGTTCACCTAGCTCAACAGCCCATTTGGCTAGTCGTCCCAAGGTTTCAGGCCTTTCAAGCACATTCTTGATTGGTTGGTCAGTGATTACTTGTATGGGATGTGCTTGAAAGTACCTTTGAAGCCTTCTGGCTGTTTGTACCAGGGCTAAGGCCAACTTTTCCAAAGGAGGGTACTTGACCTCTGCTAACTTTAAGGTTTTACTGAAGAAATAAACAGGTACCTGAGCTTTCTCTCTTTCAATAGTGAGAACAGCGCTGAAGGCTTCCTCAGTGACTGAAAGATAGACAGAGATCATTTCCCCTGCTTCAGGTGCTGCAATGGTGGGAAGGGAAGCCAAGTAATATTTCATGGTGTTGAAGGCTTCCTCTGCTTCTTCTGTCCACCTGAAGTTTTTCTTGTCAGTGCAACCTTTGAGGGTTTTGAATAAAGGTAGGGATTTTTCAGCTAGTTTTGACACGAAACGTTTCAAGGCGGCAAGTTTGCCGTTCAAGCTTTCCACCTCCTTCTTGGTTTGTGGTGACTTCATATTGAGGATGGCTTGAACCTTGTTCGGGTTAGCTTTTATGCTTTGTTTCCCTACGACATGACCCAAGAATTTCCCTTCTTCGAAACCGAAGGAACACTTGACAGGATTTAGTTTCATGTTGATCTTCTTGAGATTATTGAAGGTTTCTTGTATGTCTGCGAGCATTTCGTCCTCAGTCTTTCTTTTGATGACTAAATCATCCACATATGCTTCCATGTTTCTGCCAATTTGTTTGGCAAAGGCTTTGCCGACCAACCTTTGATAGGTGGCACCTGCATTTTTTAAACCGAAGGGCATCTTTTTATAACAAAAGATACCCTTGTCAGTATGGAAGGAAGTCTTCTCTTCATCCTCCTCCTTCATTTGTATCTGGTGATAACCTTTATAGGCATCCAAAAAGCACTTGAAGGGGAAACCTGTTGAAGGGTTGATGTGTGTAAATGTATATATATAAATAACACAAGTTCTAATTAAAACGACTCACCTAAAAACTACACACGCACGGCAACTGTACCGGTCGCAAAGCAGTAAACAGATAAGACCGAGTATCGAACCCAAAGACGCAAATGCAACTCTAGATCACAACCTATACCGAATACTAGCCTAAATAAATATATACTTATGTGGGGGGTTAAACTAATGATTAAAAACTTAAAAGAAACTAAATATAAATAAAGTAACCTCAGCTGCTTATGGGAACTAGGAACTTGGAGAAATCGGATAGGAAGAAGGCTGGTTACTTAGGTAAAATCCCTAGACACTAGCAATAAATCCTGAATCTGGTAATTAACTTGAGACCCTATTCTTATCTAATAAACCCCCTGTCAAAGATAGCTCACTAGACTTAAGGCGGGACAAGTGTAGAAATGCTAAGATGGACCTAGATCGCCCTAGCGTACCAAAATCCCATAGAAATCAGATTAAAACCTCTCCTGGATTAAAACCCTCAAACTATGAAGCAGACTTAAACTCTACTGAAGAAAACCTAGGAAAACTCTAAACACGAACAAGTAGCGACTCCCGCCCTAGCGCTTGCCAACTACCGAACAATGCCTAGTTAGTTACCTAGCAATCTCGAGTTTGATTTCTCACCCTCAAGAATGGACTGCACGTCTTAGTTAATTTTATTATATTAGTTTGTTATACTTGTGTCGTACTCCAACTACAAATACTAGCATGCTAACCTAAGTTGACGAACTAGATTGATTTCAAGGCCTAGGGGGTATCTCTACATGCCTAGCTCCACAAAACCAATAAACAAACTTCAAATAAAATTAACACCAACACACATATATCAAATCCAACAATAAAATTAAAATCATGTAATCCTACACATCAAAATTAAAAACCAAGAATCATTAAAAACTGCAAATTACGTGTCTAGTTCATAAACCTAAGCAACCATAAAAGTCTAGCTACTCATAATATTTAGAAACATAAATTCAAAGTTTATAAAAAACAATTTCATCATGTCTATAAAAATATAGAGCGAAAACTAAACCTAACCCAAGGCTCGTTGGCTATTGATCTTTAATGTGCCCGTGGCCTTTTCTCCTTCCGTGCCCGTTCGATTGTCAACGTAGTTGACCGGTTGACTTTTGTTCCTGTGCGATTCCAAAGAATTCTCCCTCTTCGAGTGAATGAATAATATGTCCAATGTGTCTTCTCCTCCAAGATAATAATATTAATCTCTGTTCCCCAAAAATCGTCCGCCGCTTCTTTTCGATTTATAATTCTCCCAATTGTTAATGTGTTGGGCCGTAGCCCTTTTGTGACAGATCACAAAAGTCAAGTTTGACTTTATTATTATTATTATTATTATTCCATGTTCCTGGCTCGGTTGTTCTTGCCTTGACCAAAGTTTGTGTTTACGCTTCGACGTCCATGAACAAATGCTTTCAAGTGCTCGTGTCTCAATTAAAATTCTTTCTTTTTAAGCTCATTTTCCACGAACACCTATAAAATATAAAACGAGTAATTAAGTACTAAAAACTAATAAAAACTATACAATGATAAAAATAGACAAACAAACGAATACACACCTAAAACTACTAAAAACTATATACAAAAGACTTAATTTTAACTCAAAATACATAGGAGAATAGATGTGTTTTACGACACATCAAACATCCCCACACTTAAACCTTTTTCGTCCCTGAAAAAGAATTATGCTATGGAATCACAGTTAGGTTTACATCCAGTTTCAAAACATAGGTTACTTAATTAATAATCTACTAACGTGTTGATTGCGATTGTAGGTATATTGATCCTCTTAAACCCACACCGGTTTCCAAGCCCCTTTTTATTTATGTTAAGTTCATGTTGATTAGTCTATCTAGGGTCTCACTTGAAGGAAGCCACAGTTCCTCCTAATCCCGCCTCAAGCTTATGAAGCTAAAGGAACGACCAATTGACCATTTCCCAACCGTCTTATGTAGAAAACCAAGAGAATTTAAAATCACTTTTTTCTTTTTTCTTTTTGCATACTTAACTCAGAGGGTGTGACCAATCCAAGTCGCTATCCCAGTGGCCAGGCACCTTAAGCTTCAGCATTTTTTTTTTCATCTCAGCATACTTAACTCAGAGGGTGTGACCAATCCAAGTCGCTATCCCAGTGGCCAGGCACCTTAAGCTTCAGCATTTTTGCTTTGATTTCTAATTTTTTTTAAGTGATTAGAAATTCTAACGGTTTTCTACTTATAACGGTGCTTCTTATACTATTTTTGGCGGTTTCGGTCTCCCCGTTTCTCCTAGATGAAAACCCACAAAATAGCCTAACATAATTAATTTATTACTTTTCAAAGGAAACCTTTCTACCGGCCGAGCCTACCCACATATCCCAAATCAGACACGTTTTCAATCAATTTTAATCTCTTATTATACATACTATTTGAAAACCGGACACCTAACTTTACCTATCATTTTCCATATTTTATATAATGCAAACTTCAAAATCACGGACTTTTTTTTCAGTTTTTTTTTTTTTAAATGACTCTGTATACAGACTAAACGACAGTTTCCCATCCCCACACTTAAATTCTACATTGCCCTCAATGTAGGAATAGAAAACGACACAAAACAAAAAATAAATTCCGAATACAAAATAAAAAAAAACCGAGGGCAAATTGAAAAGGACTTAGCTAGTTAATTTTTCTTCATAAGCTCTAGTCCAATCCAGCTCGATCGTATAGCATTTTGGTCGCGATCGGCTCTGACACAATGGTAAACTCTCGGGTTGCTTCAATATAACGTACAGGTCCAGAATCACCCGAATGGAGATTGAGTACGGGTGGTGCAATCCAAACCTGCGCAAAACAAAACAAACAAAACCCGAGCATAATACCGAACCACACAAAAATAAAAAGACTCAAACTACTAACTTAGACTCAAAATATAACAACAAACAAGAAGACGTACCTGCTTGGCAAAATGGCGGTGAATGATGGTAGAACCAAATGGGTAGAAAAGAAAAAAAATCTGGTTCTCGCTCAACGTGAAGGACACTGGTGATCACAACACGCGTTGCAAGAAAAAAATCTTTTTTCACAGAAAGTTAATCAATTTTTTTTAAGAAAAAATCTCTTTTATTACCCAAACCTTTACCAAAAGTCCCACTCATAAAATATATATAAAGATAATACATGGGATCCGCTCATTGTGAAATTTCCTCTACCTAAGCAAACACGCAAACCTGCTAACTGACTCAAAGACACAAAAAACAAAGATATAATAGAAAGATAAAATCCTATGAACCACTACCGAAGGACGGACCACAAATAAAAAAAAATGAAAAGCTAGAAAAAAATAGGTATAAATATAAATTTACAAACTCTACAGAGCCTCCCCACACTTAAACTTAATCAGGGGGCTTCTCTTTTATCTGGACCCGATCCAACCCGTTTAATTCCACCCGGTCCATATTATTTATAAAAATTAAATTAGTGGAATTTAAAAATATTTTATCGAATTTAAATGGGTCGGGCCACCAATATTTAAATTTACCTAGACCAAACCTGATTCTTGGCATGTAATGAGGGGACTTGTTATCTCTACAACTCCTGACCCTCACCCTGTGTCGGTCCAGGTGCCTCTTCGCCTTCTCCCGTGGTGGTGGCCATGGTGGTGGCAGTAGTAGCAGTGTAATATCCAATGCCTGCACGGGCCGGCTGTGGTGTTTTTCTTCTTCTTCCACCACTGCTTGTTTCTCATCTTCCTTGTTTGGTGACACTTGGTCAAAATCTTTGTCCACTTCTTGAGCTGACAAATCAACTAACTCGTCACCAAACTCTGCTTCCCCATCAGCTGCTTCTTCAAGCAGGTCAGTAGTGTCTTCCTCTTCCACCACTTCTTCCTCAAACAGCCAACATGTGGATTCTGAAAAATCCATATCTTCCTCAGCCTCCATCCAGACATCAGCCCCCCAAGGATATGCTGCTGAACTAAAGATCTGGCAAGGCTGCTCATCCTGCTGAACCAAAGGTGGGACTAAGGCGTCCATTCTGGTCTCTGGCTCTAACCCTGAATCCTGCAAAATATCATCCTCACAAGACAAGTGTAAAAAATCATATGGGTCAGTTAAATCATGCACAGAATCAGATGAGTAAGGACAAACAGTTTCAGCAACGGGCCTAATACAATCAGGTAATGTAAGTGTTACCATCTCGTCTGGGTCATCATATGTGAAATTAACCTGTTGAACTGAAGGTGGGACTTCAACGTCCATTATGGTCTTCAGTTCATCCACCTGAGCCTGTAGCCTCTCAAGTGCCGCATCTTGTTCCCTCAAATAGTCAGTGCACATGGATAGCAAAGAACGCATATCCTCGAGCATGAGCTCTTGATTAGCAAGGAAGGCGTCTTGCTTAGCAATAAGGGCGGCAAAGTCGGGCCTAGTGTGAGACGAGACATCCCGATAATTGGGATGTGGATACAAATGTTGGCTAGGTGGATACTCTGACGAGCTACCACCATGCCTTTCCGCATACATCTCAGCTTGTAGACGATCAGTCCGACTTTTTATTCTATCTAGTGACTCAGATATTGCAGGGTTAAACCACCGGTTAGCCTGTGGATATGAAGGCTGGTATGACTGATATGGCTGCGGCTGCAAATACTCATTAAAATAATAATCCGTGGAATACCCCGATGAATATGAATGAGGGCATCTTATGGTAAAGTGGGGTCCTCCGCAGATCTCGCACATGATAAAAAAATTATATATTACGAATAAAAAAAATAATAGGAAAAAAAATAAAAACAAAAATTATTCACAAAAGGGAAGACCAGAAACGGAGCGGATAATTCTCAAGAGTGCGAATTGCGTCCCCGGCAACGGCGCCAAAAACTTGATGTGTGTAAATGTATATATATATAAATAACACAAGTTCTAATTAAAACGACTCACCTAAAAACGACACACGCACGGCAAGTGTACCGGTCGCAAAGCAGTAAACAGATAAGACCGAGTATCGAACCCAAAGACGCAAATGCAACTCTAGATCACAACCTATACCGAATACTAGCCTAAATAAATATATACTTATGTGGGGGGTTAAACTAATGATTAAAAACTTAAAAGAAACTAAATATAAATAAAGTAACCTCAGCTGCTTATGGGAACTAGGAACTTGGAGAAATCGGATAGGAAGAAGGCTGGTTACTTAGGTAAAATCCCTAGACACTAGCAATAAATCCTGAATCTGGTAATTAACTTGAGACCCTATTCTTATCTAATAAACCTCCTGTCAAAGATAGCTCACTAGACTTAAGGCGGGACAAGTGTAGAAATGCTAAGATGGACCTGGATCGCCCTAGCGTACCAAAATCCCATAGAAATCAGATTAAAACCTCTCCTGGATTAAAACCCTCAAACTATGAAGCAGACTTAAACTCTACTGAAGAAAACCTAGGAAAACTCTAAACACGAACAAGTAGCGACTCCCGCCCTAGCGCTTGCCAACTACCGAACAATGCCTAGTTAGTTACCTAGCAATCTCGAGTTTGATTTCTCACCCTCAAGAATGGACTGCACGTCTTAGTTAATTTTATTATATTAGTTTGTTATACTTGTGTCGTACTCCAACTACAAATACTAGCACGCTAACCTAAGTTGACGAACTAGATTGATTTCAAGGCCTAGGGGGTATCTCTACATGCCTAGCTCCACAAAACCAATAAACAAACTTCAAATAAAATTAACACCAACACACATATATCAAATCCAACAATAAAATTAAAATCATGTAATCCTACACATCAAAATTAAAAACCAAGAATCATTAAAAACTGCAAATTACGTGTCTAGTTCATAAACCTAAGCAACCATAAAAGTCTAGCTACGCATAATATTTAGAAACATAAATTCAAAGTTTATAAAAAACAGTTTCATCATGTCTATAAAAATATAGAGCGAAAACTAAACCTAACCCAAGGCTCGTTGCCTATTGATCTTTAACGTGCCCGTGGCCTTTTTTCCTTCCGTGCCCGTTCGATCGTCACCGTAGTTGACCGGTTGAATTTTGTTCTTGTGCGATTCCAAAGAATTCTCCCTCTTCGAGTGAATGAATAATATGTCCAATGTGTCTTCTCCTCCAAGATAATAATATTAATCTCTGTTCCCCAAAAATCGTCCGCCGCTTCTTTTCGATTTATAATTCTCCCAATTGTTAATGTGTTGGGCCGTAGCCCTTTTGTGACTGATCACAAAAGTCAAGTTTGACTTTATTATTATTATTATTCCATGTTCCTGGCTCGGTTGTTCTTGCCTTGACCAAAGTTTGTGTTTACGCTTCAACGTCCATGAACAAATGCTTTCAAGTGCTCGTGTCTCAATTAAAATTCTTTCTTTTTAAGCTCATTTTCCACGAACACCTATAAAATATAAAACGAGTAATTAAGTACTAAAAACTAATAAAAACTATACAATGATAAAAATAGACAAACAAACGAATACACGCCTAAAACTACTAAAAACTATATACAAAAGACTTAATTTTAACTCAAAATACATAGGAGAATAGATGTGTTTTACGACACATCAAGGGTTAACTTGTAAGCATGCATTATGTGAAAGAAAACAATTTTGGAGGTGTTGGATAACTTAAAAGTTGTTCTTAGGTTCAAAGGTAACCTGTCAACGAGTCAACTTTCAAGTCAATCTCTGGTAAAGGATAGCAATCCTTTGGACAAGCTTTATTGAGGTCTTTGAAGTCTATGCACATTCTCCATGAATCATCAGGTTTCTTAACCATTACTGGGTGTGCAACCCAGGATTGGTATTTGACTTCTCGGAGGATTCCTGCTTCGACCAGTTTGTCAACCTCCTGGCAAGCTGCTTTGCTTCGTTCTGGAGCAAGGCTTCTTTTCTTTTGCACTATTGGTTTGATGTTTTGGGGAACTTTAAGTTCGTGCTCAACAATTTCACGAGGGATCCCTGTCATGTCATTAGGACACCAAGCGAAAACATCGACATTGTTTTTTAGCAATGCTTCAAGCTTTAAAAGAATTTCCCTAGGAAGGGCTGTGTTTACCCGTATCCTTTGATCAGGGTATTTTTGATTGATGCTAAGACCGAGTTTGCTCTGTTCTTCAACAACCGTTAACACAGAGGTTGATGGTTGGAGGGTTCCTACTCCTTCTTTGGTGGGGAACTTGGCACTCTTCCGGCTGATTGAAACGGTCATATCGAAGGCTACTACACCAGGTCTACCAATGATGACATCGTAACTGGACGGTAGGTCCAAGACAACGAAAGTCAATGGTTCGGTCCTTCGCATTTGTCCATCAGAGAAAGTCACATCGAGCACTATTTCGCCCAAGGGCTTGATGGGAATGTCAGCTATGCCTTTGATGGCAGCTTCGGCTGGCTTGAGCATGGAGCGTTCTTCGAGGCTTAGAAGGTTGAAGTATTTTGCGAACATAATTTCAGTAGCAGCTCCAGTGTCTATGTAGGCTTTTTGTGTTTGACATGAACCCACGAAGGCTTCAAGGACTAGTGGATCACAATGTTTTTCTTCGTTGGTACAAGGGAAGTAGATGCCTTGACGTTCCCAATCCTCCAACCTCTGCCGTTTGCTTGGTGTTTCACTTTCAACAAACACCATGGCGACGTCTTTCTTCTTGCCATCAGCTATGTTTTCTTTGACACCTTTGACCAAGTGGGCTAGTTCCCCAGATCTAACTGCTTCTTCAATCCTCTTCTTAAGCTGGAAGCAGTCGTTGGTGTGGTGTCCCTTCTCTTCGTGAAACTCACAATACTGGTTGGATTTTTCGTTTCTTTTGCTTTTAGGCAAGGGACGAGGTGGTCTAAAGGTGTGTTTGACTTCTTCCGTTGCTAGAATTTCTTGAGGAGTTTTGGAGAGGGCTGTAAAGTTTACATTTCTGTCCTTGCTTGGAGGGTTCCTGCTTTCGGACCTCCGAGACTCAGACCTCCTGGATCTGTTGTCATAGGTACCGTAGTTGCCTCTTTTTCGAGTAGGGCTATTGCTTCTCCAGTTGGAAGCCCTTTTTCTTTGCTCCTTTATGTCTACAGCCTCTTCTCCTCGGATATGGGCTTCAGCTCTTTCTAAGGCCTCTTCAAGGGTTATAGGGAGACTTTTGTTGAACTCCCTAGTAAGGTACTTTGAGTTGATGGCATTCATGAAACCTGCAACCTTCATCTTTTCATCGGCACCAATGTAAGTAAGACCTTCTTTCTTGTATCTTTCAATGAAGCTCTTCAGGCTTTCATCATCCTTTTGCTTTATCTGGAAGATGACGGTTGCATCCTTGACACAACGTCTCTGTTGTGAGAAGTGGGCCAGGAATCCTTTACCAAGTTCGTTAAAGGTACGGATGCTTCCAGCCGTTAAGCCATTGAACCAGATTCGTGCAGATCCAACAAGGGTTTGCATGAACATCAAGCAACACTCGGGATCACCCCATTTCTCAATCCGAGCAGCCCCTGAGAAGATCTGAAGATGATCTTCTGGATCATCAGTGCCATCATACGTTCTTATATGAGCTGGCATCTTTAGCTTGTTAGGAAAATCATAATCTGCTATCTATGGTGAGAAGCCAGATAGGCTTTTTGGCTTGTAGGGTTGGTTGACAGGGTGTTCCATCCTATTGTTGGTCATTCCAACCGGGTTTCCCCGTTGAGCAGCGATGGCCTGACTGATGAGCTGCTGCCATGGGAAGTTAGCCATCATTTGTGATATCATGTAGGGCATGAGGTTAAAACCTTGGAGGTTTTCGGTTGTGACTACGTTGCCGGTCACCATGGGGATGCTCATGGAAGCGTTCCTAGCCATGGGGAGTGAAGCCATGGCTTGCTCCCATGAAGTGGCTGCCGGTGGTGGGATACTGGATATTGGTGATTGTAGAAGTTGATCCAAGGTGACTTCGTGCCCAAGTGGTGCACCGGTGGTGGTAGCTTGGGTGGTAAACAATGGGAAGGTAGTAGGACTGGACCTTGCTTCATGCTGAGAGGTGGGGAATGTGTTGCTGGGACCAGCATTACTGCTTCCGAGTAGTGGTCTGTGACTGTAGGTGGCATTTAGAGGAGGAGGAGGTCCCGGTGAGAGTGATACTTCCTCTTCCTCGCTATAATCTAGACGGAGACGGACTCCTTTGTCCCTTTCCCTCATGACATATTGGTTTAAAAGGGATCTAAGCCACAGAAAGTTTCTTTCCACTCCTTCAGGGGTGAGATCTATACGTTGGGAGTTTGTGCAAGATCAGGGAGAGGGGAAAACACCCCGGAACGAGTAGGAGGTGGAGTTTGTAAGCTTGTCGTCCCATGACGTGCAGGCGGGGACCGAGTTTTGGCTGGAGTGCCTCCCGGAGTGGAGAAAGACACAGATCTGGCTGGAGAAGTCTGATCTGTGCTTGGAGAGATCTGGTTGACCTCTTCTTGGGACTCAGGGTCAGACATGGAGAGAGTCGGAGCTACACAACTGATTTTTGTAAAGACAATGGCGTAGCCCCACGGTGGGCGCCAACTTGTTGCTACAACAAATAACTGCCTAACGATGGTTCTGAGTCACAAGGGAGGCTCAGGGGTTCAAGGGTTCCACTCTGCCTAACGCAGGTCGTGGTGTCCTTCTACGTTTCAAACGTAGAAGGAGGTTCAAGGTTATTTTTATTGTTTTTAGATGCTTTGAGATTCTGGTTTGAGATGTACTCGAAACCAGAAGAAGAAGTTCTTGAGATCCGAGTGAAGAGAATTGTTCTCCCCACGTGCAAGACCAAAAGAATAAGAAGAGTGAAGTGTAAGTGATTGTGATGGTGTAATCAGAGCTGAGGAATCAGCTTCTGATTTATAGAGAAAGGAGAACTCCATAAGGAGAAAGCATCTTGCCTTGAGCCTTGTTGCAACTAAAGGACATCCCACAAATGGTAAGTGGCTGCTATGGACCTGCGATCTGTTGGCTGATGTTACTCCATCAGCTTGTTTGTTTTGCTCGATGAAAAAGATGACGGGACAAGTCATCTTTTTGACTTAGGATGCTCCTGGTTGTTGAACATTTGTAGGCTCCAACCCTTTAAGCATTGTTCAGTAATGTTGTTTATTTATTTTTTTTTGCTTTAAGCTACCCACGTCATCAACACCCTACACAAATGTCATATCGGTCGTGGGCAGAAGAGATCCTTAGATCATATGTAATCCAATGCCTCTTAAATCACCAACGCGTTTTGGGGCTTAATGTTAGTGGATGAGAGGAGAACTCTACAGTTAAGTGTGCTTAGGTGGGAGCAGTACCAGGATGGGTGACCTCCTGTGAAGTCTCCACCGGGGCAACTAAAAACAATCCGTGAGCTCGGGATGGGCAACCCATGAAGGCAAATCGGACAATATTGGTGGTGAGAGAGCCCGGACGTTACGTAAAAAGAAGTGCAGGTTGTATTAGATCTTCATGTATCTGTGTACAGTGACAAATAGAAACAATTTGTATGGCTGCAAATCCAGATCAAATAGAAACAATTTGTATGGCTGCAAATCCGGATCGCACCAAGCATTTTGAAGTGTATCCACATTTCGTATAAGAAAAAAAATCAAGTGGGTTGATTAAACCACTCTAGATTGAAACTGATAAGTGGTTAATGGTTTCACTAAAGGTGTGAGTGTTATTAAACAGGAAGAATTTGCAATGTTATTGGTTTAGTAAACATATTTGCCAATTGAATTGTGTGTGGTGGGGGGGGGGGTTGTAGAAAAGAATAGTATCTTTTCTTTCAATTATGTTAGTCGTTTTCGTTAAGTTAAGTTTAATTGCTATTTATTTTTTATTTATGTTTGTGTGGACTGTTGTCATATGAGAGTTTATTTGTTCATCATCGGATAAGCTGAAGGGTTGTTTATGCAAGATTAGGGTTGTGCAATATGTTCTCACTTCTAGTCTAAGGCAATGATCATTCTGTCACACCCTCAAATTCTACGTGCGGGGTTTTATCACGAGGCGCGTGACATATCAAGATCCAAGTTAACGGTCACAATAAACGACAACTATATGTAAAAGATACGTAAACCAAAACTAACAAGTTTCATAACAAAACCATCAGCGGAAACTTAAATCTGTTTACAAACCAACATAAAGTAAACGAAGTTTGAAAAGTTTATAACATGCAACTAAGACCCTAAACGCCGTGCGAGACTCCGTGCGCCTAGTCCATATGCTGCTACCTTAGCGACCTGAGAAAACATGCCAAAAATGTCAACATATAATGCCGATGAGTTCACATGTTTTTTTTATAAAACGTTTTCACAAGTTCCAAAGATCATCCCTGTTACTACTATGTTATAACAACGCTAGTTAGACGTCAAGTACAAATACTACTATGGTTAGGAACCCATTACTAAACATGTACCAATGTGTATACCGCCCAGACTGTTGGGCTACCGTCATCCTCGGTAGACCCGATGCTAGAGACAACATGCACCCGCCCGGCTCCCAGCTGTCGAGTGGGGTTTGTGAGGCCCGATAGATCTATCCACATTTCTCTTGTTGTGCTAACCCGCACATTCATGGTTCCCTCTAGGACTTAAGATGAGACACCGTATAGTAAACAAAGATAACCATAGTATAACACGATCTTTATAAATCCATGTACGTAGCATGTTTCTCCCCCGAAAGTAAAATCAGTAAAAGTGGGGCTGTGACACTCACCTTAGATTGCGTCTTCTAACAACAGAATAACTGACACAGCTGATAGTCCCAACTATTGGCGACCTATCATAAAGTCTGTATAAGTGTTTTGCCTAATAACCTGTAGGTTAACTAGTCCCCGATTGTCTAGATCATGACTTTGTTTGTTTAAAAATATGTTTAAATGTTGACCCGACACACAGGACAGACCCGACATCCCTTTGGTAACCCATTACACTAGTTGATCAAGGACATATAGTTTACAAACAAGAATCAAACATAAAACACTTAGTTGCATAAAAAATCGCATTTATGCAGTCGTGGGGTCGAATCAGAACTGGGCCCTTTTGGTTAGACCTTTGTATGGGTTGAATGGGAGTTTTTGTGGTTGGTTCGACCTCCCGAAAGGGCGAACCAACTTTTGGTTCGACCCAACTGCTGCAAATACTCAATAAACGCACAAAATCTCATCAAAACAGTCCGAAAACATCACGAAACATCATAAATCACAGCAGTTATCTATCCCCATAAAACCCTACCATATTTGCCCCGAAATCCGTTCATTCCAAGAAGAAATCACAACTTACCCAAAATGGCAAATTATGGAAATGTCACATCAATGCATGTAATCTTTACCTAAAATGGAAACTCATCAATTTTAACCTCATGAACAGATTATTATGCACAGATTAATCATGTATAGCAAACCCCTAATCATATCATCATTAACATCAACAAGAACAAACCCTAGATCTAACATAAAACCCCCAAAATGGCTGAAACTTCATCAATCATCAATTACAACCTATAATAATCATAAATCATCATCTAAAACAGTCCTAGATCATTAACATATAATCTATTCATCATTCAAACATCATAAAACACATAAAAACTCATTTAACATCATTAACACAAGGATTTTTGTATGAAAACTCATTATTAATGAAAAGGTTTTGTTTAGAAAGGTGTTAGAAAGGTTTTTATCCATGGAAGCTTGTTTAAATCAGATTTGGACACTTAGGGTTTGATAAAAACAAATGAAAATTGATTAAAAAGGGTTTAGATGATGAATACACCTTGATTCTTCTCTTGTTTATGTAATAGAACGTGTTTTTAGGTTAGGATCTGAAAAACGAGGTAAAAAACTCCTCCTTACAGGTTTTGGGTTGAGAGAGAACACTTGGAGGCGCGTTAGGGTTGTGAAATGATGAAAAAGTTGCAAAGTATGGTATTTATAGTCAGTGTTGGTTCGCACCCTCATAGGGTCGAACCAAAGCTCATTCGACCTTCCTGTAATTGGTTCGACCTCCCATAGGGTCGAACCGGTTTCCATGATTCCCAATTCTATGATTTTTTCGTTTAAACGCATTCTAACACATGTTAGCACGTCCTAACACATAAACATGCATTTTTAACATATGTTAATTATATTAAACCACATATAGTCACATATTTACACATTGCATATCGTATAGAACAATTCATACTCGTTACTTAATCCCACTATATAATTTCACCAACAACGGGACTCGAGACTCGTGTGTGTGTATGTTTCTCCCAAAGATCCTCTGAATCATTGAACCCTGGACAATACGTAAGTGTAAATCAACTCCCGATGATTTCCCGAATCATCGACCTGACTCAATTGACCCAGTTAAGCTTAACATATGCATGGCTCGCTAAGGTAGACTTATTAGTTGATAAAAGTTACTAACCTGAGTTTGCCGAGTGTCACACATTCGCATCTTTGTTTTCTCTCAGCCACTATCATCCGCCATCCTAATTGAAGTTGTACGTTGTCTTTGGGTTTGTTCTTGTGAGTCGTTATAGTCTGGTATTGTATTGCTTTACATCATCTGGATGTAAGTTTTATCTTTGATTTTGTCTTCGATAAAACAATTTACGGAAATAACATCTGATTTGCGTTGATTTATGCATTTAGAGCATGTTTGGCTCTCCTTATTTTCACCTCCTTATAACTTATTACTTTTCTAAAAAGTTATTAAGTTAAAAAAAATATTTATCAATTGAAAAATGACTTAATGTTTTAACTTTTCATTTGCCTATAATAAGTTGTTTTGAAAAAATAAGGAATGCATGACTTTTTGAATCTCCTTATAACTTATTGATGGATATTTACTTACATGCTCTCCTTATATCATTATACCTACCCTCCTTATACCCACCCTTTTGGTCATTTTACCTAAATAAGTTAAACCAAACACTTTTTTTTAAAAAAATAACTTATCAACTTATTGTTTTTCCCCACCACATAATCTTATCCAAACACTTTTTCAAAACTATTTTTTAAAAAGTCATAAGTTAATAAGTTATTTTAACCAAAAGTCCTTTTGGACTCAAATAAGTTTATCCAAACACACCCTTAGTTGATGTTTCTTTATGGATGGAAGGTTCATCTTTGAATTTGTGTATATAAAATAGTTTAAGGAATGACATCTAAATTGTACATTTGATACATGTTTGTTTACAAAATTTTTTTACTAGAATAATACAACAAGTTTGATCTATTCATTGAAAGATGAAAAAAACCTAATGTATCATATATTAAACTCAATTATTAAATCATACCACAAACATATTTTTAAAACTAAAATTTTAAAACACATTTCTCCAAGGATATAGTATGGTTGTAAGTTACCTTCCTTCCATTCCTTCCATTTAGGCCTGTAAACGAACTGAACGAACACGAACACAGGCGTGTTCGTGTTTGTTCATTTAACTTTAACCGAACACGAACACGAACATATAATCGAACACATTTTTGTGTTCGTGTTCATTTATTAAGAAATTTGTCGTGTTCGTGTTCGTTTATGTTCGTTCATTTAAAAGTTAAACGAACTGTTCATGAACATAAACGAACACAAGTGATCAATATAAATGAACACAAATGAACATAAACGAACACAAACAAAAACAAGTTAATAATGATTAATCACAATGCAACCAAAACCAAATGACGGAGATGAGAAATACAACGGTGCTATGGTCTGTGGAGGGGGATGAGGGAGACGGCTACACTGTTGAGGCTGGAGGCTGGAGAGTGGAGGCGGGGCTATGGAGGTGGTCGACCGAAAGTAGAAGAAGGTAGGGCTGTGGAGTGTGGAGAAGAAGTAAGGTGTGGCTGTGAAGTATGGATAGCGTCTGATAAGTGATATGGTTAGAATATTAGGTTTAGGGTTAATATTTTAGAACATATGAATTAAGATATTTAACAAAAGGAAATAAATAATAAAAATAAAGTTAAGTGATATGGTTAGAATATTAGGTTTAGGGTTAAAATTTTAGAATACATGAATTAAGATACTTAACAAAAGGAAATAAATAATAAAAATAAAGTTAAGTTTAATTAAGAGAACATAAACGAACAAAAATAAACGAACGAACATAAATGAATGAACATAAACGAACATAAATGAACATAAATGAACGAACATAAACGAAAATTCATGAACATAAATGAGCGAACAAAGCGTGTCTTCATGTTAGTTCGTTTAGTTAAACGAACACAAACGAACTTCCCACCGAACAGTTCACGAACAGTTCATGAACGTTTAGTTCGTTTACAGGCCTACTTCTATTCAAGTGGTGGGTGAAATTCAAATACTTGAAGATGTATGTATTGAAATATTAAACCAAAGTAGGTTAGTTTGTGTTTAAAAAAATAAAACAGATTGGTGAAGTGGCATTGGGAAATGAAGATAAGAGGTTCAAACTGTTTGGTGTCAGACACGAATCCGATCCAGAAGGGTTTTATCACAGTGGGCCTTCCAGCGGCTGAGTTTCCCTCGAATGGGTGGCTCGGTGGACTTATGCTGCCTAGTGGGCGCAGCCATTTGTTAGTGTTAACTCACTTGCAGTTCAGATGGCATTTGGTTGGTCGTAAAAAGAAGGATAGAGTTTGGCCTGTAAACGAACCGAACGTTCATTGACTGTTCGACAACTTGTTTGGCGGAAAGTTCGTTTATGTTTGCTTATTTAATAAACGAACGAACATGAAGATTTTTTTTGTTCGTTTAATTAAAGGAACAAACATGAATACACCATTTATTCGTTCATTAAAGTCCGTTTATGTTCAGTCATTTATGTTTGTTTATTTACATTATTTTATGTTTGTTCGTTTATGTTTGTTTATGTTCGTTTAAATTTCAGTATAGAGATAAGTAGTTATATTTATATAAACGTAAACATAAAACAAGTTTTTTAACTACTTATCCAAATATAAATAGTTAGTAAATGAGCTTAACCTTTGAGCCCTAGGAGCCATTGAAAGGTTGACCGGGTCTGATGTCAAATGCATCGTCTGGTAGGCGACATTTTGAATGAACTGGAGATGGTCCGAGGCATGGGGACCATTAACCACTTCAACTTGAGAGGATGATTTGTGTATCACACCCATTGAGTCCCTCTACGAAGACAAAAAAAATATTAAATTAAAATGATTGATTAATAAGTCAACAGTTTTAAAAAAATACGAAAAAACGTATACCATCAATTGAAATCTTGCCCCGTCATCTTGAAAACCAGGAGCAGGCACGAGTGCTAACCTTGGATCACAAACGTATACAAAAGTACGGTCCATATACCACTCCATGTAACCCGGGCCAACGGAATGGGTTGAAATTATTTGACCGTTCAGAACAGTATTGGCACGGTTGTTCCATCCCCGAACATACTCTCCATGCTTACTGACCTAATCAATCCTAATTTTACCTACCCGGTTTAGCTTGTGCAACCTTTTATGCTCACTAACTTCTATACTCATAGAGGGAGGGATGTGTTGTACCATCCCGAATTATCTCATTACCCATTTGTGGATAATGATGCTCAACAATCTCCTAATATATCAAGGGACAAACACTCCTCCAACTTTCCATACCACTACTACAAATTGGGGGCAGTCTTCCAATGACACCATTGTAAGGGGCAGTTAAACTATAAAAAAAATAGTTATGCAATAAGAAACAAATACAAATTTATTTTATATACTAAAAACTTCAATATAATTACGTTGCCCTATCGTAGTGATTGAAGTTGAGAACGATATGTTCTCAAACAGTGTAATGGCGCTTCATCAAAGTTGAGTTCCCCCTCTTGCCACCTACATAATTGAACAATGATAACATTTCCGTATTAAACAGTTATGTTACTAACGATTAATATATGTTTGAAGTTGTAAATTACAAAGTTGCCAACGGCGTGCTGTATTCAAAATTGAGGTTGGGCTCGGGCGCAATGCATCGAATTCTTTCCCATGCCCACATTTGTAAAATGAAGGTCGGGCCAGTAAATCTTATTGCATCGGGGGATGTGGCATCACATAGGTTTCTATAAAGACAGGCTAAAACTGCACTACCCCAACTGTAATGTGAACATCTTGCTAAATCATGTAAAAAACTTAGAAAGTGTAATGAAATCCTATTGTTGGCATTATCTGAAAGTATTGTGCAACCAATAAAATAAAATATTATTAAACGTGCACGAATAATGCAGTGTTCCTGTGTTGCTTCAAGTTCAGAAAATGGTTTTTTTATTTCTCTCAGAATAGAAGATGAAAGAAATGATTCCCCCCCTGAAATTCAGCAGGCTCAGGGGTAAAACCTAACAAAGGTTCACACAAGTCTATTGCATCAACTTGTGTCATGCGAGTTTCCGCCCTCGATACCACAACACCCTCTACCGGTAATCCCCACAACACATTAATATCCTCTAACGTGATGGTCGCTTCACCCACCGGTAGATGAAATGTGTGGGTTTCTTGCCTCCATCGCTCGACCAACGCATTTATTAATGCGTAGTCGATGTATCAATAACCATAACTTAAAATCCTACCAAACCTGGCTTGTGGTATGATACTTTTAACTTTTTCCCCTACGTGATTTTCCTTAAGTATTTGCCAAATTTTTCCTTAACCACATTTAACATTTGTGTTATCCTTGTAATTTCCTGGATGCTTGAAAACACCCAACGCACGATGTGCATTTTGTAGAAATAACATGTCGTTAGTAAGAGGATCTAGGTGTAATTCATAACTCACTTTAGAAAAACGATTGAAAGTAATCACAACTAATTCTTTTGAAGATTGGAAAAACATAACACTTTGGGTGTTGATGAGCATATTACTTTGTAAAGATGGTGGATACATTTCCATCTTGTGTTAGAGCATTAACAACCCAGCCATCAAACATTACTCTATCTTTAAAATTTAAAAAAATATACTAAAAACTCACTATATCCCATGCACCATTTCTATACCCTACCCTCATATTTTAAAAAATCCATCATCCAGCTTTTCATATATGAAAAGCTACTATTCATCTCCACCAAATTATTGTGAGTGTATGAAAACGAGAAATATAATAAAATATGTGTTTGTGAGTAAGATAAAGATAAAAATGGCGGATGGGATGTGGGAAGTTTTGTAAATTGAAAGATAAATTTTAAAAAGTATGATTTTTAGTTAAATTATAGGGTGAAAAATGATGGATGAGATATGAATGCTCTAAATGCATATTATATAACCAAGTCCAATTCAAATCCATCTCCTGCAATTACTATTAAGCCTGCTAACATTTCAAGTCACTATGTACATTTCATTTCATTCTGCAAGAATACTATTGAGCCTATGGATTCTCATCACCCTTTGGAACTATCCATTCTACTACACTATACAAAACCAAAAAATAAAACCTACATACATTCCACATCCTTCACGTGAATAATAGAAACAAAATAAAAGCTGCATGGACTTTGTTGAAGCTCGTGGGTCCAATAAGCGACCTTCAGAAAAGCTGGTGGAATCATTCAGCGATCTTGCTTGAACCTCGTGCACCGGATCAGCGAACTTGAAGCGTCTACACGGACTAGCGACCTTGAATGAAGATCACTACTCGGACAAACGACCTTGAAAATCAGAAGTTGAAGATCGCTAGTTGGACATTTTCACAAAATTTCCTATTCACCACCCAAAAACACTCTTCAATCTTCCAAATCACCTATTATCGAAAAAAATTCATACATGTTACATATAAGTTTGAGTTTTTTATTTCTAATTTTTTTGTCTTCAGTAATGATTATTTGGAATGATGCACTATCAGCTAATTTTTTTTTCTTTTTAGGTGTTTTTCTTTTTAAGAGAGGCAATACATGTTACATGTAAGTTTGAGTTCAAAAAACCCATGATTGCCACCAAGGAATGTAGAACCCAAATTTTGGAAGCAACTTTTTCATTTACTGAAATAAATGATATCTCAAATGATTTTTTTTTTAAATAAAGCTATAAATCCCTTAACATTATTTTTAAATCAATTATATCATTCTTTTGATAGTTGATAAAACTATTTATTTACTTAAAGTAAATTCTATCTTTTCTTAAGATGTTAAAAAGAGTAAACTGCATGGATGGTTCCTATGGTTTGCCTAAATTTAAAGTATGCTCTCTAGTTTTTTAAAATTACCTCAATGAGATCTGTGATTTGGGTTTTATACATCGGTGGTCCTTGACTTAGATGGAAGTTAAGTTTATCAGTTAAATCCATGTGAAATTACTATAGTACCCCTCTTTAAAATAACAAAAAACAAAATTATTATACATTCTTTGTCTCTGTCAATCTCAACCACCACCATTAACCATCTACCACAACCAAAGAACCACCACTACCACCAACCATGTACCACCATCAACCATCTACAACCATCCCGCCAGAACCCACGAGACCCGACAACGTATCCACCCAACCAACCACTTCGAACAACAACCATCATCGGCCACCACTACCACCTTTTCTATCACCTACAACAACATAGTCACCATCATATCCTTCACCCCTATCTTAACACTAAATACGATAAACAAACTTATTAATTACCCTCTCCCCCATCCTCTTCCCCTTTCTAAAACCTAGACTCCCACCAATAACTTCTCAGGCGACCACCTAAACAATAAATCAACTTCTCAGGCGACCACCTACAACAACTTCTTGCTGCTGACTAATCCATCGATTTAATTAATCCACCGATTGGTGAGTTTTGTTGAGAAATTTTTGTCCTTGAATCGTTCAGCCTTGTTCAACATTCTTCAGAGAAATTCGGTATGTTTTTCAATCGTTAGTTAGTACTTATCAATTCTTCAAAGCTTTAATGATGTCATTGCTTTGTTTTTCAACAGCAAATTATTAATATGGAAGCAAAGGATGGCTACTCGGTTGTTGTTTCTTTTAATTATGTCACTGCTTTGCTTTTATGATGTTATCATCAAATTAATTGATTGATTGATTTTTATAAGGATTGGAGGTCGGAGACGGTTTAGGTAGTGTGGTGGTGGTTGGAGGAGGAAAAGGATGAGGTGGTGTTGGTGGTTTGAGGAGGGGGTGGTGGTCCAAAATTATGTATATATAAAAGTAAACTCCACGGATGGTCCATGTGTGTATTTTGGTCATTTTACATGACTTAACTGACAAAACTTAACAATGTTAGCCGGTAAGGACCAAAGTGCTATAAAATACCAATGTTTGGGACCATTGAAAATAGATAGGGGCATCTGTGCAATTCGTGCAAACCACAGGGACTATTCGTATAATTTACTCTGTTGAAAATGTTTGTGGTATCTATTTATATATATAAAAAAGTAGAGTAAAGATCATGTACAAAGTGTTTTTTTTTTTTTTTTTTTTTTGTGAGAACTGTGAGAATCAAAGGATGATATTTTTTTTATCTTTTTATTTTTGAAATTTTTTCCCATATTCTTAAACATGTATTATAGTATTGAAATCTAAAAAAAACAAAAAAATAAATAAATTTGGGTGTAGAGTAATTACATAATTACTGTTGTAGAGTAATTACATAATTACTCTAGTGTAAATTAATGCATTTATATTAATGACGTAATTACACACAAAAAAAAATTTAATTTTTTTTGTATTATTCATCTAAAAGTATGTTTAAGCACATGGGAAAAAAAATCTAAAAAAAAAAAAATCCCCCCCCCCCCCCCCTTTTGATTCTCACAGTTCTCACAAACAAAATATAAAATAAAAAAATAAAAAAAAAACTTTGTATTTAATCTTTACACTAAAAATGTATATACCGTAAAAAGTATATTAGCTATTTATGGTATAGGTTTTTCTAAAAAAATATATTTTAATATAAGTGTTGTATTAATTAAAAGTTGACACACATATTAATTTATTAATATTATTTAAAAAAAATAGTCATGTTTCAAATGTACATTGCTAGAAGGGCATGTTACTTGTGTACTTGTGGCTCTAAATGATATCTTTCAAACAAAAAGGATACGTTAAAATAACGAGAGACCAAATCATTATCAATTATAGTGTTAACATTTTTCTAAACTTTTTTACTCGTTTAGTTCATGTAAACTATTAACACTTATCAAACCCGGTTAAAACAGGAGTATTGTCACACCAAAACAATTTATATATTGCTTTATACTCCAAATTAGATCCGGTCACCGACTCCGTTTTATCATTTTCGCCCAATAATTCTTGTCATAATAAACATAAATTGTTAACGTGATAAAGCTAGCAAAAATTAAAAATTATAAGATTTATGTAATTGATATATCTTCTAGTATAAAAACATATAATCATAATAATGTTTTTATCCAAAAGAAAAGGTAAAAATTACAAGCAAGCAAGATAGGCAATTTAGCCTATCTCGTGATTGATGAGTGATGGATGAGCTTGGGCTTCTTTCCAAAGGTTTTCAATGATCATAACCAGTTTTGTATTGAATCGATTCACGAAGAACTTTGGTAACCATCCTGCTGGATCCAACTGCATGTACAATTTTCACTGATGAGATTAACTTATTCTATACTTTCAAAAAAAAGTAGAGATATATAGATGTGACACTAAATATTACAAGAACGCGTAAACCAAAATAGACCATTTATTTTTTTCTATCTTCTAGAATAATTAATGAATATAAAAGAAATTCAATGTTTATTAGTGTTTTCTGATATTAATAAAATGAACAAATTTTGTTTATGATATAACCTATAAATTAATTTATAAATTATGTATTTCTTTTTTTTTAAATAAACATTCATTAATGTATAAATTATGTATAGGTTATATTACATACACATAACCTACACATATGTAGATAACGGTAACAAATTTAGAAAAACATGAAGAAATTAAGTAGTTTGATGGTTTTCATTTACTATGTGCATTTATATGTAAAATATACAGGATTTAAAAACTACAATAAAAATTAAACAATTTAGAATTGTGTTATATTTTTATGAGTTAATAGCCAAAATCGTCCCTGAGGTTTGGTGGTTTTTGCCACTTCTGCCCAAAAATGAAACGTGCTACAACTGGGTCCGTAGGCTTTTGTTTTTTTGCCAATTTCGTCCCTGACAGCAAACTCAGTTAATTTTAGACGTGAAGTCTAGGGGTAATTTTGTCTTTTTGGGTTCCACACTTTCAAAACCCCTTTAAATTCTGCAGACATCTTCTTTATAACCCCATGAACCCTAATCGAACATAAAATTGGCCAGCTAAGATGATTGAACATACCATTAATTGGGTCTCAGCTTGAACCCGCATGGGAAGATATGAAATTGTGGTATCAAGTACAGAGACAAACTAAAGTATTTACAGTTATGAAACAAAATGGTTTATCCAGCAAGTATTTACCACAATTAGTCATGTCAGGTAAGATAATTCACCCTGGACCATGTCGAAAACCAAGCTCAAGTGGAAACTGTGACAACCCATGGTGCGGAACGCCGGTTCTGGTCACGAGCCCGGTTGGCAGAACAGTATCCGACATGATCAGGTTGGGTCAATTCGGGTCGGACGAAGCTATTAGATGTTGTCACGATTGCTTATCGGCTCTCTCAACAGCTGGCACTGCTGGCATAAGACATGGTGACCTTAGACCCGAAAACATAATCTGTGTGACATCAAGACTCTTTATTTTTCATCTGGCGGGGAATTACCCGAATTGGATTCGGTCGAAGGGGCGTTGGAATGCAGAAAGACACACCACATCTCATTCATCGTTGCAGTTCAAGATGATTTGGAAGTGTTTTTTTGGATTAGGGTTAAACCTCAGGGACGATTATGAAGGGATATGAAGAGGTTTGTGATAAAATCGTCTGATCTAAGGGTATTTAAAAGGGGGCAAGCAAAAAGACAGAAATGCCCCTTCACTTAACGTCTAAAATTAACTGGGTTAGTTTTAAGGACGAAATTGGCAAAAAAACAAAAGCCTACGGACCCAGTTGTAGCACGTTTCATTTTTGGGCAGAAGTGGCAAAAACCACCAAACCTCAGGGACGATTTTGGCTATTAACTCTATTTTTATTGTAGTAAGTTATTGTTTTGTATAGTTAAAATGTTTATGTATTTTAAAAAAAGTATATTAGGTAGGTGTAGGTGGTTTGTATGATGTACCTACCTGTACAACATAAGTGATCATGCATGAATCATCATCAAGCTTTTCTACAACCCATCCTGATTGCAATAGCAACCCTCTTATTGAATTATTCTGCTTTGGGTGTAATCCTGCCGCTATTTCTTTTGGCAATGAAGCTATTGCTACCACCTTCATATAATTATCACTTCAAACTTTTAGTCTTTTAGATCAAATGATAACAATATTAAAAAAATCAAGTAGAATCTATTCATTCATCAATTACCAAAGTTCCATCATCCATTGTTTCTCGTCTCTCATACAAGATAAACTCGCGGTTACGGAAAAGCGGCTTCGCGTTCTCTCCGTATCTTAATCTTATGATGCTGAGGTTTTCATCAAGATCTTTGATGTACCTTGCTTCTACTAAATCTGAGTCCCATTGCTGTCCAAAGAAATGATGCAAAACAAAGTAAAGAGTTATATAAAATGACATTAAGAAAAATCTACATAGACTTTTGTGTGAAAAAAAAAAAAAAGAGTAACAATACCTTGGCTGCATCTATGGCATTAGCAACTGTGATAAACTGTTGAGGCGAAACCGATTTAAGCAACCATCGGCTGCGAAAAGCGTGAAATGTCGCGGATCCAGACCGACGTTTCGATATCTCAACACCATCTTCAAAGGCCAGCACTTTCCATCCATCACTCCCATTAACATTACCACTCCAATCCCTATTGGAATCTGAAGCGGATAACAGTTCCTGTATGCAGCTTTCGCTAGCGAAAAATACATACCGCCTCAACGAGTCGTCACTAATAGACCTTAGGATTTCAAAACCATAACAAAAATATTGTTAAATACCGTTTATAGTAATGTATGATGTATCATATAATTATGAATCAATGAAACAGTACATGAGATTGAGTAGTTATATAAAAAGGAGTACCATGATCTGGTGGTGTTATAAGATGCAGGACTGCTGTTGCTCATCATAGGTTGTTTTTTTATGACAAAATGTTGAGTCACAATTAGTGAATGTAGGATATGGGATGGATGGCGCGCTTGTGCATATATACGCATATAAATATATAATAATATAATATTGTTAGAGAGGGGTGAGGGACAATGGAAGTACAGAGTTGGATTATTATTAGTATAGGAGAAGAGATGGGAAATAATGAGAAGTGGACCTAGTTGCTAGATGCACATGGCATTGCCAGATAAATGCATGATTGGAGAGCTCTAACTTTGCACATATCTCTTTCTCTCTCTTTCAAGACTCAATCAAAGGTTGAACTTTTGCTTTAAGCTCAATCAAGATTATAAAATTGAAAAATGAACATATATAGTGCAAAAGATATTAACAAGTGTTACATGTTAGATTTAGTTCTTTCACTTACTTTTGATATATAATTCTTTCAAGATCATTATTTGAAGGATGTTGTCTAGTCATGCTAAATATATCTGCCAAAAGTGAGCGTGAGACTTTAATTCATTAATTAAATGCATGTGATGGTCGCTTATCAACTTTTCACTGACGTATAAACGTTCATTCGGTGAAGTTGATTGGAAAAATTTAGTACATACTATTGGATATATAGGATGTCCGATGTAATTAAAAGTCGAGATGAACGTAACCCGAACCGGTACGATCCGAAGAGTTACACGTTGGTACACGAATCAGATAAGTTCACGCGTTGGTGGATTATTATTTATGAAATAATAATTGTTTTAGTCTTGAGGGATTTAATATTAATAAGATTAATATTAAGGAGTATCTTGAGGGACTTAATGTTAATAAGATTAATATTAAGGAGTATTAAGATATTTAGCAAGGGGGTTTATTGCAAGTTGTTGTCTTATAAAAGGAGGGTTAAGGAGTAAACCCTAATACACACTTTTGATAAAACAACAAACCCTTGCCTCCTCTTCTTGGCTTTTTGCGGCCGCCACCAAAGAAAAGAAGGCCGCCACCTTCTTCTTTATGTTCGGCCATCAACCACCACAAGCCACCACCTTCCTCTTGCAAGTGTTGTTTCCCGGTTGGTTCGTGCTCGGTTGTGAACTTCCTACTAGCGAGGATTCATTGTAACCCGTGTGTTACAATTCAGGTGTAGACGTCAAAAGTTGATTACTAAACCCCCTATGGTTGTTTATTATTTATTTGTTTATACGCGTTTAACTGAGATCCTGATTGGGAATATTTTATTAATCGGATTAATAAAATTAAAAATATATTTATTCATATAAATCGGCTAATATTATATAATGTATATAATCGATTTTTCTAATAAATATAAACCGCTTCCGCTGTGTATACGATACCATGATTCCCAACACATACAATATATTTGGGTTTGCTATTTTTATCTATTAAATTAAGACAATGAGTATCACTAGCTAATAACATGAGTGGTTTTTTTTAGATGAATATGATCTAAACATATGAAAGGTCTTAAGAGTCAAAAAGATTAGTTGATGATCGTGGTTGTTTCACAATGTTAAGATAAACTATTCATGTGAGTCAGGTATATGTAACGTTCTCGAGTTATCAAAGGATGATAGCATGATAGGTGACGTGCTATAGTTCAGGTATCCATGACACCTCATGGAAAAAGGTATTGTCTATGTCTGGTTTAGTGCTCGCTCAAGAGGGTTGATTTATTTATCAATGGTGGACTTGATCATGGTATTGAATCATGAACCCGATGGTCAAGGATTTGATCATGGTATTGAATCATCAACCCATTAGTACGTGGATGGACTGGATCGGAAAAAGGATGATTCTAGTCGTAATATATCTAATGAAGAGGAAAGATTATGTACAAAGTGTTTTTTTGGTAATAACTATGAGAATCAAAGGAGGGTATTTTTTTTTAATTTTTTTTCAAATTTTTTTCCCAGATTGTTAAACATGTATTATAGTATTGAAATCTAAAAAAACAAAAAAATAAATAAATTTTGGTGTAGAGTAATTACGTAATTACTGTTGTAGAGTAATTACATTAAAAAAAATTAAAAATTTCTTTTAGTATTATTCATCTAGAAATTATGTTTAACAACATGGGAAAAAAACCAAAAGAACACTTTGTATTTGATCTTTACTCATCTAATGAAACTGTCGCTGGAATTGAGATATTATTTAGAGATAAATGGAAGGATGAGAGAAAGAAAGACGAATCTCTCTAAGAAATCACAATGGCCAACTTAAATTTCATTGCAATGTTACAACCCTTTAAATACAAATGACTAGACTAACAATATGGAGAGAATTACTCCTCTAAGCTAAGAAACTATTGAGTACATAATTACACTATTGACTAGAAACTATTGACTACATAATTACACTATTGACTACATAGTTACATTGACTACATTGATGAGTAAGGGGATATTGCTCCATGGAATATGCTATTGTCTAATACCCCCCCCCCCCCCCCCCCGTCAATGCAAGTTGGTGGTGGACCAAGACGAAGCATTGTGCGAAATTTTTCAAACAACTGTTTTGACAAACTTTTGGTGAAAATGTCGGCGACTTGTTTGTCGGTTGCGATGAATTTTGTTTGAAGCTTACCGGTGGTTACCAATTCACGAACGAAATGATAGTCAATGTCGATGTGCTTGACTCTTTTGTGGGATATTGGATTTTGACTTAAAAATAATGCACTCTTGTTGTCACATAACAGTGTCAGTCGACCCGGTGGAAGAGCATGAAGTTCCCGAAGAAGGTGAGTTAACCAAATAATTTATGCAGCCGTATTTTCCATGGCACGGTATTCTGACTCACAGCTGGATCTGGACACCGTTGGTTGCTTTTTAGCGCTCCAAGAGACTAAGTTCCCTCCTAAGTAGATACAATAGCTATATGTGGATCTTCGTGTGTCGATACATCGAGCCCAATCTGCATGTGAAAAACCTAGTAAAGTAGTGTTAGGTGGACGATCAAATGTTAAACCATGTGATAAGGTGCCTTTAACATAACGAAGAATCCTTTTTACTAGCTGGAAGTGATCGGTTGTGGGATTTTGAAGAAACTGACTAACTTGGTTAACGTCATAGGAGAGATCAGGACGGGTGATGGTGAGATATTGTATAGCGGCCACGAGAGAGCGATAAAGAGTAGGATCATGGAAGGGTTGCCGTGAGAGGAGTGGCAACCGGTTTTGAGTCAAGTAAACCGGCTCGGGTGAGGATGTCATGGGCATATTTAGATTGGTTTAGAAATAGACCCGTTTTTGTGTGATGAACTTCGAGTCCGATAAAGAAATTTAGAGAGCCAAGGTCCTTAATTTTAAATTCTTTGTTTAAACATGATGTGAAGTTGTGGATGAAATGTTCATTATTCCCGGTGATAATGATGTCATCAACATAAACAAGAAGATAAATTAAGATACCTTGGTGGTTGTAAATGAACAAAGATGTGTCGGCTCGACTGTTGTGAAAGCCACGATTAAGAAGAAAGGAGCTTAAGCGCTGAAACCAAGCACGTGGTGCTTGTTTTAAACCATAAAGAGCACGGTTGAGTTTACACACATAGTTGGGTCAGTTTGAGTCTTCAAAGCCTGGCGGTTGTTCCATAAAAATGGTTTCGGTGAGATAGCCATTGAGAAAGGCGTTATTGACATCTAATTGCCGAAGGGGCCATTTGTTAATTGTGGCGAGACTAAGAACAACCCGGATAGTGAAAGACTTGACGACCGGACTAAAGGTGTGAGAGAAGTCTAGACCCGGTATTTGAGTGAATCATTGGGCCACAAGACGTGCTTTGTAGCGATCAATGGATCCATTAGATTTATATTAATTCTATAAATCCATTTAAAACCAATAATGTTGGTGCTAGCACGTCGAGGAACAAGGGTCCAAGTTTGATTAGCATGAAGAGCTTTTAATTCGTCATGCATTGCTTGAATCCATTTAGGATTTTTGAGAGCGGTTTTGATGCCTTTTGGAATGTGGGAAGAGAATAAAGAGTGATGTAGAGGATGAGTGGTGGTTTGATAGAGATTAGCAAAGTTTTTGGGTTTGAAGATCCCGTCCTTTGCACGAGTGATCATGGGATGAGTGTAAATGGGTTGGTTGGTAGTGGAGTTTGCGGATGAAGTAGAAGGTGAAGTGGGTGGGTTGGTGTAACATCGCAAAATTTTCCCCAAAATTTTATTATATAAAAACAAAAGCCCTTATATATATATATATTTTTTTTATTACACCTTTATCATTAATATTATACAAATGTGCCTAAGTCTTTATTTATCCTAACTCACAACTTATATACATACATAAATGTATATAAATAATAATAATAATAATATGATTCTAAATTCTTTTTTTTTTTTCACATACAAGATTTTTTTTTTTTAATAAAGCCTTGAGTCAAATAGTCAAAGTCCTAGTCAAAGTCTTAGTCAAACAGTCAAAGTCTTAGTCAAATAGTCAATTCATCATAAAACCTTACTTTATGGTGTTGACCAATTTTAATGGCTAATTGACTCCAAAACTAGTATAAAAACCCACCTATGACCCATTATACTTTGCACCTCTAAATCGATTGTTTCAATCCGATTAAACTTTCCCTCATACCTTTCTTCTATAGTCTATTACTTCTACAATTGAAGCTTTGATTATAAGCTCTTGTAATTGGCGAATTGGAAGCTTGATATTCTTTCTTTTTCGTTTTCTTCAATTTGGACTAGCTACGTTGTTGAGTCTTTGGGATTCGCCTCGCATACATTCACAACACATTATTCTATTTTTTTTTACGAGACATAGCATTTTGCTAAGGTGAGTTTTACATAGCCCCTTTTCTATTTATCACCATTTTTGGGGTGAAACATGTTACAACATCATTTATGCAATTCAATCATCAATGTGTCTTTGTGTATTTCTATGTTGCATTATGTCTTGAACATGACTAGGGTAAGCACAATTCTAGCATAAACATTCATCAACCAAACGGTATACATTGATAGATCTATTGGACTGACAATCCCACCCGGATACGTGCCTCCTACAAAGGTTACGTGGGTGTTTGTTACTGCAATATAAACGAGTGAACCATGAGCGTATGGGATGTACCACAATTACAACAGTCAACAAGGTTGATTATGCACTCGATTTACTTCTAGTATGTTTTTGCATATGGACTAGATTGCCATGACACATGAATTGCACAACAATTTTATTCAATTATCAAAACCTATGTAATTCTCACCAACTTTTGTTGACCCAAAATATTTTCAACTTAACATGTTTCAGGTTCTACTTGTTTGAAGATTCGAATTAATGCTTGAAGATGTGTGCATAGTTTTATTCAATTTGATGTGCGAATTCTTGTAGAACAATTGTATGTAATTTATTTAAATCATTTAATGAAATTTATTATTCACCATGAGCTACTGAACAATCATTCATACGTGACACCTCGATGTTTCCGCCATCGGTTGGGGTGTTACAGATTGGTATCAGAGCCATGGTTATAGGGAATTAGGTTATTAGAAAAATAATCTAGTCTATAACCATAGGATTTAACTAGTACTTGCTTCTTTTACTTGCTATTCTCTATCTCCCTCCTACTTCTTATCCCTACATTAATCCCTATGAGAAGGTTGCTCTCCATCACTGGATCCACTCTTAGACTAATAAGGCAAATCCCTCAAGTTTAACCTGAACCACCTTGAGATCTCGTCGAAGTTCTAGATTTTAATAACGAACACGTGCAATCTGGAAGGGTGAACGCCTGTATTCTGAGTCTTCTGTCTAGGCTGGCATTGCGCATATATCCCAATCAGACGAGGGACCCGGATGCCTACCTGGGAATTCTCGGGATGAGTGTTCACTTATAGGCTAAAGCATGTCTTCATATGTTATTAGAATTTAGAATCTTTGATAAGTCAACGTTTTCGTTTATTCGTTTTAATTAAATGAATAAATGATTACATTCCTTATATTACCCCATTGTCCTTCATTCAACCCATATATTATTGAACATTCATTACCCAAATCACTTCCGTAACCGATGCCCTAAACTAAACAGAGATCAAGATCCTCCAGCTACCTAACCGCAAGTCTCACCATTTGACTATTGGTTGCTTTTATTCTATGTATTGACGCTATTTGATTCAAGTAATAAAATATTTGTCTAAGAGTTGTTACATGGTGCATGATTGTTTGAATGTGAACTAATTATATAAATCTATACAACTACAACTCATATACTGTGCTTGTTATACTTTCTTGCATAAACATGTTATCAATTTGCAACTTATGTGTATAATAAATGCTGCACTTAATAGAGGTCATCATGCCTTTTCAACAGTCGGGAGAGGCCCTACAACCTGCTCCACGACTGGTGGAGGTTATCGAACCTACTCAACGATTGGTAGAGGTCATTATGCCTTTTCAACAGTCAGGAGAGGCCCTACAACCTACTCCACGACTGGTGGAGGCTATCGGACCTGCTCAACAATCGGTGAAGATATAGAAGGACGCAAAACTTTAATGTAAGGTAAATTGGTGATTGCGGTCCGGAACGTAATCATGAATTTACAGGTACGTTAAGGTAGTGCGAAATTCTATCAAGGTTTTCAGTAAATAACCAATTATAAACTCTAGTTACCTGGTAGTTCATTTAGTCTTTCTATAGTCAATCAACTCATGCATTTCTTTTAGGAGTCCTAAAACTTAAGATTCTTATTCTCCTTGCTATTTCAGATGAACCTAATCCAACCCTTAAAACTCACACATATCAAAACTCTTACCCAAATTATTCGAAACAGTTTATTCTGTTACCTATAAATTTATGTCATGCCTTAACTCGAAACTTCCCAAACCACCCTTGTCCTAATTTCTACCCAATCACCTTCAACCCTGTGTTTTCAATAAACTTCGGGACGAAGTTTCCAAAAGTAGGGGAGACTGTAACATCGCAAAATTTTCCCCAAAATTTTATTACATAAAAACAAAAGCCCTTATATATATATATATATATATTTTTTATTACACCTTTATCATTAATATTATACAAATGTGCCTAAGTCTTTATTTATCCTAACTCACAACTTATATACATACATAAATGTATATAAATAATAATAATAATAATAATATGATTCTAAATTCTTTTTTTTTTTTTCACATACAAGATTTTTTTTTTTTTTAATAAAGCCTTGAGTCAAATAGTCAAAGTCCTAGTCAAAGTCTTAGTCAAACAGTCAAAGTCTTAGTCAAATAGTCAATTCATCATAAAACCTTACTTTATGGTGTTGACCAATTTTAATGGCTAATTGACTCCAAAACTAGTATAAAAACCCACCTATGACCCATTATACTTTGCACCTCTAAATCGATTGTTTCAATCCGATTAAACTTTCCCTCATACCTTTCTTCTATAGTCTATTACTTCTACAATTGAAGCTTTGATTATAAGCTCTTGTAATTGGCGAATTGGAAGCTTGATATTCTTTCTTTTTCGTTTTCTTCAATTTGGACTAGCTACGTTGTTGAGTCTTTGGGATTCGCCTCGCATACATTCACAACACATTATTCTATTTTTTTTTTACGAGACATAGCATTTTGCTAAGGTGAGTTTTACATAGCCCCTTTTCTATTTATCACCATTTTTGGGGTGAAACATGTTACAACATCATTTATGCAATTCAATCATCAATGTGTCTTTGTGTATTTCTATGTTGCATTATGTCTTGAACATGACTAGGGTAAGCACAATTCTAGCATAAACATTCATCAACCAAACGGTATACATTGATAGATCTATTGGACTGACAATCCCACCCGGATACGTGCCTCCTACAAAGGTTACGTGGGTGTTTGTTACTGCAATATAAACGAGTGAACCATGAGCGTATGGGATGTACCACAATTACAACAGTCAACAAGGTTGATTATGCACTCGATTTACTTCTAGTATGTTTTTGCATATGGACTAGATTGCCATGACACATGAATTGCACAACAATTTTATTCAATTATCAAAACCTATGTAATTCTCACCAACTTTTGTTGACCCAAAATATTTTCAACTTAACATGTTTCAGGTTCTACTTGTTTGAAGATTCGAATTAATGCTTGAAGATGTGTGCATAGTTTTATTCAATTTGATGTGCGAATTCTTGTAGAACAATTGTATGTAATTTATTTAAATCATTTAATGAAATTTATTATTCACCATGAGCTACTGAACAATCATCAATACGTGACATCCCGATGTTTCCGCCATCGGTTGGGGTGTTACAGTTGGTCGATTTGGTCGGATGATGGAGAGTTTTGTGGGCCGGATGGTAGGGAGTTTGGTGGGCTTGAGTGAGTAGAGGGTGAGTGGGTCGTGGATAGAGGGGCAGATGGTGGGCTGGGTGGATGTGAGTGAGATAGGCTGGATGTGTTTGTTGGGCTGGATAAGGGTGATGGAAGTGGACTGTTGAGGGGTTCATCGATGTAACATCGCGAATTTTTCCAAAATTTTTACTTAATATTTTAGTTCACTTATATTATTAATTGTTTGATAAAAGAAATCATTGAATCTTGACAATTTAGTACATTTTAAAAATATTTCGTGACATTCTGGAACTAATATAATAATACTATGCATAAATAATAATTTAGCCATAGTAAAAAAATGCCAAAAACATTATTGTGTGGGCTGGGACTCGAACCCGCGTCCACAGCCAAACTAAACCATCCAACAACCAACTGAGCTAAGGCTTCTTTTGTGATTATTATCCAAAACAAATAAACTTAACACCTTCTAAACTAAAGCCAGTCAACTCTAAAAGTCAACTGCATCGATTCAAACCTTCAACTGAATCATAATATCGCGTTTTTGTTATAGGTTATCTATGGAATGCCTTGGACATGTTGGATGCGTCTCTTACACGCCAAAATCACAATTAAAACTTACCAAACACGGATCAATCACGCGTTTATATTAAACTCTAGGTCAAACTTCCTAAATCGTGAAATCCGTATGTTAATCTACAAATTGGACCCCTCATTAGGACCTAAACCCATCGATTATCACCATCCTACTCTCGATTTCTGCAAAACAATTCCTCTTTAAGCCGGATACATTCGTGTTTGACTTTTTGCTTGACTCGTGATTTAAAGCTTTGTATTAGGTACGAATCTAATCCTTGTTGACTGTAGTTTAATCAGCCCCTGTGCATCAATAACCCCATAATTAATTAAACGTTAACATCGTGATTGTTACGATTGGAAATGCTAGGGCTTATATTCTAATTTAGGGAAGATGATACAATTCACGCCTTTTAAAGATATTTCAGATACAAGTTTAATCGGCCCCTGTGCATCAATAACCCCATATGAAATCACAATGGCCAACCTAAATTTCATTGCAATGTTACAACCCTTTAAATACAAATGACTAGACTAACAATATGGAGAGAATTACTCCTCTAAGCTAAGAAACTATTGACTACATAATTACACTATTGACTACATAGTTACATTGACTACATTGATGAGTAGGAAGATATTGCTCCATGGAATATGCTATTGTCTAATACTCTCTCTCTTTTGAATCGTAACCTATTATTAGTGTTTAGTACTTGGGGACTACCAAATTTGGGATGGGGGTCCCAAATGAGGAGGAGGCGGTGCTGCACAACGCTAACAAGTTCTTTAATTCCTTTCATTCAGATGGTGCGCTGTTCATGCTTACTGTTGATTTTTCCAACGCCTTCAAGTTAGTTGATTGTTCGGGTTTGGTACACGAGTTTTAAAATTGGTATCTCATATTTATATGCATAATGTTTTGTTACATGACCATAAATCCATATACCCGAGAAATGTTTCGTTCTTAACGATATTAATATATAAAGATGATACTATAGTTTGTAACCACGAATGACTACGATATGAGTTTGATAGTAAATTAAAATGAGAAGAAAAAAAAAAGATGTGCAAGCACTAATATTCTTCAGGCTCACTGCTAAGATAATTTAACTAAATCCATTTAAAATAGTAAAAAATGTCAACTAAATCATTAACCACAAGTTCTCCCCACATACACAGAGAAAAGGCAATACGCACCAAACACCCCCATGTGCTGATCATCCCCACTCTTTTGCAACTCCTATAACAAACTAAAGAATCTCTTATCTCTGAAATCCATGAGGTGGGATAAAGTATAGATGAAAGACAAGAGTTATAGATTTTAAAAAAAACAATTCAATAATAAAATGGAAGCTAAATTTGCCTGGTTATGGGTGACAACAACACACACAAACAACCATACACTGTCCCCATATCATGTGATATTGTGCCATGCCAAACTTCACATTTAACCTCTACCAAAATGGACACTTTTCTGTTACCAAGAAGATCAATATATTAACCAATTCAAAGACTCATCTAATACTACTATATTGGACAAGTTATGTGCTCATTTATAAGTTTAATCTAGCATCTAAATTAACTACGAATTTTTTTAATATTTGTCTGGAATCTTTATTGTGAATGGATGCATGAACCAACGGTTTCCAGCGGTGAAGTGTAACAGAAAACGCCCACAACACATTTAACAAACGTCTGAATGATATTGTTTATACAGTAAAAACAACACTTTCACTATCTACAAGTTATAGTTATAATAAGGGCGCATCCACCCATAGTGAAATAGTGAAAGGGGGCGGAACCCCCCCCCTAAAAATGTTATTTTAGGTAAAATTATAGATTGCCCCACTTTAAAAGTTTGGTCAATCCTCCTAATAACCCATTATATTATATATAACTACAAATACCAACTTAACGGCAAACCTAACTTCTGTTTAACTTCCGTTAACTAATTTACAACCGTTCCCGTCACTTGGATTTCAACACCGCTGAAACCGTCGCTACCACAACCCTCTTAGACATATCACCGGAGGTCGATGATGATTTCACCATCACAACATCAATCCTTCCCTGTAAATTGCAACCCTAAACAGAAACCCTGAATCCAAACTATTAAATCGGAAATAAAAATCAAAAACAATTGTCGGCCTCTGTTTTCGAATCACGCTCTTGAAGTAAAAATTCACAATAAAAATGAAGAAAAAAAATCAAATCTTTCAATTGATATCATTAAACTAAACCAAAACATCATATTCGATCATTGATTTAACTGGATTGATGAATTCCGAAACTTATCAATAAAAAACTGAATAACAGAGTGTCGCAAAGTATTCTATGGCCGGAAATATTGAAACAAAATTCGAATTTGTTTTGGTTTAATCAAATGCATTAAAATGAATTATAAAGAACCGATCATTCGAATTCAAAAGTTTTGTTGGAATAAAAGATTGTCAATCTTATTTCTAACCAGAATCTCAAGTCGACATTTTTACCAGTAAAAGACAAAATCAAGGTTTTGTTAATTTAAAGCATTTAATTCTGATTCTTTTACATACATATACCTTGGTTTTCTGAATAAGACAATATTTTAAACATTTATTTTTTTTTAAATTTAAACTTATTAATAATATAAAATATTTTTATAAGGTTACCAAATTTTCAAAATCAAAATTAAAAACAATTGATTTCAACGTACATAAAGAAAAATAATTTGCCAAAAGAACCAGATTATTAGAGAAAACTAAAAAATAAATACAGGTTTTAAAGCAAGACAACAAGTTAAAAGTGAACCTTTGTTGTTCACCTAGAAAGAAATTTAGACCTTTTGTGGCAATTTCGACTTGTGTGGCGATATAACTTGAGATCATATACGTTGGGGTAATTTTACGATCATTTACAAATAAAATTTCAAATTCCCATGTGTATGCAATAACAACGAAAACAATTCAATTGGTGTTTTAAGATGTACGAAGATATGCAAATACAAAGAGCATGCAAATATATATTATGTGATTGTATCGCCGAAAGGATGAGTTCAGTACAGGTATCGAAAATCGTCAAAACTTGGTACTGGTTTCGTATGTAACAGTACGTGGTACCGAAACGCTCATCCCCGTATACACAAAATATATAGAGAGAGAAAAAGAGAGGAAAAAATGTTGAATATAAAGATATCCAATTGCCGGGATGTTGGGAATAAGAAATGTTCATGTTTAACATACTTAATTATTAATTTTTGACCAATTTCTTTATAAAAGGATTTAGTGTTGTAATGTAAACTAAAGAACTTCCGTATTTCATATAGTGAGACTAAGGAGTTTCATAATCAACATCCCGCTGCAAATGCGCGGGGTAATGTCAACTCGTTATAATGTAAATGTTATTAATGGTTCATTCTACCTACTAAACACGCGTAACATTTTAGTCATTAGCAAACTTGATTGTGTTTCCTGATCAAGAGACTAGAAAGTCAACAATGCAACAATGTAAGGCATAGAATCAACAGAACGAAAGATTGCCTACAACTGTTAGCAGTGGAGTGAAGACTTCTTGGCCTAATAACAAAAGTGACCTACACAAAATGGGTATACGCTAGACCACTTAAGAAAAGCATCTAAAAAGAACATAAGTGGGGGTTAAAGAACCTTTTGAGGAGGGAAATATGTCATCTTTAGAATCTTCTACGGCAAAAAGGTTACCCATAAGAATAGGATGCCTAGAAACCACGACCATGAAATCCACTACTGGAAACTGGACATTTGTAACAGCAGTTTTGGTTTGCACTTGTCCAGTTTTCTAGTACGCGTTTGTAACATAGGTGACAAAATGTTTTTAATATATTGTGTTTAATCTTTTGCTTTGAAGTGCAATAATAAAGGTCATGTCACATTATTGCAACATTTAGTCACATTGATGCCCTCGGTCGAGTTGCCATGCTACCCAGTAAGCAGTGGGGGTCTAGACTCGAGAGGCTTATAATTATTCTTTTATTAGGACCATTTTTAATAAATAATGTATTTACGAGAAAAATAACACACACCAACAAAATGGATAAAAAGGTCATTAGGTATTGTAATTTAATCATAGTCATTAAGGTTTTGGTTACTACATCCTCAAAAATAATAACTATAGCGTTAAATACCACTGTTTAATGACTTTTTTTTTATGTCTTCTGCCACCCCCACCACATAAATGTGTTAATAATAATAATAATAATAATAATAATAATAATAATAATAATAATAATAATAATAATAATAATAATAATAATAATAATAATAACCAATGACCTTTTGTTCAAGTGGTACGGTTACAAATGTGAGGTTATAGGTTTGAATCCTTGCAAATGCAAGGTTTGATGGAAATAAAGTGATAAAAAATTTGCCGTTCAAATTAAAAATAATAATAATAATAACTACATAAAAAGATAAAGAAAAGAGCAAAAGTTAAATTAAACCAATTATTAGTAAGGTCATTTCCAAAGTCCTTACTAATCGCTTAAAGAGGGTTGTGTGCAAGGTTATTTCAGACTCTCAATCGGCATTTTTATCGGACCGTTTCATTCTTGATGGCCCGCTTGTGGTGAATGAACTTTTGGAATGATTGAAAAAAAGGAAGAAAAAAGCGTTTCTTTTAAAGATAGATTTTGAAAAAGCCTACGACAACGTCAATTGGTATTTTTTATTATCTATGTTGAACCAAATGGGCTTTCCGTCTTTATGGTGCAGGTGGATTAAAGGTATTCTTGATTCAAGTCAAGAGTCGATTCTTGTAAACGGGTCGCCTACATTTCAGTTTAAAAGCGAGACGGGTCTTCGTCAAGGCGATCCCATTTCTCCTTTTTTATTCTTGATAGTCATGGAATGTCTTACGTGGATGATGGAGAAGGCGAAAAGTATTGGAGAGCTCAAAGGCATTAAATTGGCGGATGATGCGGATATTAGCCATCTTTTCTATGCGGACAATGCCCTTATCATGGGAGAGTGGTCTATTGATAATCTTCAATGCACGGATCGCATTCTTAGAATTTTCTATTTATGTTCGGGTTTGCGTATAAACATTCATAAGTCCAATTTATTCAGAGTTGGCACGGAAGATAATGAAGTTGATAACATGATGGAAGTTTTGGGTTGCAAGAGAGGTACTTTCCCGTTCGTTTATTTGGGTCTAAAAGTGGGTGCCAAAATGTCTAGAATAAATAATTGGACTTCGGTGATCGATGTGGTAAAAAACCATTTGGCCTCTTGGAAAGCCAAAAACCTCTCTATTGGTGGACGTTTGATTTTAATAAAATCGGTTCTTCACAATTTGCCGATTTATTACTTCTCTATCTATAAAGCCCCTAAGGCGGTCTTAGAGAAAATTGAGTCGATTATGAGACATTTTTTGTGGGCCGGCTCGAGTGAAGAAAATAAGATTAATTAGGTCGCTTGGGATATTATTTCGAGCCCAAAGAAGTCGGAAGGTTTGGGTATTCATAAATTACAACATGTCAATGATGCGCTTATTCTTAAATGGACGTGTAGCTTCAAAAAAGAAGGTCCAAGCCTGTGGAAGAAAGTTATCTTAAGCTGTCATGGTCAAATAGATTGTGGACGATGCTGCCTTGTTCCCCTTCGGCGAGTGGTTGTTGGAAAAACATCGTCAAAGTAGGCGAAAGCAAGCTTAGAAATGGCAGCTCTCTTAATTCCTGTTTTGTTGGTATAGTGGGGGATGGGTCTTCGATAAATTTTTGGGCTGACTCGTGGCTCTTTAATGAGCCGCTTCGTCGGATCTTTCCTGAGCTGTTTAGACTGGAGAAGCACAAGTGGTCGACTATATCGGATAGGCTGGAAGTTGTTAATGGAGTTAAAACTTTACATTGGGAGTGGACCACTGCTCCCACTACTCCTCAGCAGGTTACAGATTTATTTACTCTGCTGTCGGCCATCCATGACTTCGAGTGGAAAGGCGGCAGCGATGATTGGAAGTGGTCGACGGACGGAAGCGGCTCGTTCACTGTTAACAGCGTCAAAAAGATGTTAATCAGCGATGTTCAGCAGCCGAGTACAGATCTATTCAAATGGAAAGGTTGGGCGCCTTTGAAGTGCAAAATTATGGCTTGGAGAGCGTCTATAAACCGACTGCCAACAAAGACAGAATTGTTAAAGCGTGGTGTCCCTTTGCTGGATAGTTGGTGCGTCTTATGTAATTCGGATGAAGAGTCGGCGGTTCATTTGTTTACTGGTTGTGTTTATATGGCAGAGATACGGTTGAGGATAGAAGCTTGGTGTCATCTTTCTCCTACTTTTGTCTTTCAGATTTCGGATTTATTGAAGGCGCCAGATCTGCAGAAGTGTTCGAAAAATTATAGATTCATATTGAGAGGTATTATCATCACCACTATTTGGGCGGTTTGGAACGAGCGGAACGACAGAATCTTCAAAGATAGAAGACATCGAGCGATTGACACAGTTGCGACTATAAAGAGTTCTTCGTATTTCTGGATTAGAAATCGTTCTAGATTTAAAAACATAGATTGGAATGTTTGGTGTACTTGTCCCTTGAATTTATTGTAGTCGTTTTTGCCCGTTGGTCCTTGCTTTGAGGACCAATTGTGGCGTTTTTGGTAAATGAAATTTATCTTTCAAAAAAAAAAAAAAAAACCAATTATTAGTATGTTTCAAGTCATTTAACTTACATTACCAAAGATGAAAAATTTAAATAAACTAGTTATAATGCACTTTTTTTTTGTTGAACGATAGCTTTCATTAATAAACGGGTGAGTCCTTAAAACAAGGACCGCCACACCAAAGCTTACAACATATACAAGGGATTGTTAGCCCAATCTTTCCAAATAATATCTTTAAATGTACTCCTATTCTTAATCCAAAAAAACGACAAGGACTTGACATTCGAAATCACCTCGTACACCTTCGGCTCCTTATGATTGAATATCTTCTTGTTTCGAGCATCCCATAACAGCCAAATAGTAACCATAATGATACTTCGAACTACTTTCCTTCCCCTTTTATCTTCAGTCACTTGAATAGCCAATTCCAACAAGTCGCTTACTTGAAAAAAGAACATCATCTTGATTCTGCACTAAGCCCCGATTGCGCTCCACACGCCAAAAGAAAACCCACAGCCGGTAAAAAGATGTAACGAAGATTCTTAATCGAAATCACAAAGCGCACATAGCTGATTATCGAGATAAACTCTTATTCTGGCCAAAGCGAGAGCAGTAGGAATGCGACCCATTTCCGCCCTCCAGGAAAAAATGTTACATTTAAGAGGAATCCAATGAACCCATTTGAACTTATACCAATTCTCAAATACCGTGTTTTTCTGCATTAACACTTTAACTACTTTGACCGAAAATGGTTGCGCACCAAACCCGAACCAATACCAGGAATCTGATCGACCCGATAACCTTACCTGTTGCAAAGCCGCTGACAGCAGCAACAAATCTGTTGTGCAGTCTTCAGACACTGTCTGAACATGATTAAAGAGATTTCATGGCCCTGAACTTTCATCCCCATCCCATTTATCCCGGATCATACAATCTTTCTTGTTCTCCAAACTAAAAAGGCGTGGAAATTTGTTTTTTAAAGTGTCGTCTAGAATCCAATGATCAAGCCAAAAATGAATCCCCATTCCATCTCCACAAGACCCTGTAAAACAACTCGTGAAAGTCTTGTCCACAAATTTTAATTTTTCTCCAAGGCGTACTATATCGGCCCAAATTCCAATTGAGTAAGAAGAGATGGGGATAAAAGTCCACCTTCGTCTACAAGGATGGCATGCGACCACAACTCTTTTCCAAAGACTTTTTTCTTCACTCTTGAATCTCCACACCCACTTAGCTATAAGCGCCTTGTTTGAGTCTTTAAGCTTAGTGATCCCAATCTACCCACGTTTTTTAGGGGTCGTTAATCTATCCCATGCAACCCAATGAATCTTATTAACATGTTCCGACCTGGCCCACAGAAATCTTTTAATAAGCTTCTCTAACGTATCAATGATCTTAACCGGAGCCTTATACAAAGAAAAATAATATACCAGGAGACTTTCAAGGACTGATTTTATTAAAATAACTCGGCCGCCTACAGAAAGAAGTTTAGCTTTCCACGAAGACAACCGACTATCGAAGACATCAACCACCTTTCGCCAATTCACGCAACGATTCGTATTTGTTCCAACCTTGATACCCAAATACTCAAAAGGAGCTTCCCAACACGATACCCTAAACCTTCCGCTATGTCTTGAACCTCATTAAAAGGCACCCATATGCCAAACAAATTTGATTTATGTATGTTTATTCTTAACCCCGAACATATGTAAAAAATCTGAAGGATCCGTGCCATCCTTTTCACATTGTCTTCATTCCATTCCCTCATAATAAGAGCGTCATCGACATAGAAAAGATGTGATAAGACAAGATTCTCGTTGCCAATTAAGTTTTAATCCATCGAACTCCTTTTGATCAGTGGCTTTGTAGAACAAGCTCGACAAAGTTTCCATAACAATTAAAAATAGAAAAGGAGAGAGCGGGTCACTTTGCCTCAACCCCCTTTTGCATTGGAATTCGAATGTGGGAGACCCATTAACAAGAATTGACGACCGAGCAGATTTAAGAATCCCGTCTATCCATAAACACGATCTCTCCAGGAAACCCATTTGCAAAAGAATAGATATCAAAAACCCCCAATTGACGTTGTCATATGCTTTTTCAAAGTCAATCTTCATAAGGAAAGCTTTTCTACCCCTCTTTATCAACCAACTTAAAACTTCATTGACCATTAACGGTCCATCCAAAATATTACTCCCCTTTAAAAAAACCGATTGGTCTGCTGAAATAATAAGGCCAATAACATTTTTAAGTTGTTGAGCAAGGACCTTAGAAATCACTTTACTTATTAACCCCACTAAAGTGATCGGTCTATAATCTTTTAAACCTGTAGGACTTTTATTTTTTGGGATTAAAGTAATAAAGGAAGACTCGTAACCCCTATTTATTACCCCCCGTGCAATGAAAATGAGACAAGATGCTAAAATCCCCTTCCAATACCTCCCAAAAGTGGCGAACAAAATGGAAATTAAACCCATCAGGGCCGGGGGCTTTATCAATTCTACAATCAAAGACTGTCGCCTTAATCTCTTCTCTGGTAAAAGGAGCAATAAGAAACTCTGCTGATTGTTGAGAAATTTTCTTCAGGTTCCCAGTTCTTAGAGAAGGCCTTTTCTTGACTTTATCAAAGAAATTAGCTCTAAAGAATTTTAAAACATCTCGCTTCACCAAGTTTGGTTTTGAAACCCACGAGCCGTCTACCATTAAACCAGTAACTTGATGGAAAAATGCCGTATTTTCATATCCAAAAGCTGCCCACCGTGTACGCGATTTTTGTCTAACAGCTTTGTGATAGGCAGCTTCTAATTCTCCGATTCTTCTATTGCATTCAGCCCATGACCACTGTTCATGTTCGTCCAAATCCCTTTCTTCAGCTAACTTTTTGAGACCTTCTAAGTCATCCTTAAGACAATTCTTTTCTTCTTTTTCTTTATTCTCCAAATCTAACTTCCAAGTCTTTAGGACTGCTCGCACTTCTGTCAGTTTCTGCATCAAAACTATATCAGGTGGACCAGTGTATGAAGCCTTTGATAAAGTGTCACCAACCAAAGCCGTACATCCCTCTCTATCTACCCAAGAATTGAACCAATGAAATGGATGAGCACCATAATTCTTACTGTCAAGAGATAACAGCAAGGGACTATGATATGAGAGGTATCGGGGTAAAGCACGAAGGCATGCCTCTGGCCATCTGTCAAAAAAATTTGCGCACACTAAGAACCTGTTAATCTTGCTCATTTTCACCTCCAAACCTTGACCTGTCACAAAAGTGTATCCAAACCCTTTCATACTATATTCCTTTAAACCCGCTTCATCTATGAACTCATTAAAATCTTTTGCCACAGTGTAATTGAATACTAAATTCTTTCTATCTTCCGGATATCTAAACATACCCATATACCATCCACAGAAGACATAACATTCAACAAAATATTCCACATAACTTTCTTATCTCGAACTCTTTGAGGAGCGTACACGTTCAAAATGTTCACTTTAGTATTCACCTCTTTAATAAACCCTGAAACTAAAACGAAATTCTGATGAATATCAGAATCGCTAGCTATAAAAATCTTCGGATCCCACACAGTGACCAAACCACCCGAACGACCCCGAGGATTAGACACTATCATTTCCAAATCACCCTTCCCCGAATAACTTTTGATCATATTAGTCCCCACATCAAAAGTTCGAGTCTCCTGTAAAGCTAACAGAGAAACCTCGTGTTCTGTTATCATTTTTCTGACCCACCCATCCTTCCTAGAGACCCCAATCACACGAATATTTAGTGACAAAAAATTCATGGTTTCACCACTTGTAACCCTTCTTCATAGATTGGATTCCGAATTAAACCCTCGTAACCATTTACTTCTGCCTCCCAATTTTACAGCCATAAGGATAGTATCATTTACCTCGTTACTTTGCTTCATCGATGTAACTTCAGCTTCTACCAGTGTGTTGTCTTCAGGTTTCGAATTAAGGTCTATTAATTCATCCTCTTCTGACTCTTGTATCAATTGTTCGAAAGATTTAAGGGTCCCTCCAGTATCTCTATGGTGATTGAGACCTGGACTGTTATTAAGTTATGAAAGCAAGGCATTTTGGGAAGCCGATAATTGTTCATCAGATTGTTCTTCAAAATTGGTTTGACCCCCCTTAGCGATACAATCTTTTGCATCCATTGGGCCGATGAACCTTATTAGATCAAAAGGATCCTCCTCCGAATTGGGCTTAGTATATCCTCTCTTCTTTTTTTAGGCCTATTAGATGATTTGGACGTAGACCGAGATTTTTAAAAAAAAATACCTTTTGTTTCCTCTTTTTTGACTTCTTAAATGAAAAAGGAAGAGTTTCTTGTTTTTTGACACCAACCATTCCATCAATAATTTCACCCTCTTCAATATTCTTTCCTATGATCTCGTCCTCAACATTCAAACTTTGACCTTCCTTCCCAATATATAAACAATTAACATCAATACCTTCCTTAAACAACTCGCCAGTTTCCTGAATTATCGGCTCCTCATTAATTTTGGTCGGACCTTCCTCCTCCATCGGCTGAACAACATGCTCTGGTGAATTTTCGGTGCTGTCATCTTTTTTCTGATCGTCTTGACCTTCATTTTCTTTGTATAAAAATTCAGGAATCCAATCTCCCATTTCTTCCATTACCCATACACGAAACTTTTTCTTACGCCACCTTAGCTCCACTTCGTCCATGATTCTTTGACCTTCCCCAACAAGAACACCTACATATTCGAAAGATAGATCGACACTGTCCCTTTGTTCTTTAGCTCTATGAACTACCTTCCCGAAATGTTCCCCGATCATATTGAGAGTGGCATTACATAATAAGTTCAAAGGAATGCCTTGTACCTTCAACCAAGCAATTCTTTCAAAAGCGAAGGAGTGACCCTCCCATGTTTCCACCTAGTAATAAAAAATCATCTCTAATTAGTGCCTTCTTCTTCTTCTTCTTCTTCACCTCTTCCGCTTCAAATTCGTTATTAAAAGTTAAAAGAACCGAAAGACCACCAAGAAATTGAATGCAACCTCCCTTCGGATTCTACTCTCTTAACAATGATCCAATCTTTTTAAGTCTATCCACATCCCATAACCTTGCAACCAATGATCTACCACGCTGATCGTTAAATTCATTAATTGAATCCGGGATATCCACAGAAATCTCCTCACCTTTATTTTCTTTAATCCTTGTGAGTGATTCTTTAAATGACATCGAATGGTTTCCGGTGAAAAACTCGGCTCTGGCATCGGCTTTTGTTCATCCATCTTCAGCTTCTTCTCATATCCCTTCGATTGTGTCCTCCTACTCTCATGAAATGTATAATTGTTGTCTCCATTGCCAATGAATCTTGCGATGTTAATACGAACCTTGTATGATCCCATCCAAAAATGTGTTAAAGATAACTCCAACTCTTCCTTATCTCGCACTCCTTTAAAAGTAACAAAACCAAATCTACGTCGTCCTTTACCTCTATTTCTTGCGATATAAATCTTTGTAATCGACCCAAAATAAAATCTAAAGCAGATTTGGATATACATATAAATTAATGAGAAAGTATACGGTACAAAGCTCCATAATGTATAAAGTGTAGGAAGCCACTACAAGCTGCCACCTGTCAACTTAACCAAACCATGATTAACCTAACTAAACTCTAATTAACTTCAATTGCAGTTAAACCCAATGTCAAATCAGACTTTTTTCTCTGTAACTGATTACTACAATCACGTTTTTTTTCGTAAAGGATTTCATAACATACGTTAACGATTTCAAATTCAAATTCGAATTATACAACATCAGTCGATCAAACACATTATTCGAAGAACAAACAAATCAAGTACACCAAATAAAAAATTGAACGTTAATGAAGAACAGTTCAAAAAAAAAAAAAAACGATTATAGAGAATCATTCCAAAAATCAAAAAACAGAGCATGTTTACTAAATGTAAATGAAGAAGATGAAATGTATAAACGTAAATGAATGCTCTGATTTTGAAAACTCACAACTTGAAACATGCTCTTTTATTTATAAAAAACAGAGCATGATACTAAAGAGAAAGTAAGAGATGATGAGTTCGACAAAAATCATGTGGCTCCAAAAAAAATTCATTATATAATGAGTGCGTCCAAAATATTATGTAGTGTGTCCAAATAATGAATGTGTCCAAAAATGAGTGCGTCCAAAAATATGTCCAAAAATAAATTCATATATAATGATGCGTCCAAAGTATTATTTAGTGCATCCAAATAAACAATTGAAAAGTATTATTTAGTGTGTCCAAAGTATATAATGACGCGTCCAAATTCATCTATTTCTCTCTCTAAATCCAAACAAGAGAGTGGGAGAGACTAAAGCTGCAAAAGGATATTATCATCCATCTCAATTCCCAATGTGTGGTTTTATTTTTGACCGGATAATAAAACCATTATTATCCTTTTGCAGAAGGAGGTTTAAAGATATGGTGGGTCTTTTGCAGAAGGAGCTTGGGACTTTTTCATAATCCTTGTACAACCTATAATATGGTGGGGGTGGTGGATAAGTTGTTGTCGCCATTTACAGTAGCTTTTCCTGAAACAGTAATATCATTCAAACTCAAATTACTAGTTAATAAAGTATAATTTCATTCGAACTTTAGTTTTAGTTGAGTGCGTCCAAAATTTTTATGAGTGCGTCCAAATATTTAATTATTATATAATGAGTGCGTCCAATAATAAATTATTATATAATGAGTGCGTTTAAAGATCTCTGTTATCATAGTCATCTTCTTCGCCTGCAACTTTTTTATAACCCATTTTTTATCTTTAATTCTTCTTCTAAAATCAAAATTGAGTGCTATGACAAATAATATGTGAGGTTTTATTTATAATACATATGATTTCGACTGATTTATCGTCCCATTTATAATACTCTGTTTTTCTAATCTTTAATTTCAGATACTGATAGTATGCTTTCGTTCGATGTAATCGTTTTTTTTTTTTGTTATTTTGATTGTGTAATCATTCATATTGGTTAATCGATTTCAATCGTTGAAAAATTAGGTTTCGATTGATTCTGTTGTTACGATTTGAAAAAAATTTAAACGTTTTTTTTCCTAATTTACCCTTGGTTAGTTTGACCCAAGTATGATTAGGGTTTTTAATTATTATTCACCCACCTTGTTAATCTAATGGCAGAGATTGCATCTTACGCTTCTCACGTTAAGGTCCTTTGTACGTTATCTCTCCCCTAAATTAATAGCTACGCTGTAAACGAATTGAATGTTTATAAACTGTTTGTAAACTTGTTTAATGAAAAGTTCGTTTTTATTCATTTATTTAATAAACGAAGTAGAGAATGGGGTTTTTTTTATAAGTGCACATACATAGAAAATTTATTTTGACTAATTGGGATGTAGGTCAAATATGATTACTTGCATTTGGATGGTGGGAATGTTATTTTACAAATGAATGATCATTTTTTTTTTTTTTTGCATTTAGAAATCCCTCATATTATTCATAGAATTTTTTTTTTTATCAAATTTAGGAAGAAAGCAGAGGTTTTGTAAAGGTGAAACCTCAACAGTATGCAAGAATTACCCAGTAAAACTTTTGGATCACAATATCAATCTTCAAAGTAGTTGCATCTACAGTATGGTCTATTCACATATATACCTAAATAATTTTGTGTTTGAGGCGCCTAGGCTTTTGACAACAGAGGTCTCAAGTAGTGTACTTACTTTTCAAATACGTAGTATATTTTTTCTTTATTCGTACACTTATATTATTTTTAGCATGTTTATACATATGAAAGAAGAAGGTATATTTTGCTAATTTGCTTGTGATATACTGAGATCTTGATTATAATACAACTAACATGCCACAAGAACGGGGTTAGTTGTGTCTCGAAAATCTGTAACGACTACAACATTGCTGGTGTGTATGGTCCAAGTGTTAAACTATTGAGCTGCTTGAATGCAATGGAAATTTATTTACAGCTGTTTAAAGTGACCGATGTAACAAGTATGTTAGACATATAATTCTTATTTCCCACACATATTATATCAAGTATATCATAAGTATATATTATATCCTAAGTTTAGTGAATAGGTATGTTAGTTAATAATCCAACCGACATGTTGGTTAGTATCAAAGGGGACACACTCCTTCACATGTATAAATATCCCTAAACATTGTATCATTTTAGTGTATGTATTGAATCTTTTAGTTTCTCATATTCTCTCAAGATCCTTTCCCTCAATTGATCCTGTGGTCCTTCATTTGGCATCAGAGCACAAGTTTATCAAAAGTTCCATCGTTTACAAAAGTCACGAAGAAGAAGACGATTGAGTTCGATCCTCTGCTTTTCCTCCGATTAACAGAGACCGACGCAGAAGTTATCATACGTTGGAATAATTATCACAAGCCAGTCCAGGATTGATAGAAGATCAATACACAAGAATTATAACCGTTCGAAGATAAAGAAAACAGAACCGGGCCGTTTTTTCCGGCGAAACTTCATCTTCTCCGGCGAGTCACCGGAATCAAGAACATATCGTTTAAACATCAAAGACGGTTATATCTATCCCTGCCTATCAGAATTATCATAATCGAATACAAAAACACTTAATCCGATCAAGAAAAATCAAGTTTTGCAATTACTCTGTTTTGTTCGAAAAATCGTTTTGTTCCCGCCAAAATTTATTTTATAAAACCAAAACGTTTTAATACTTCAAATCTGTTTCCGAGTATTACCAAAACAAAACAGAATCATTTTATAGATTAAAACATCAAAATTTTTTTAAGGATTAAAAGTTTTTTTTTCGGATTTAAGAACCGAAGTATTTTTTTTCTGAAATTTTTTTTCGTATTCGATTATTAGAACAAGTTGTAGAACTTGTTAGAAAGGATCCGACATCATCAGAAATTAAATCGGATCATACAAACACAGAAGGATCGAAGTGTTTGTTTATCGGGCAGTAGTTGTTTTTTGAAGAAGACATAGTTGACTTTTTGAAGTCAACGCTCAAAAAAAAAAAAACAATACTTTATTTGAGGGATATTATATAAGATTGTAATCAGTGAAAGTTTTTGGGTTTTTGTTCATTGATCCGAAGACAACTTTTGAAGTCAAAATTATTAAACAAACAAGGGGTTTGTTTTAGAAGGGTGTTTTATAGATTGAGTGTTATTAGAAGAACACTAATCAAATTGTTGGAGGATTATCAAGTCAAAAGGATTGACTTTAGATATTATTTAGAGGAACACCATTGATACACAAAAATATTATAACGAAGTTCTTGATACTTTGTTAAGGCGCCTACAAAATATCAAAACCTTTGTTAACCAAATAATATTTTAAGTATATCGATTTAAGTTTGACCACTTGTCGAACAAAGTTCCTAAAGAAGCGTGGGTAGTCCATATTAGATTTGGACAATAGGGAAAAAGAAGAATAAAAGTCCACAGAAGACTCCCATTAAACCCACAATGTCGAAAGAAACGACATCAAAAGAGACAGTCACGAAGGAGACTCTCACTTTTAGCCTCCAAACACCGATGTTGACATCTACAAATTACACGATTTGGGTTGTTCGTGTTAAAGCAATATTGAGTGCAAATGGTCTTTGGGAAGTAGTGGAACCCATAGAAGGCACGTCAACGGTAGATGTAAAGAAGGATAGGACAGCGATTGCCTATCTATTCCAGGCAATTCCAGAAGATATGGTGATGCAGGTGGCGTCACATAATACAGCAAGAGAAATTTGGGAAGCATTAAAAACAAGATTTATTGGAATTGACCGAGTCCAGAAAGCAAGACTTCAATCATTACGCACAGAATTTGAGATGATTACGATGAGAGAGACAGAAACCATAGACCAGTTTGCTGGTAGGTTAAGTGCGATTAGTACAAAGTCAAAAACCCTAGGAACGACAATTGAAGAGTCGATGTTGGTACGAAAATTGCTGGACTCTGTACCAGAAAGGTTACTACAGATTATTGCATCCATAGAGCAATATTCAGATATAGATTCCATGACGTTAGATGAAGCGCTTGGAAGACTTAAAGCTTATGAGGAACGCCTTAAGTAAACAGATGAGAAGAAATATGGACCAGCCGGTCAAGAGAAGCTGTTATTTACAAGGCAAGATAGAAGACCTAACAGCAATTACAAGAACTACAATCAGAATCGAGGTAGACAGAACTTTAGGAAGTTCAATAAGAGTCAAAGATATGAGAAGAAGAACTTTGACAGATATAGCCATCAAGATCAGAGAAGTGATCGAAATCCCACTAAGAACCGTCATGACAACAGTAGTTACAAGCCCAGAAGAGATGGCAGCAATGTAAGATGTTACAATTGCTATGAATTAGGACATATAGCTCCCAGATGTCCTAAACCTCGAAATAAGCAAGAAGAATCTCACCTAGTAATGGAAGAAGAGGATCCCACATTACTTATGGCAGTTGGTGAAGAAAGAAGTGTAGTTCTCGAAGAAAAGAAGATAATACCAGAACGCTATCACAATGAAGAAAATGTAAATGAAGTATGGTATTTAGACAATGGCGCAAGCAATCATATGACAGGAAGACGCTCCTATTTCACAGAGTTAGACGAAAACATAGCAGGCAGCGTAAAATTTGGAGATGGATCGTGTGTTAACATCAAAGGTAAAGGCTCAATAGTACTGGAATGTAACAATGGAGAACAAAGACTAGTCACAAAAGTATACTACATTCCAACACTCCAAAGCAACATCTTAAGCCTCGGGCAAGTTACAGAATCAGGATGTAAAGTAATTATGGAGAATGAATATCTATGGATCTATGACGCCTACAACAACCTATTGATGAAAGTCCCAAGAGCTAAAAATAGACTCTACAAGGTAAAGCTCAGAATAACAAATCCGATTTGTTTACAAGCTACAATAGATACACCTGCATGGCTATGGCATGCACGTATGGGACATGTGAATTTTGATTCACTAAGACAATTGAGCACAAAAGGAATGGCACGTGGATTGCCAAAGAGTCAGCACCCATCTCAAGTATGTGATGCATGTATTACGGGAAAGCAAAGCAGACTTCCGTTTCCCTCTCAAGCAAGTTTTAGAGCTACGAGACCTCTAGAACTCGTACATGCAGACTTATGTGGATCGATTTCACCCACATCATTAGCAGGCAACAATTATTTCTTCCTGATAGTTGACGATTATTCAAGATATATGTGGATCTACATGCTTAAGTCAAAAGATCAAGTTTATGAAAATTTCAAGAAGTTTCTAAGCGAAGCTCAGACAGAGACAAGTCACAAGCTCAAAAGATTAAGAACGGATCGTGGAGGAGAGTTTACTTCTAAAGCTCTTACCGCATATTGTGAGGATAAAGGAATCCTTAGACAGCTTACAGCACCTTACACGCCACAGCAGAATGGTGTAGTAGAAAGAAAGAACCGTTCAGTAATGAGTATGACCAGAAGCATGTTAAAGGCTATGAACGTACCACAGAACTTATGGGCAGAAGCAACACGACAAGCGATTTACATACAGAATAGGTTACCTACCAAAGCATTAAAGGGAATGACGCCCTACGAAGCAGTAAATGGCAAAGCACCCAATATCAAGCACATTAGAGTATTTGGATGCACAGCATATGCAAAGGTAACAACGCCCTATTTGAAGAAGTTAGAAGACAGAAGCAAGAAAATGGTACATCTAGGAAACGAAAATGGTTCAAAAGCCTATAGATTATATGATCCCATAAAAGAAAAGATACACATTAGTAGAGATGTCCAATTCATAGAAAACGAACCATGGGATTGGAACAACTACTTAAAAGAAGGAAGCAATGATGAACCATCTTGGACAAGATTCGAAGTTTATGGAGATCACGAAAGTGAAGCTGTACAAGAGCAAAGTAATGAGGACAATGAAGATCAAGAGAATGAAAGTGATAATGAATTTTTTAGCAGTCCAATCACAGCTACACGAACTCCAATAACAGTTCAAGAAACGCCGACAAGTGATCTAGCAGTTGAGACAAGTACTCAAGAGTTAGAAGACTCACCAGGCTCTCAAAATAGACCAGTTCGAGCCCTTAGATCACTTAATGACATCTACGCAGCCACACGACCTCTTAGACCAGAAGAATATGAACATCTATATTTAGCATACGATGAAGAACCTGCAAATTACAAAGAAGCAGCAGAATACCCACAATGGATAGAAGCAATGGAAAGCGAAATAGACTCAATAGAGAAGAACAACACTTGGACACTGACTACACTCCCCTCAAGTCAGAAACCAATAGGTCTAAAATGGGTATTCAAGGTCAAGAGAGACGCAAGTGGACAGATCACCAAATATAAGGCCAGATTAGTAGCAAAAGGATACGTACAACAAGAAGGTATAGACTATAATGAAGTTTTTGCACCAGTTGCAAGAATAGAAACAATCAGGCTACTATTAGCATTGGCAGCACAGAAAGGATGGCAAGTACATCACTTAGATGTAAAATCAGCATTCTTACATGGTGAATTAAAGGAAGATGTCTACGTTTCACAACCAGATGGATTCATAAAGAAAGGAAAAGAAAATCTAGTCTACAAGCTAAAGAAAGCTCTATATGGTTTGAAGCAAGCACCAAGAGCATGGAACATAAGGCTGAATAACATCCTAAAGGAAATTGGTTTTATAAGATGTCCACAAGAGCAAGCAGTATACAAGAGAACTTCAAAGGAGTCAACAATAATTATAGGAGTTTATGTCGATGACATAATAGTGACAGGAAGTTCAATCAAGGACATATCAAGCTTCAAGAAAGAAATGCAAGGCAAGTTTGAAATGAGTGACTTAGGACCACTCACTTACTATCTAGGGATAGAAGTTAGTCAAACACAAGGAAAGATACAATTGAAGCAATCAGCCTACGCGAAGAAAGTCGTTAAAGAAGCCAGACTAGAAGACTGCAATCCAACAAAATATGCAATGGAATCAGGTCTATAGCTCACTAAAGAAGACGAAAGTGAACCAGTCAATGAAACAGAATATAGAAAGCTAATTGGAAGCTTAAGGTATCTTACACATACCAGACCAGATATCACTTACGCAGTTGGATACGTTAGCAGATTTATGGAGAAGCCAAAAACAACTCACATGAAGGCAGTCAAACACTTAATAAGATATATCAAAGGCACATTGGATTATGGAATTCAATACAGCAAAAGTAAAGAAGCAGAAATCACTGGATACAGCGACAGCAGTTATGGAGACCAAGATGATGGAAAAGGAACAACAGGAACAATATTCTACTACAAAGATTCACCTATCACATGGACAAGTCAGAAGCAAAGTACAGTAGCACTATCATCATGCGAATCAGAATTTATGGCAGCTACATCAGCAGCATGTCAAGCAATATGGCTACAAGGAGTACTCAGCGAACTCACGGGTGAACAACCAAAGAAGATAACACTACTAGTAGACAACAAGTTAGCAATACAACTTATGAAGAACCCAGTGTTTCATGGAAGATCAAAGCATATCAACATAAGGTATCACTTTATCAGAGAATGCATAGAGAATGAGCAGATACAAGTTGATCACATCAGTGGAGAGATGCAGAAAGCAGATATACTCACCAAGGCACTACCAAGAATAAAATTTCTCGAGATGCGACGTCTCATAGGAGTTGAAGACCTTGGGAAAATCAAGAATTAAGGGGGAGAATGTTAGACATATAATTCTTATTTCCCACACATATTATATCAAGTATATCATAAGTATATATTATATCCTAAGTTTAGTGAATAGGTATGTTAGTTAATAATCCAACCGACATGTTGGTTAGTATCAAAGGGGACACACCCCTTCACATGTATAAATACCCCTAAACATTGTATCATTTTAGTGTATGTATTGAATCTTTTAGTTTCTCATATTCTCTCTCAAGATCCTTTCCCTCAATCGATCCTGTGGTCCTTCAAAGTATGCGCGAGCCCATGACAGTCATCTTTTGTATTCACTTGCTATCATTATTGTATAAGCCTTTGTATAAATTTTTCTATACCAAATTCACATGCTACCTTTTAAAAAGGGTGTGTACTGATCTATGTCATTATTTTGCTCTCAGTTATATATTATGTTATAACATAATTTTAACTTACCATTAATGACAATTTTGTATTTCTCAGAAACCTTGAAGAGATATGTACCCGCGCGAGCGCAGGAAAGAAAGCCACACACACGACAGCGTAGGAGCGTGACGTGGCATTCTAGAAGACGGCGCACGCAGTCACCAAAAAGGACAGGTGTCACCCGACAGGAGCAGAATCCATAGCCAATCAGAGGCGTCTATTCCCTGCTCCATGATCACCTGCCAGTACGAGGTACGAGAAAGGACAGAAAGGACAATTACAGGACACGTGGACCAATCGCTAAAGGACAGCGCAATAACTGACAACGGCCACAATAGTACGGGACAGCTGTCATTCTTCTCACAGCCAATCATAGGCCACCTGATGAGCCTATAAATACCCACCTTCGTCATCAAAGGAGGGGATCGATTATCAGAGAAAGAATTCATATCACAAGCTCTGAGGAATAGATTATAGTCGAAACTCTTGCAATAATCCGATAAACAGTGTCTTGTAACAGTCTTATCAGTTAATGAGAATTACGTCCTTCCTTATCTCCCTATATTAACATTGTTATATTAGATTGTTAGATTGGTGTTTCTTCATTGGCACCATCCGTCTTTTTGAGTTAACAAGAACAGCAACTAAAAAACTTCTATTTCTCAGAAACCCAGCCATGAGTTCTTTACCAATAACAACAAACTCCCCAGCAGGCACGTCTGGCACTGGTGCTGCTCCGGCAACCACCGGCCAGCCCGACAGCCATGTGGAAGAACAGTTTCATGGCACAGACGTGGGCCGCACCCCGTCCTACGGAACGAGGCAAACCCCGTCGTTTCATTTTGCCACTAATAACCTTCAAGCTTCACCTGCTGGTCACACTGCGCCGATGGTTAGCCCGGAGGTGTGGTATGCGCAGCAGAAAGAAGCTCTGAAGCAAGCATTCATGAACAAACTTAAAGAACAACACCTGAGAGAAGCATCTCGCGCCCTGTCTTTCAGCGAAGGAAGGCCCGTCACTATATCAGAAGGGCCATCCAGAGCTGCGGGGCACGTGGGCGGAAGCAATCATATCACTGACCCAACTTGGAGGGAGGACTCCGATGAGTCACAGAGTCGTTTTCAACGTGACGCAAGCCAGTACTTGACCAACACTGTTGATCGAGCACACTTGCTGTCCGGCGAAGACGACCTCACACAGCCCTACTATCCCCCATCATTCAGTGAGAAATCAAAGTTCACACCGCGCATCGCACTTGCCACGCTGCCCGCACGAACAAAAATCCCAAGTACTCTGGGAAAGTTCGACGGCACCAGCGATCCCGATGATCACCTGAGAAGCTTCGAGATCGCAGGAAAATGCGCGCGGTGGAGCCTACCAGCATGGTGTCACATGTTCGCGCAGACGCTTACAGGCGCAGCGCGAGTGTGGTTCGACAGCCTACCAAATGGCAAGATTGACAACCTGAAAGAATTGACTGACAAATTCTCAGATCACTTCAGCCAAAACAAAAGAATCGAGCGCGATTCCACAGATATCCTGCAAGTCAAGAGACGCGAGAATGAATCCATCGAGGATTACATCACCAGGTTTAATCGAGAGGCCTTACAGATCGGACCCATTGGGTTCGAACTCATGAAAGCAGCATTCACTCAAGGGGTGAGGTGTGACTCACTGATCCGCACTTTAGCCGGATGTACAGGCATGCCCAACACTTGGGAAGAAATCATGCGTGGCGTAAAGAACTACGCTAAAACTGAGAGGGAACTCTCTGTTTGGAGTAGAATTCAAGCGCCACAATACACAGATACTCAAGCACAAGCAGCGCGCAGTAGAAACAACAGAAATGAAAGAAGGGGAAAAGGGAATGTCTGGACGAGGCTCCAAGGAACCAACCAGACAGTAACAAAACCCGCCACACCCCAAGAGTATCCGCACAACACGTCACTTGTGCACAAATCTGGTAGGCGGAGTCACAACAACTGGACTCCTTTAACAAAAACGCCAGCGCAAGTCCTAGCAACAGAAAATGTTGACTTCCCGGAACCAAAAGTCATCAAGCGTAGGGAAGGGCTCGATCATAACAAGTTCTGCGCCTATCATCAAGACATCGGCCATGACACCGACAAATGCTATCAGCTGAGACAAGCAATCGAGGATGCGCTAAAGACCGGTAAGCTGGGTCATTTACTGCAAAATGTGGAGCGTAAACAAACAGCGGGCCCACTGCCCAAAAAGATAAAAAAATGTGAGTATGATGATACACAGCAGTGGGCAACGACTCCAAAAGCGAAAGCCAGAAACCACAACAGACTGGAAGGAGCAACAAGTGTGCATCCCGGTGGTCAAAGGCGGCCCGTCCGCTACGCGGGCAATCATCGTCACGGCCATCTTCGACCACTACAGAACCACGAGAGCTTTCATGGATACCGGCAGCAACTCGGACATCATGTATGGGCAGTGTTTCAACCTATTGGATGACGAAGATAAGCATAGACTGCGCCCCATCAACACACCAATCATGGGATTTTCAAACGAGGTTGTGACCCCTCTCGGGGAGATCTCTTTCCCCCTCACTTTGGGAGCACATGGGCGATCACGAACTGAAGAAGTCACCTTCCTTGTCATCCCAACGAAGTCCAAGTATGATATCATCCTAGGGCGAGACTCCATGGCTTCATACAACATGGTCACCTCTACAGTCCATGGCGCAATCGGTTTCCCACCCCAAGCGGTGTGGCAATCGTATGGGCTAACAGAGAATGCGCCATGACAACAGAGTCTCATCCGGCCAAGATGCTAAAAACATGCCCACGCACGGAACCAGAAAAATGGATTCTGAATACCAAATTCCCTGACCAAACCATCACGTTGGGTCCAGCAATCTCAGAGGGCATCAGGGATAAACTGAAACAGCTTCTCCGAAAGAATATGGACGTGTTCGCGTGGCAGCCATCAGACATGACCGGCGTCCCGCGCGAACTCGCCTAGCACAAACTCAACACATATCGCTCTGTCGAACCCATCGCGCAAAAGCGCCGAAGCATGGGTGCTGAGAAAACACAGGCGATGAATGAACAAGTGGGAGAGCTGTTGAAAGCAGGGATTCTGAGAGAAACGCGATACCAGACCTGGGTTGCTAACCCAGTAATGGTAAAGAAAAGCAACGGCGGATGGAGGATGTGCGTGGACTATACAGACCTCAACAAGGCATGCCCAAAGGACTGCTACCCTTTGCCGGAGATCGATCTGAAAATAGACTCCCTAGCGCCTTTCCGCTTCAAATGCTTTTTATATGCATAAAAAGGATACCATCAGATCCAGATGGCGCTAGAGGATGAAGACAAAACAGCCTTCCGCACCGAGAAGGGGGTTTTCTGTTACACAAAGATGCCATTCGGCCTAAAAAATGCGGGGCCACATACCAACGGTTGATGGACCGCGCATTCGCCAAACAGATTGGAAGAAACCTAGAAGTCTATGTGGATGATCTAGTCATCAAGAGCAAAGAAGAGGATCAAATGCTAACAGACATCGAAGAAACCTTCAAGCATTTGAAAGAAATCCAGATGAAGCTGAATCCAAGCAAGTGCGCCTTTGGAATGGAAGAGGGTAAGTTCCTGGGCGTGGTGGTCACTAAAGATGGTTTCAGGCCAAACCCTGAAAAAATACAGGCCATCGCGCAAATGCCCTCCCCATCCACCCTGAAAGAAGTGCAAACACTGAACGGGCGCCTGGTAGCAATCAACCGATTTCTATCACACCACGCAAGCAAATCCATCCCATTCATCGAAACGCTAAAAAACTGCCTAAAAAGAACCATTTTAAATGGACTGCAGAGGCGGAGAAAGCCTTTCAAGAAATGAAGGAATGTTTGATGGACTTACCAACACTCACCGCTCCACTCCCTAGGGAGCCATTAACTATGTATCTATGCGCCACAGAGTAGGCGGTGAGCGCGGTACTGATGGTAGACAGGAAGCTGGTCCAGACACCTATTTACTATGTCAGTCGGGTATTGACAGACGCAAAATCAAGGTACACCACCATGGAGAAGCTACTTTTAGCCCTCGTTCACGCATCACGAAGGTTGCGCTGCTATTTCCAAGGCCATCCCATCAACGTGCTGAGCGACTATAAGCTAAACAACGTCCTATCAAAACCAGAAGTCTCCGGTAGATTGGCAAAATGGGCTATCGAGCTGAGCGAGCACACCATTCACTACAAAACACACCCAGCAATCAAAGGACAGATACTAGCTGACTTCATAGCGGAGGTACCACAAGAAAAGGTTGAAGAGTGCAAAGCAGAGCAAGACCCGCAACCGACATGTGATGAAAAAGCCATTTGGAACCTCTACACAGATGGGGCCTCAAACGAAGACGGCGTAGGTGCGGGGATACGCCTAGTTAGTCCGGAGGGCGCAGAGTTCACTTATGCGATCAGACTCGAGTTCAAAGCTACCAATAACGAGGCTGAGTATGAGGCATTCCTAGCCAGACTACGTATCGCGCAGAAACTAGGCGCAAAGCACATCTTCGCGCATGTCGATTCAATGTTGGTAGCGGGTCACATCACCGGAAAATATGAAGCAAAAGAACCTTCCATGATCATGTATCTCCAACGAGCTAAAGAGCTTATGGCCGCTTTCCCCAGCTGCACCATCGAACACATTAAACGCAGCCAAAACAAGCCGGCGGACGCTCTAAGCAAAATGGCATCTACAAGTTTCAGCCATTTAGCAAAAGAGGTCCGAATTGAAACCTTAAGCGAACCGTCTGTTCCACCCAAGGAAGTCAATGTCATCCAAACGGGTGTTGACAGCTGGATGACTCCGATAGCCTCTTACCTGACCACCGGCGCGCTGCCGGAACAATACGCCGAGGCCAGGAAGATACGACAAAAAGCTCTACAATACCAAATGCAAGATGGCATACTCTATCGGAAGTCATACTTGGGACCCTTACTGCGGTGCGTGGATGCGGTTGACGCGGACTACCTGGTGCGGGAGATACACGAAGGGATATGCGGGATACATGTTGGGCCGCGCATGGTGGTTGCAAAAATTATGAATGCGGGGTATTACTGGCCAGGCATGCACCTGGACGCTCTAAAAATAATCCGCAAATGCGACTCTTGCCAGCGCCATGCTCCCAACACCATGCGCCCTAAAAATGATCTTATCCCTGTAACCTCCGCTTGGCCATTCCAAAAGTGGGCCATTGATCTGGTGGGACCATTTCCAATGACGACAGGCAAAAGAAAATTCCTGATAGTCGCCATTGATTACTTTACCAAATGGGTCGAGGCTAAGCCACTTGCGGAGATTACCGCCAATCATGTGAAGAAATTCATCTGGGAATTCATCATCTGCCGTTTCGGGTTGCCTATGTCAATCGTCACGGACAACGGCACACAATTCGCGGACAAGGGGTTGCTAAAATGGTACGCGGACTTGCACATTCAACCCACATTCACTTCGGTCGCACACCCTCAAGGAAACGGCCAGGTTGAGCGCGCAAACCGAAGTATTGTCGAGGGCATCAAATCAAGTCTGGGAACCAAAGGAAAGGCTTGGGCAAAGGAATTACCGAGCGTGCTATGGGCCAACCGCACGTTAACAAAAACGAGCACCGGTGAAACCCCGTTCAGCCTCACATACGGCTCTGAGGCCATGATCCCAGCGGAGATTGGATGCCCATCCGCAAGAGTTCTCTCAGCAACCATCACAGATAACGACCGGGAGCTGCGCACAAACTTGAACCTCGCAGAAATACGCCGAGAAAACGCAGCAATACGTGAGGCGAACTACAAGCAAAAGCTGGAAAAGTATTTTAACGAGAAGGTCAAACCTTGCGCGTTCCTTGAAGGGGATTTTGTTCTACGCAACAATGAAGCCAGTGGCGCCTTCCCTAAAGGGAAACTAGCCCCAACTTGGGAAGGGCCATATCGCATACAGGAGGTCCTTGGCAAAGGAGCCTACAAGCTCTCAACCTTGGAAGATAAAACAGTTCCCCGCACATGGAACGCAGCCCAACTAAGAAAGTGCTATATGTAATACTATCCTATGATGTAACAAAGGCCGACGCGCCAAAATTATGAAATGAAATACAGCAGTTCCTCTACTTTACATGCGCTTACTCTCATACATTTAGAAATTGCATTGAGAAAATCTGCAATTTCCCTAAAAATGTGCGTTGCATGGTTAAGATGCAGCGCGCACCCTAAACATTGTATGGTTAAGATACAATGTCATAAACTTAGAAATTGCATTGAGAAAATCTGCAATTTCCCTGAAAATGCGCGTTGCATGGTTAAGATGCAATGCGCACCCTAAACATTGTATGGTTAAGATACAATGTCATGAATTTAGAAATTGCATTGAGAAAATCTGCAATTTCCCTAAAAATGCGCATTAACCATGCAACGCGCACCCTAAACATTGTATGGTCAAGATACAATGTCATAAACTTAGAAATTGCATTGAGAAAATCTGCAATTTCCCTAAAAATGCGCATTGCATGGTTAAGATGCAACGCACACCCTAAACATTGTATGGTTAAGATACAATGTCATGAACTTAGAAATTGCATTGAGAAAATCTGCAATTTCCCTAAAAATGCGCGTTGCATGGTTAAGATGCAACGCGCACCCTAAACATTGTATGGTTAAGATACAATGTCATAAACTTAGAAATCGCATCGAGACAATCGGCAATTTCCTTAAAACTGCGCGTTGCATGATTAAGATGCAACGCGCACCCTAAACCGCGCGTCGCATGATTAAAATGCAACGCGCACCCTGAACATTGTTTGGTTACCATACAATGACTTAAAGTCCGAAGTTACATCGAGAATTCTGCAACTTCCCAAAAGTGCACGCTGCATAGGTAAGATGCAACGCGCACCTTAAGCATTGTATACTTTAAACACAATGCCCTACATACAAGAGTATGATTCAAATTTACACTTGAACTTACGATATGCGCTAACACAAAACATATTACTTGCGAAACAAAATTTCAAAAACAAAAGATATATATACATATCTACAAACAGGTCAATATTACAAAGTTCGACAAATGTTAAAGAACCAGCATGGAATGGAAAAATAAACAAGCGACATCCAGCTTCATCTCTTGAGCTCTGAAGACGAATCGCTGAAATCATCGTCTTCATCCGACCCTGACAGCTCCAGTCTTTCACTGCCTCCGGGTTGCTCGCCAAGCCCCAAGTCAGCCGCAGTCATTCTCTTCATGGCATACTCGCGCCGCGTGTGCGTCAAGCCCTGTTTATCAAACGACTCTTTGAGCTCGAAACAGCTTGGCCGGTCGCGATGGCTAACAACGAAGTCGACCAATTCATACTTCAGCTCATCGAACTCGGCGGCTTTCTTGGCGAGCACAGCATCTAGATCCTGCTTATATAGCGCGAACTGCTCCAGCGGCTTGCCAGCCTGCGCATGCTCATAGCCTTCAATAAATCCAGCTTTACGCCCAACCAGCTTTGCGGCAGCATTCACGGCTGCCACGGCTTGGCGCGTCTGGGCACAATTCTTCACATAATAAGCAACCTACGCAAACATTTAGAAGGCATGATTCATAAACGCATACGCACAAAAAATATAAAAAAAAAGAGACAAATACAAGGATAAACCTCAGGGACGCAGCGGCTAAGCACCCATGCGCGATCCTCTTCAGCACACTCCTTCTCATTCTGAGCATCCAGCAACTGAGTTTCCAAAGAAAGGATCTTTTGCTGCAAGGACAGATTCTCCTTATCCAACGCTTCATGCGACTCCTGCCACTGTTTAATATCCTTATCCTTCTCTCGCAGCAAGTCGCGGGCTTCAAGCAGTTTGTCATAATGTTGCTTCACAAGTCTGCCCTTCACATCTAACTCCTTGTGGAGCTCTTCCTTCTCTACTTCGACCTCCGCAACGCGCTTCTTCGACGCCTCCATCTTTGCGTTGGTCTTGTCACAAGCAATCTTCCATTGCTCCTCCCGCTCAGAAATGTGCGCCTGCAGCTTGTCGCGCTCCTCACGAAATGTGGCAGCATCCGATTTAGCGCGTTTCAGCTCGGAGTGCATACGGTAGCGCTCCTCAGTAACTTGCTGCAAGGTTTGATGGGATTGCTGCAAATCTTGATGAAACCTATGGCGGTCGTGCGCCATCAGCCCCCATTCGCGCACAATATCCGCTGAGGTAGATAACATGTTAGCCACACTGAGAATGTGGTCATCCATGAGCTCACCGCGCGGACGCGTGGCTTGAAAGTCACGTTCAGCAGGAGGAACAACGTTCGCCAGAAATTGGCGACATTCTTCTACGTTCAGAAACCGGGTGGCCGGTGTCAAGGTCCAGCTAGGCACGAAAATGCAAGCAGCCGACTCACCACCCCCAGCAGGAAGGGCGCCAGAAAAACTAGGCTCAGGCTCCGTCACCACCCGCCTCTCATTCTCCTCATCATCATCCACAGTCATGTCCACACCATGACCATACCCCTCGCTGATATCCGGCGGTGACACCAGCCCTTCCCACCCTCGGGAACATCCTGGGCAGGGGTGGGGAGTCGCACAGGTGTCGGCGACCGTGGAGGGGTAGGCAAAGGCGCGGGCGTGGATACCCGCACAGGCGTGGGTTGATGCACGGGCGGTGACTGATGCGCCGGAGAAGAAACCGCCGACACTTCACCCTGCAACTCCACATGCGGCGGTTCTTCGGTCTGCACAGCGGGAGACGCTGGCCTTGCAGGTTCAATGTTAAAACCCTCAGCAATGGGGGCAATTGATACGTCTTCCGCCGCGCTTGAACCCAACAAAGCCGCTGCGAAAACATGACACCAAGAGTCAGTAACAAGGCAAAGAGTTAAAATGCATAAAGAAGAGAAGACGGAACACTTACCCAGTAAACTCTCCTCTGCGGAATGAACAAGGTCACCCAACTTGACCCTTTTCTCAGCAGGAGATGCCGACCCCTCGGCAACCTTCTTCCTCTTCTCACCCGAACGCTTGGACCGTTTCTTAGGGCCAGGCGCATCAACAGCAACCGGCCCAGACTCAGACACCCCTGCGGAAACGGGTTTGGTCACCACCGCGCTCACAGCCTCCCCAGCTAACTTCTCTACCGACTCCCCTTGCACGAACGCATCTGAAAGTTCAACGTAGCTTCGTTCAAAAGGCTGATAATTTTGAAAATACCTATTCACCACTTCGTGGTTTAAAACAAAAGAATAGTCTTCACCTTCAGCCGCACCCGCTTGCGAACGCATGATGCGATGTACAAGGGAGTCGTCTTCTTCCGTCTCCTCACCAGAGTCACCTTCCGCCATGCGCGGGAGACGGCCGCGGGTCTTGAACACCTGCAGACGATGGAAGTGGCGAAAGCATAGATGCGTCAGAAGACTCATCACTAGATAACACAATTAAAGGGAAACACGTCCGCATGAACATGTTGACAGGCGAAGGATTCTCATAAAGCGGTGAGGACTCACCTGCTTCAGTAATCAACAACTGCGCAGGGGCAGGCTCTCGCGACGCGTCGTCCAACTTCGGACGAAAAAGCGTGTCCCATGCCTTCTCCAAAATGTACAGCTCGTTGTCCGCCAACTCCTTGAAGGCAAAACCCATGTCATCCCCGCCAAGAAGCATGGAGTACAAACACGCGACCTCTGTAAACAACAAACATAACAAAAATAATTTCGCAATCATCCAACACAACTCGCGCGAAGCAGGAGAAGAAAGAAAATATGAATAGCTACAAACCTTTGCCATTTTCAGTAAGGTGCGGGTTGCGCCCCTTGACGTCATACTTTATGCTCATCCCCGCCATTACCAGGCCAGTCTCCGGGATCTCGCACACGTCAACAGGGTGGCTAGTCAAAGTTTTAAACCACTCCTGCTCCTTGTACTCTATGAGCACAATCTTCCCAATTCCCTCAGCCGGGTCCAACCGACCCATCTCTATGGGAATAACCCCCTGATTGATCCAGAAAAACTTAGGTTTTCACTCCCGGAAACTCTTCACCCCGGCCCCAGCGCAAGCGGCGACTCCAGTACGCGGCCTGCAAGACAACCAACTTTCTACAAAGCTCAAACTGTAGAAGACAAAGAACATGTCCACCAGAGGTTCAATCTTCTGGGAACGACAACAAAACTCAAAAAACATGAGTCTTGACATCAGGCCGGGGTGGATCTGGTTGACATGAACACCAACCGCTCGGATGAAAGTCCCCAAAAATTGGGTAATAGGAACCCTAAAGTTGCAGTCCCGGAAATAACAGGCGTACAGCCCTACTTTCCCAACAGGAGGCTGCAATATGGTTTTATCCGGGGCGGGCATCTCCACACCATATGAGGAAGGGAACCCCATCCCCTTCCTGAACTTCCGGAACTCGTCTTTCCCCCAAATGGCCGTCACCTCCCCGGCATGAGGCGGCCTCTTCTTTGACACATCATCACCCCGTTTAGAACCCCCGCGTTTCTTCTTCGGGATATTTATAATGTGATCCATGATCTCAAAGATAAAGTAGTTATGAAAGGAAAATAGATTAGAAAAAGTTGAAGAGAGAAGAAGCACAAGAGAACTTGAAAGAAATGACCGGAAAATAAAGTGAAAAAGAGAAGGGTTTAAATAGGGCAATCACACGTGTCTGACACGTGGATTGACGGTTTAGAATTCAAAAACAACCACCAACCAATGCCAGACACGTCACCGGAAGAGAGAGAAAGGGGCGACACGAATAGGCCATGGGCCCACCACGTCTCTGACACTGTACAACCGTCAGGGACTTTTCGGCTACCAACCCATCGCGTCGCCTACACGGACTGACACCATTGATGTACGCATTAATTACGAGACGTCCGCAGCCCCCCACTTGCATAATGCCGCGCACAAACTACGGAAGCCGAACCATTGCGCCAAACAAAAACTTTTCAAACTCTGAGTCCAGCGTCTCGCATACTACGCATACAACACACTGGACTAGGGAGACTTGAAGAGATATGTACCCGCGCGAGCGCAGGAAAGAAAGCCACACACACGACAGCGCAGGAGCGTGACGTGGCATTCTAGAAGACGGCGCACGCAGTCACCAAAAAGGACAGGTGTCACCTGACAGGAGCAGAATCCATAGCCAATCAGAGGCGTCTATTCCCTGCTCCATGATCACCTGCCAGTACGAGGTACGAGAAAGGACAGAAAGGACAATTACAGGACACGTGGACCAATCGCAGAAGGACAGCGCAATAATTGACAACGGCCACAATAGTACGGGACAGCTGTCATTCTTCTCACAGCCAATCATAGGCCACCTGATGAGCCTATAAATACCCACCTTCGTCATCAAAGGAGGGGATCGATTATCAGAGAAAGAATTCATATCACAAGCTGTGAGGAATAGATTATAGTCGAAACTCTTGCAATAATCCGATAAACAGTGTCTTGTAACAGTCTTATCAGTTAATGAGAATTACGTCCTTCCTTATCTCCCTATATTAACACTGTTATATTAGATTGTTAGATTGGTGTTTCTTCAGATGGTTTAAACTAATATGTAAAACTTGTATCGGTCATCATATGTAATACATAAAATTGATTGGTATCCGTGGATTATGGTGATGAAGTATTTGGAAACAGGGATGAGGTTGCTTGACTCACACATGCTTCGTTTTCTCTCTATTTCTGGTTCCTAAGCAAGGGCAGGGCTAGGTTTTATTTTTAATAACATACGGGTGGTACGCATACTGGTGGCATGAGAAATATCAAGCTAGAAAACCAAAATAATTGAACCATGCACACTGGATATGAGTGTGGATAGATTCTGTTGGACATATGATTATTCCAGTTTTTGGACAATTCACATTCTAACATTGAGTATTATATATATTTATTGCATGTGAATAGTAAAAAATTGGAATATGCTTCAAGAGGTCATAAGAGATGAAAACTAAGTATGGAAGTTTGTTATATTTCTTTTTCTGTTTTTTTTTTCCTTTTCATGTCTTCATTGATTATTAAAATTTCGGTTTCTTCCGTTCATGTTCAAGGTTTAAAAGCAATATATTTGTAATTGATAAGTGAAAGGAAGAAAAGCTTCTAAGTTACAGTCTTCCCTTCACATACATGATTTGGGTTATACAAGTTTTTTTTTTATCGTATTTGTTACAATGTGCTTTTTTACTTTCAAGTAATCTAGGCAATGTTTCAACTAGAACCCTCCTGACCATTTACCCAGCTCGTCCTTTTTGTCATTTGAAATAGTAGATTTTAATTGTAGAATGGCGTTTTGGTGGCTTGTGATTGGGAATTGTATCCGTGATACGTTTGGGCAAGGCTAAGGTTGTCGTAAGGCTTGCTTAAATAAATATGGGGAACACGTGGTTCACTGTAAGGAGTTGTCAAGCTTCAAGTATCGCCGACCTTGTTCGGGATGCCTTATGGGACATACTCAGGTGGGCAGGGATATCAGCAAAGAAGGAAGCTCTGGTTAATTTCCTGACAGACCCAATAGAGGGAAGATCTACTCTACAACCAGTAGATGTGCTCGTGTTCGGCTGGGCGGGTGAGAAACAAGCTTGTGTGGACCTTACAGGTGTATCCCTTCTCGTTGCTTTTCGAGATTCTGGGTTTGTGGTCGGGCAGGCGATGCAAAAAACAGAGTCCAAGAAGGTTAAGAAGCATGTCAAAGCCTGTGACGATAATCAGCATGTTTTTGTCCCCTAGGTCTTAGATACTTTCGGCTCTTGGCACCGGAAGCCATTTGTTTCCTTGCCAAAGTCCAACGGGCCGTTCATAGAAATTTTTCGACCCCCAAGGGCGTTTGTCTTTAGTAGATTTGGTTTCACTATTCAAAAAGAGGTGACGGCGCAACTTGTTACCCGTTTGCCATTAATTATGTAATTTTTCATTATGGTTTTGGTGAAATATAGGAGATATCTCATCTTCGGTTAAAAAAAAGGTTGATGAGTATTGTGATGTCCTAATCTCAGGTGTTCTATTCTTTATAGAAATAATTAATGTGTTACATAAAAGAGAAAATAACTATACTGTCATAATAGCAATCAGATTCTTTAAACAAAGTAAGCAACTTGAAACCTACAAATCCGGGATTCATATATCAGTTCAAGTACTTGAAGAAGCAGTTAGAAGCCAATTGAAAATATATAGATGTGCTGCATTAAGATAGGCTGCTCATAAGACCATTAGATGTGGGGCTCGGCATAGGGCCGGCAAGCCCGGCAAGGCCCGGCAAACACCACCCCCTTGGGGCGGCAGTGGCATGGCCGGCAACCCTTCGCCGGGTATGCCGTGCCTTGTGATTGGTGGGTTAAGGATGAAGCCGGAGAGAAGGAGATCAGCCACCACACCCTTGGCCCGGCATGAGGAGCTCCGGCAACGTCGCCGGTGACGTGGATGCAGAGGTGGCGGTCCGGCGTCGATGCCGGACCTCAACCACACCGAACAGTCTAATAAAGAAAGTCATACTATCTTGTTAAGTGCAAGAATATGAATATCTATGTAGAATCTTTATTTTTTATGCATAAATGTTACTTTTTGTTTGTCCGTTTGTGCAGTTTCATGAACTATATACAACAGGTATAGATTTGATGCAAATTCCAAAATTCACTGTCTCTAGTCAAAGACTCTAAATTTATCTCATTTTTCTTTTCTAATTTGATATAGACCATGGAATATATTTTATAGCCTACTAAGCTATTGCATTATGCTATAATTCTATGGAAAATGGATGATTATTATTGATAATAAGAAATGTATATATACACATTTACAAGCCGGAGATTAAGGCAACAAGATCTCCTAAAATGAGGTAATATACAATTATAAATACAATAAATATGATAGCTAATGGTCCGCTAATAGACCCCCACAGTCAAAGCAGTAGCCGGCCGGATGCAAAGACTGGACATGAAACAATCAAGGAGTATGCGTGGTAGGCCTTTAGTGAAGATATATGCGTACCGGTATTCAGTAGGGACATGTAGAACACGTGCGGCACCAAGTTTAACCTTCTCGCGAACAAAATGAATGTCAATCTCTACATGCTTGGTGCACTGATGTTGGACTGGATTCTGAGAAAGGTACATTGCTGAAATGTTTTCACAATAAATTACAGATGCTTGTTGAACTGGAACATGTAGTTCAAGAAGGAGGTTGCGAATCCAAGAAAGCTCAGCAGTAGTATTGGCCACACCCCGATATTCAGCTTCAGCACTGGAGCGTGAGATCGTGGATTGGTGTTTTGAGAACCAAGAAATCAAGTTGTCACCAAAAAAACACAATATCCTGATGTAGAGTGGCATGTATCAGGGCAACCCCCCCAGTCAGCATCTGAATAAGCAGCGAGTTGAGCCGATTTGGAGGGGTATAAGTGTAAGCCATGATCAGTAGTTCCTCGAAGGTAGCGCAACATGCGCTTGAGAAACTGTAAATGAGGTTCCCTGAGAGCATGCATAAATAGATAGTTTTGTTGTACCGCATAAGAGATGCCAGGTTGTGTAATTATAAGGTATTGTAAGGCACCTGCGAGACTCCGGTATAAAGTACCATCTGGGAGTAAGTCGCCTGCTGAAGCACTGAGCTTGGAGTTAGTGTCAGTAGGGGTATGACAGGGCTTGCAATTTCCATTTTAGCACAAGCCAAGATATCATTAATATAAGATTGCTGAGAAAGAAAAAGTCTGCCATTTTGTGTTGTACTTCAATGCCTAAGAAGTGATGCAACCTGCCAAGATCAGTCGTAGAGAATTCCCTAGACATAGCCTGAATGAAATGTTTTAAAAGAGCGTCCGAAAAGGCAGTAAGAATGATGTCATCCATGTATAGGAGCAAATAAGCCTTGTCATTGCCTCGTTTATAAATGACCAATGAGCTATCAGAGGTGGAAGTTCAAAAACCACACTTGATAATATACGCGGCAAACCTGTGATACCAAGCCCGTGGGGCCTGCTTGAGGCCATAGAGAGATAACTTCAACCTGCAAACAAATTTGGGGTTCTACTTGTCTACGAATCTCGGTGGTTGAAACATATAAACGGTTTCATGTAAATCTCCATGTAGAAATGTGTTTTTGACATCAAGTTTATTAATAGGCCATGACCTAGACAAAGCCAAACTGAGGACAGTGCGAATGGTGGTAGGTTTAACCACGAGACTGAAAGTCTCATCACAATCTATACCAACATGTTGACATTTGCCATTTACCACAAGACGGGCTTTGTACCGTTCAAGAGTACCATATGCATGAAATTTGTGGCGAAACAACCACATACACCGAATAATATGAGCACCAGGCAGCCGACGCACAAGATCCCACATGTGATTATCTATTAAAGCAGTGTATTCAGTTTTCATAGCATTGGACCAATGAGGATCGGTCATGGCATCAAGGTGGGATTTGGGTAGGGGTGAGATAGTGTCCACATTGAGGTTGAAAGGAGTTTTAGGTTTGAATGTCCCATCACGTGATCTGGTGATCATAGGGTGTTTCAGTGGGACCAATTGGGGTTGGGCCGAGGGTGGGTGTTGGATGGATGGGCCTACGGTAGTGTGATGTGGAGTGGGTGTAGTGGTGGGTTGGCTTGTGCTTTTGGGTGGATGGGAGGGATGGGCTGGTTTGGTCTTCTGGAATATGTGAAGATTGGTTGGGATGGTGAGGCAGGTTGGGCTAGTGTAGAGGAGTGGCCCGGTGGTGGGGAGTGGGAGTGTTGGGCCGGTGGTAGAGATTGGGAGGAATAGGTCGGTGATGAGTTATTATGAGGCAGTTTAGATGGAGTATGGGGCGGATGAGTTAGGCTGAATAGTGGTGCGAAAGTGGTGGGAGTTGGGTCGGTGGTTATAGGTTGTTGGAAGAGTATGGGAGAGGGGTCGATGTCAAGGAAGGTGTATAAAGAGGAGTCGGGTTTGTAGGTTTTGGAGAATGGAAAGTCAAGTTCATTGAATGTTACATGAGGGGATAAGATAGTTTTTCCCGAAGAAAGGTCAAGGCACCGATATCCTCGGTGATATGCTGTGTAACCAAGGAAAACACATGGTGTAGACCTCAGAGCAAGTTTGTGAGGGCGAGTGTCGGACTGATTAGGGTAACAGGCACAACCGAACACACGAAGAGGTTCGTAGTCCAGGTGTTTAAGGTAGAGGGCAGCAGTGGGTGTGCGGAAGCCAATGGGCTTGGCAGGCAGGATGTTATGGAGGTAATGATGAGCCGGTCGTCACGGGTGATACAAAACCTAAGTAATCTAGGTAGATAGGGTAAATAGGGTATCAATCCAAGGAGCGTGTGGTTAGTGAATATTATTTAGTTGATTAAACAATGGTGCTTATGAAGATGCTAAATTAATTATGAATATTGCAGTTTGTCATTTAAGAGTTTGATTTGAAAAGATCTGGTTTGTTTTAATAAAACTTGAATTTAGATTGTAGGAGTAAAAAGTAATTTGGATTGTAAACAATTTGATTAAAAAGACCACACCCGGGTTTCAACAAATGAAGTCTAAGGTTTTCACAAATGGATCAAATAAATGTAGTGCAAATGGTGTTAACGGATTGATTGTTCAATAGGCTTAGGTGTCAAGTTTCATCAACATTCAATAATGGACTAAACTACACTTCATTACCTAGAACATACATCCCTATATTTGTATTGAAACAAGAAAACATGTTCATGACATTAGAATTGGCACAAGATCAATTAACTAGGATGGCTTCAACATAAGATTAATCACAATCTAATACAGTATCTCAAACACACAAACACACATTCAATAGTTTAAGAAAATACCCAAATGTTAAACCCTAGGCCTTCAATTGTCTACTTCCCAAGTGTGATACAAAAAGATTTAGCCAAGCATGGCCATAAAGTTCTTCAACATCTTTTGTTCTTCAATCTTCAATCTTGGATCTTGAGAAGGTGATGAAAGGATGATTATAGGATGGATCTGGATGAATGAGAGTGATAGGAATGATGGAAGATTGATTAGGGTTGATGTGACAACCTGCACCCTTCACTTTTCATAAATATGCATAATTGGTTCCTCAACTATTTCAAAATTTTCATTTTTAACCCCCGTATTTTAGTAGGACCAAAATTCACAATTTAATAAAACTTATAATTTTTATAAGTAAAAGTATCCACGTTTTATACTCACATCTACACCTGAGCACCTATGTTTCAGACCTTGATACTCAAAGCTCTCAATTTTCAGTCCTAAAACAACTTAGAAACAGAAGGAAACAAGTCTAGAACTTAAAATTGATTAAATTAGAAAAATTATTTTTTTAGCCCTCGCGGTCCGCTGAGACAGTCAAACAGTCAAAGTCCCAGTCAAAGTCCTTGTCAAAGTCCTAGTCAAAGTCTCAATCAAAATCCTAGTCAAAGTCCTAGTCAAATAGTCAATTCATCTTAAAACCTTACTTTATTGTGTTGACCAATTTTAAAGCCTAATTGAATCCAAAACTAGTATAAAAACCCACCTATGACCCATTACACTTTGCACCTCTAAATCGATTGTTTCAATTCGATTAAACTCTCCCTCATATCTTTCTTCTAGAGTATATTACTTCTACATTTGAAGCTTTGATTATAAGCTCTTGTAATTGGCGAATTGGAAGCTTGATATTTTTCCTATTCGGTTTCTTTTCTTCTAAATTGGACTAGTTTCGTTGTTGAATCTTTGGATTGCTCGCATTTTCACGCTCGCTTAGTCATCTAGTCATTTGGCGAAAGTGAGTATTTCCTATCCCCTTTTTTCTTTTATTCATTTTTTGGGGTGTTACATGTACACTTATACAAATTACAAATACAAGTTCACATTTTTACAATACAATTCTAGTACTATGTACATTTGCTTACAAACGTGCTTTGTGCTTAGACATTTCATGTTTAATACATTTGTACTTAGTGAAATCATTAACATTGTACAAGCCGACCTTAACATTGGATAGCGCTATTGGATTGACAACCCGCCTAGGTTGATTCTCCCCCTTTTTCATCGGAGAATCCATGGTCATTGTTAAGTTATTATCCATTTATTGGATAAGTACACCGCCGTTCATTTTAGTACATTTATACAGTCACAGGATTGCTTTCGCTCATTTGTATGATACATAGTCTACATAATTGCACTGTAGCTTTGCACTTGAATTGTATAACATTTTCCATCTTACTATAAGTATTAAAACTAGGAATGCTCACCAACATTTCATATGTTGACAAAACTTATTTTGTACATGTTTCAGATGCAGTTTGATCTTAGTTCCATAGAATTGGATTTTAGTGCTTGCTTTTAATAATTTATATCAAATTTCATGTTTTGTTCAGACTTTTGTATTTTTCCCATTCCATCCATGTAAGACAGTTTAAATTATTCAATAATATATTTACATTTTAGTACCATGTGCTTTTGAACAATCGTCACTACGTGTTACAGATTGGTATCAGAGCCACGGTTATAGGGAATTAGGTTATTAGAATGCCTTTTAGCCTAGTCTATAACCAAGCTTACATTCACGAGTCCTCACGTGTTTATTTCTCTTTATCCTATTATTTTTTTTCAAGATATTTTCGCTATGATTCTTTCTCGTTATTCTTTCGGTGTGTTGTTTAAAGAAGAAGATACTCGTATTTCACAAACGAAACGAAATCACCAAGTTAGGAGTGACATCCATACCTTGGTGATTAGTTTCACTCCTCTATATGTTATTTATCTTAGGAATATATCTTTGAGATAGGAGGGACATCCACACCTCAAAGAGTATTTCTTTCAAAAAGGAACTTAACCACTAAGCTGGGAGTGATATCCTTAACTTAGTGATTGGTTTCATTCCACAATCGTTTTCAATTTTGAAATACATCTTTGAGTTAGGAGTGAAATCCAAATCTCAAGGATCTATTTTTGCATCTCGTTTTTTAATCTCGCTAAAGTTTTGGAATTCACTAGTGATGGGGCACGTGCAATCTGGAAGGGTGAGCGCCTGTATCCTGAGTTTTTTGTCTAGGCCTGGTATTTCGTATAAATCCCAATCAGACGAGGGACCCGTATACCTACCTGGGAACTCTTGGGATGAGCATTCACTTATAGGCTAAAGTACACCCACACAAGTCACTAGGAAATTTCAAATACTTAAGTTGGTCAAAGTTTTCTATGGAAACAATTCCAATGTTTTATATCATTGATATTTATGTTTGTTTATCATTTGAAGATTCCATTTAATCACTTGATATTTCATATGCCATTATTCATTGATCATTCGCTTTTGAATCCCTTATCATCATTACTAAAACTTTTGTTCGATATATTATCGCATTAAAGCTTACACTATTTCACTTATGCTCATGATTTTTACACTATAAGGTATTACTCGTTTTGTGTTAAAACATTTTTACCCACGACTTAAGTTTTAAACTCTGTGTTTAACTTTGATCACATCCTGATTTTAGGAATGTTGTGTCATTATACAGTTAAAAATGAACATGGTTTTTCCAAACTTATTATTTCAACCTGTTTTATACCTTCATGTTTACAAACTTACTTGATTGAAGTCACAGTATATCCTCATATACCTAATACTAATATTGCTGCACTCAGTCTCCTAAGCCATATCCAACTACCATTAGTTAGAACTTCTTAGTCAGACCAAATTCATACATAAATACCTACCAACACGATACGCACTAGTACACTACTCTCTAAAACGATTAATTTGACAACTTATTCTATAAGTCTTTTCACAAAGCCTATTCGCCAAATTAGAACACACTTTTCATACACCTTGTGCCATGAAACAAATAGCCCGCTATGAGCCCAAAGAGATGCCTTAACGATCCTGCAAATAAATGATCTTTCAATGTATAAATTTCGTAAAAGTTTGAAAATTTAAAAGGTTTCAAGTTTACCCAGTCTTAACGGGTAACACTTCGATTTTCTCAACATTTCATAACAATTAAAATTTTCCGACTTTTCAACCCACAAGTTAAAGAAATGTTTAAATACAAAAAAAAGTTATTTTCCAAAATTCGTCAAGGCATCTGGGATCGTTCACAACCTTCACATCATTTTAAATCTTGGTCTTTCGAAACACATTAGATTTACACACACTTCATGAAATGGTTTCATCTTGCATTTTATAAACTTGCATTGCATATTTTACAAATCAAATGTAAATCTGCATGTTTTCATATAACGTATCCAATATATGTTTTCGGGAGGAATTTGCAACTAATAATATACCTTATAACACTTTTCAAACTCGACTTCTCGTAAACACATGAAAATGTGTACCTAAGAAATCTTTTCAAGTGAACCTATTTTGAACTTAAAACATTCTTCGGTTTCCAAAAAGTTATCCTCATACCAGTAGACTATACATCTGTTCTGCGCACTTTCATTTACAGTAAATTTCATTATTTTTTTACACCATTCTATTTATAGTTACGTTCGTACATTATCTTATTATTTTTGTATTATTCTTTTGTTGGTAGTTATTTTCACGCGTTATTCGCAACTATTCTCGCACTAGTTATTAGTAGTTATTCTTACAACACTAGTTTTGAGCATTAATTTAACTCGTTTACTTTCATTTTGTGCAAATTGTGCGATTTACTCGATTTACATTATGCTATTCTTTCAATCGAAATTTTATGCTATACTTATATACTTACATGAACGCATATTTGGTATGCATTTTTTTTTTTTTTTGTGAGCAAAACCCTGTTATACTTTACATTATTTTGTTCATCATCATGGCCAACGAACATACTAATTGATAGCTCGTATGAGATCTAAGCCAGTTCCCATGTACGACTCGGTTCAGAGTATTCCTCTAACCCGAGGGGAACGGTGTAATCCTCAGAGTTTATCAATATGGTTGTTTAGAGCCCAATGATGGGAACAGAAATTTACCGGTTAAAGGGTGAACCTGAAAGGGGAAGAACATCTAATCGCATCTTATACTTGAGCAGTATCTACTACTTAACACATTTTGGTTGCACGCATTGTTTCTTGTATTACTTATGTTAGTGTTATGGAAAAGCATAGCACCCTAGTGTAAGGTAAATCGATGATTACGGTCCAGAACGCAACCATGGATTTACAGGTACATGGGGGTGGTGTGTGATTCTACTTAGGCTATTGGTAGACAATTAGTACGAGTCCAAAGTATCAGTAGTGTCGTAGGTTAGCTGCGGTACACCCTATATATAAGCACGAGCGATACTGCGGAAGCGGACTAGGAGTCTGACCATGAACCTACCCATTACTATCTCTTTATTAGATCGTTGACTAATTAATAGCTAGCATTTTTTATAAGAATGTTCTTACACGATCTTCAATTCGACTTCCTAGGGTCTTTCTCTGGACCATCCACACAGAAAACACAAATTTTGTATACTCTTACACTCTCTGTTAGTCGAAATCCTGTTGCATGTCCTTAATAAAGTTCGGTTAGAAACTTCTCTAAAGTAAGGGAAGCTACTATAACACTGCCCTGCCCTCACTAGTTACATACTTTTCCCAAACCTTGCTCATTATAAACTCTTAATTCTCTAACCTTGGGTCAAACTTTAAGGATTTTCAAACTCTTATTTTGAGTATTAAACAACTACTTCAAACTTTGTCAAATCATGGCTGATGCATTTTTTAAAATCTACTTGCCTTTGTACAAATGTCTTTTGTTTCATGGAAACCTTCACTTGAAAGTAATTTCGGGACGAAATTTCTAAAGTAGGGGAGACTGTGACAACCTGCACCCTTCACTTTTCATAAATATGCATAATTGGTTCCTCAACTATTTCAAAATTTTCATTTTTAACCCCCGTATTTTAATAGGACCAAAATTCACAATTTAATAAAACTTATAATTTTTATAAGTAAAAGTATGCACGTTTTATACTCACATCTACACCTGAGCACCTATGTTTCAGATCTTGATACTCAAAGCTCTTAATTTTCAGTCCTAAAACAACTTAGAAACAGAAGGAAACAAGTCTAGAACTTAAAATTGATTAAATTAGAAAAATTATTTTTTTAGCCCTCGCGGTCCGCTGAGACAGTCAAACAGTCAAAGTCCCAGTCAAAGTCCTAGTCAAAGTCTCAGTCAAAATCCTAGTCAAAGTCCTAGTCAAATAGTCAATTCATCTTAAAACCTTACTTTATTGTGTTGACCAATTTTAAAGCCTAATTGAATCCAAAACTAGTATAAAAACCCACCTATGACCCATTACACTTTGCACCTCTAAATCGATTGTTTCAATTCGATTAAACTCTCCCTCATATCTTTCTTCTAGAGTATATTACTTCTACATTTGAAGCTTTGATTATAAGCTCTTGTAATTGGCGAATTGGAAGCTTGATATTTTCCTATTCGGTTTCTTTTCTTCTAAATTGGACTAGTTTTGTTGTTGAATCTTTGGATTGCTCGCATTTTCACGCTCGCTTAGTCATCTAGTCATTTGGCGAAAATGAGTATTTCCTATCCCCTTTTTGCTTTTATTCATTTTTTGGGGTGTTACATGTACACTTATACAAATTACAAATACAAGTTCACATTTTTACAATACAATTCTAGTACTATGTGCATTTGCTTACAAACGTGCTTTGTGCTTAGACATTTCATGTTGAATACATTTGTACTTAGTGAAATCATTAGCATTGTACAAGCCGACCTTAACATTGGATAGCGCTATTGGATTGACAACCCGCCTAGGTTGATTCTCCCCCTTTTTCATCGGAGAATCCATGGTCATTGTTAAGTTATTATCCATTTATTGGATAAGTACACCGCCGTTCATTTTAGTACATTTATACAGTCACAGGATTGATTTCGCTCATTTGTATGATACATAGTTTACATAATTGCACTGTAGCTTTGCACTTGAATTGTATAAATTTTCCATCTTATTATAAGTATTAAAATTAGGAATGCTCACCAACATTTCATATGTTGACAAAACTTATTTTGTACATGTTTCAGGTGCAGTTTGATCTTAGTTCCATAGAATTGGATTTTAGTGCTTGCTTTTAATAATTTATTTCAAATTTCATGTTTTGTTCAGACTTTTGTATTTTTCCCATTCCATCCATGTAAGACAGTTTAAATTATTCAATAATATATTTACATTTTAGTACCATGTGCTTTTGAACAATCGTCACTACGTGACACCTCGATGATTCCGCCATTGGTTGGGGTGTTACAGTTGATTAGGAATGATTAAGGTTGATTGGGAATGATGAAAGATTGATTAGGAATGATTAGGGTTTATTAGGAATGATGAAAGATTATTTTCTTGGTCAAGGGAAGTCATTTTTATTGATTCCATTCGTAACCGCCGTCATAATTGTGCAAATTAAGGAAAATCTTAAAGTTTGACTGAAAATGGTGTAGCCTACGCCACTTTTGGCGTAGCCTACGCCAATGGCGTATCCTACGCCAATTTTGGCGTAGGTTATGCCATTACCAGATTGCCTTAGCTATTTTCTGCTGCCCTATTCATAAACAATGATTTTTCATACAAATTAACATGTGTTAATGGTGTTTTATGTGGTGTTATGTATTTTTTTGATGATTGATTGTTGTATAGATATTATAACAATGATCTAGGACTGTTATTGATGATGATTTATGATTGAGATAGGTTACAATTGATTATTGATGATGTTTTGCTCATTTTGGGGATTTTGGGTTAGATCTAAGGCTTCTATATGATGATAGTGATAAGGATATAATTGGAGGTTTCTTGTTCATGATAATCTGAGTATATTAAGTTGATTATTGATTGATTTCAGAAAGTTTCCTAATTGGGTAAAGATTGCATGCGTTTGATGTGACATCTCCATAATTTACTATTTTGGGTAACTTGTAAAACGGATAGATTTTGGGATAAAATTGGTAGGGTTCTGTAGGAATATGTTAATGATAGTTGACTGCTGTGATTGGTGTTGTTTCGTGATGTTTTCAGACCGTTTAGATGCATTTTGGTGCGTTTTATGAAGTTTTGCAGCAAAGGGTCGAACGTGGCTCAAAAGGGGCGAATGTGGCTCAAAAGGGTCGAATGTGGCTCAAATGGGTCGAATGTGGCTCAAATGGGTCAAATATGGCTCAAATGGGTCGAATGTAGCACCATAGGGTCGAATGTGGGTGTCTAGGGTCGAATTTGGCTGCCTATGGTCGAATATGGGTGCCCGGGGGCGAATTAATACGTGTTAGGGTCGAATTAACATACGTTAAGGTCGAATAAACATATGTTAGGGTCAAATAAACATGTGTTAGGTCAAATGAACTTGTGAATGGGTTGAATGAACATCATGAGGGTTGAACCAAGGGTCCATGGGTCGAACCAGAAGCCCTTGGGGGCGAACCACACATAGGAAACTCCCGATTCGACCTTACGACTTCGTATATGCGATTTTTGATGCAAGCTAAGTGTTTTATGCTTGAAACTTATGTGTTAACCTTATGTGCATGACTAAGTGATGTTATGGGTCACCAACGGGATGTCGGGTCTGTCTGGTATGTCCGGTTAACGTTTAAACGCACTTTTTAACACACGTAGTCAAGATCTGGAAATCGGGGACTAGTTAGCCTTCGGGTTAGTAGTCATCACCCTTATGTAAACTCATTGATAGGTTGTCATTAGTTGGGATTATCATACACGTGTTGGATTTCTAATTATCAGAAGACGCACTCTAAGGTGAGTTTCACGGCCCCACTCTTTTACTAGTTTTACATTTTCGAGAGAGAAAACATGTTGTATTCTTTAAACGTGTGTCAACTATGTTTTCATGAAAGGTGTGTCAACTATGTTTTGGTATTCACGAATTCATTGGGTTTTGGAGTATTCATTATGTTTTCGAGTATTCATTATGTTTTGGAGTATTCATTATATTACTATGCGATCTTTGGAAGTCCCGGGGAGAACCATGAATGTGCGGGGATGCACAACAGGGGAAATGTGGATAGATCTATTTGGGCGTGACCGGCCCCACTCGTCGACTGGAGGTCGGACGGGTGCATGTTGTCTCTTAGGTATTCAGTATTCAGTATGCAGTATTTAGTATTTAGTATTTAGTATTTAGTATTTAGTATTTAGTATTCATCGGGCACGTATTCAGTATTCACAGTATTCGAGTCTAGTAATGGTTTTCCAATCGCAGTAGTAACAGGTATTCATATGTTTTGCATGCATGTGGTCTGGATTGACCATGGATATTCATTTGGGAGTCAGTATTCATTGGAGTCGATATTCATTAAAAACCTGTGAACTCACTGGCATTATTTGCTGACGTTTTTTGCATGTTTGTCTCAGGTCGCTAAGGTAGCAGCTGTCGATAGGCGCACAGAGTTTCACGACGTCTAGGAATCATAAGCATGTTTTGTTAAACATTTCAGACTTTGAGTTTTACTTTTGAGTTGTAATAATACATTTTGCTTCCACTATGTTAGAACGGTTTTGAAACTTAATGTCAGTTTACGTTGTTTTCATATCATATAGTGTCGTTTATTGTGACCGTTGACTTAGATCCTGGTTTGTCACGCGCCTCGCGGTAAAAATCCGCAAGTGGAAATTTGAAGGTGTGACAAAATGACTTCTTTTTTGTCCACTCTTTATAAAAAGACAGTGATCAAAATTTAGTTTTGGCTAACTAAGTTTTCTAACCCGTACAAAAGTTATCCATTTAACCCGCTTCCTCAGGATGCTTGTCTATTTATCTCATTTTGATTTCATTTGGTTTCTAACAGGGATTCTTCAGGTGGGTTTGAAACTAGAAGATGTTATAAAGCAACATTGTGTGTGTGTGTTTTTTTAAGGAAACTAGCAGGAACCTGCGCGTTGCGGTGGTGTCACACCACGCCAATGGTGGAAACACGTGGCGCAACGCTCGAAATCATATCAAAGTCAAGATTAACACAAATTATATTTAATTAGAAAAGATCAATTTATTAGGATGTCGAAAATGAGTAGCTCGTTACAATATTGCACAAAGCATTACATAAAGCAATGAACATTAAGTTTCAATGTGGGGGTATTTCCGTTTATGTTCTAACCCGATGGTAACAATAGATGAAACCCCGACCAGTATCCGACATCCTGAATTCCACCGCACTAGCCCCATATCTATTCAGCACTTAGTTACCTGAAAGATATGTTTAAAAAGACGTCAATATATAAAATATTGGTGAGTTCACAGGTTTTAGTTTCGTAATAACAACATTTTTACACCCTGTGCAGATCCAGCACAATTTGTGGCCTTTGTAAGGAGTAGCTAGCTCCTACAAAACTACAATGATGAGCAATCCCTTGAGCCCATAACCAAACCAAGACTAATAAATATGCCCCGCGATCACCAGTTGTTTCTCGGCAAATAACAACTTAGTTCAGAATACGTGCACCCCAGGCATACGCCGATGCATAATTGACGCTATCGATTAGGGGTGGGCCTTGTCAGGCACCAATAGTACTATCCAAATATTCCTTCGGTTTCATTTCCCTAATTTAATGGTTACAGTAGCGAGGACTCAACCCCGAGTGGTGAACACACAACAAAACTCAAGTACTCATCATGCCACTCATCACATTTTAACCTTTGAAAACATTTCAACATGTGACAACATTTGACAACATATCTTTCCCCCCGATTAAAACAGTAAAATGGGGCCGTAAAACTCACCTGATGTACAGCGTACAATCAAATAACAGAGAATAGCAAGTCCGAGGTCAAGCACCTACGAACGTCCTAGTGTGTGTAAGTCACTAAGTCTATAGCGTGTGTTTTTTCGGCAAGTTGTACACCCAACTCCCAACACCACCATTTACATATAGTTCCCCGTTTAATTAAACATATGTCCTAGGTCCATTGATGATGGATTACCCTCGTTACAAGTTACATTTATACTTTCATGAATATTAATTAACTTGTATAATATTATTCTCGACTCGACTCACTTGACGTATGATTATTTTCCCATTAAATAATTATACCAAGATCTTGTCGATCGATATAATATTTTCAACACTCGACTTGACTCACTTTACCGTATATCTATTTTCCCATTAAATAAATATGCTAGGATCTTGTCGATTCGACAGAACGTTTTCCACACTCGACTCGACTCACTTTACCGTATATTTACTTTCCCATTAAGTATATACAATAGGATCTCGTCGATTCGATATATACATATTTTCTTCACTCGACTCGACTCACTTTACCGTATATTTACTTTCCCATTAATTAAATATACTAGGATCTCGTCGATTCAATAATATAATCTTTTTATTGTCAAGTCCATACGCTTGTTTCAAACGTTTAATCGTTAGATTATTTATGTTATTTTTCTCCCACGAATAAAGTTCCAACACTTAGGAAAGTGTTATGTATTTTTCACCCGGATTATATATTTTAAGTCCTTTAAAATATATGTTCTTATTTTCTCCTTAGACGTAATATTACAAATACTTGTTTGTTTGTTTTTACGTCTTAGACCGTTAATACGTCCAAATCCGATTACTTAACATATATGTATATATTGTTAAATTTCCAAGTTTCAATAATATGTATCCATGAAATTAATCACCTTTTAATTTCTACATATATTACTTGGAAGTTTATAACCATATTTGTATTTTTATTACCAAGACTTGGTTACTTATATATATATATATATATATATATATATATATATATATATATAAAATGCTCCAACACTTTTATATTCTCATTTATATAAAGGTGTTCATTTTTATATAAGTTTCCACCAAGCTTTTATTTTATCTAACATTTTTATAAGAAACCTTTGTTTTTATATATTTCCACATGTTAGAAAATCTATATTTTTATAAAACTCCATTTTATAAAAATACATTTTTATACAAGATACATATGTATATTTGCTATTGTTTACCAAATCCACCTTGGAAAGTTACCATTCTACACTTTTGACACTAAACTTACCATAGTTATATTTTTATTTACAAGTTTCTAAAAATATCATTTTAAGTTCCTCAACTTTTAAAGTTACTAAAATAGTTCTTTAACTTGTAAAAGTTACATTTTTCCATTCAATCTTTCAAGATTAACAATTTTCTACTAAACTAGTGGACTTTATTTGATCATCTTTGTCATGTTAGTTTATTTTTATGTTCCAACACTTTTAATAGTCTTTAATCATCTCATTAAGGATACTAATAGGTGTACTTAGTGTATTTTGTCCAATATGACCAATTTACATTTTACAAGTGTGTAGACTTTGAAGATGCAAAATTTATGTAACTTGTTCTTTAATAAAATCAACACCATACATAGTCTTAGATGATTATTTTATGAAGATTTAAACCACATTTAAGGTTATTCAAGTTCCATTAACAAGTCTTGTTTAGATCATCATTTTCCTCAAGTCTTTATGAACTTTATAAAACTATAAGAACAATACACATCCATCACCAAAATTTCGGCCCTTGTTACACACTTATAACACCATTTTAGTCTTTAACAAGCATATGTTTTATCATGTAAAGCTTTATCAAGTTAACCCCTTGTACAACTGGCTACTAGATAATAAACATAAACTTTTAAAGACAAGAACAAGATCAAGAATACTTACAACTAGCACAAGGCTAGGGAAGCTAAAAATGCTTGATTTTGATGGAGTTTAGTGTGTTCTTCCTATGTGGTTAAGCTCCAAGCTTGAAACACACAAATGGGGTTTGGAAGCTGGATGTTTATGAAGGAAATTTGGAGTGTTTAAACTTGAAGGAAGTGTGTGTGTGTGTGTGTGTGTGTGTGTGTGTGTGTGTGTGTGTGTTCTTGTATGCGCGTAGGATCGTCAAATCTACAGAGATAGTGATCAAACAAGTTTGATTCAGGTGCGGAATCCCTGAATCAATCACAAAATGATAATAATATCAACAAAACACAGAAATCATCTTTAAAAGCTTCATTTCATTGATAAACACACTCAATTACACATTAAAATAAGCTTTACAATCAATATATGACGTGAATTAAGTTTACACAAAACCCTAGGGAGAGACTCAAATAGGAGGGAAACAAAAATGACCAAAACTTACATTCAAAATGAGCTTAACCTATTTATAGGCCTGCACATTCGACCATATTTCTTGGTCGAATGTGCAAATTCGCCCATTCATCATGGTCGAACCAAGCTATACATTAACATCTATTCTACCTTCGACCTCCTATCTCTCCTTCGCACCTTTAAGTCTCCTTCGCACCTTTATAAATCTTCATTCGCCCAATCTTTCTTCCTTCGCCCATTTGACCAAAACACTCTAACATATGTTAATTGTAATCCAAAGCATTAGTCGCACAAAATGCATCTACAAACTCCCCCTCGACTATTGCTTGGATTGTTTACGCTCTTGGTCCATCCTCTTGTTCATAAGCTTTATGTGTAGTAACGTCTTTTGTTCTTTAGTCATCACCGGTTCAAACACTTGTTTCGGCTTTTTATTTTTGACATTAGGAGCATCTTGAATCTTCACGAACTTCCCAAGCTTCTTATCAAAATCGCATCCAGCGTTTATATCATAAGCAAAGCACAGAAATACCACACGCTGGTATTTGCTTGCTTGTTCAGCATCCTTCACATCACTGAATATTGGATTGTAATACAGCATAATGATATCCTCATGTGAACAATTCACCAACCACATAGGATCAAATATGTGTATTTTCTTGAAATTCTTTTCACCATCTTTTAATACAATCACAGCCTCTGCACTCTTCCAATCATAATACCACCAAATAAAATCTTTCGCAAAGTGTTGTGGAATCTGCAACAATGGAATATGTTTCAACACTTTCGGTGGTTTGTACTTCAAAGTCACCTTGGGCAAACCGGTAATTGAATCAATGTCTCTTGTGAACAATCCGTTTTGGATAATGAGGTTTAAAAAGATTCCAACTCGTCATGTTTTCCCTTGCCATGCGATCATCAAAATAAGAAATATGATCGTTAGAAGATCCAGTCAATCGATGTCTACAAACATCACGAATAGCCCAGTATGGGAGAGTCTTCAGATCATGAAATCTGTCAAAATAGAGTATCCCCTTCTCCCACTTAACGGCAACACACTTTAACTGCTTTATAAACTTCCAACCCAACGCTCTTCCTTTAAACATCTCGTTGTGGAGTTTTTAGAAACTTCCCTGGATCTCTGCTTTGGGACGATTGGCTTCTTTCTCTTTCAATTTCCTCAGTAACTCTTTCAAACTATCTGACTGTTCGATATTCGGTTTATCATGCCCCTTGAACACTTCTTCAACAAACTTATCACTCTTTTCTCTAGCAAGTTTCTCGGCTTCTTTTAGTAATTCTTCAGTGAAAGCGGCAAATCCATAATCTTTATCTTTCTTGAAATATTCTGGATACTCTTCATTGGTTATATCTTCAATTTCAATCTCTTCAAACGCAGGTACGTCACGATCATCAGAATGATTTCCAGCTTCCTTTTCAGGTAGATTAGGAATCTGGTTATCAGCCAATAGTTCTTCCAACGTTTTCCCAACCTGCTTCGCCAAACCTTCTAAAATCTCCTTTGACATTGCCGCAGAAACTTCACCATCTTCAAGATCTGGATCATTATATTCCAATTCCAGCATCCTGTCACTAGATTCAAAGATCTCAGAAAATCTACTGGTCATGTCTATCGTCCAGACTCGATCAGTAAGCATCTGGCGATACATCTGTTTATCATCTTCAGACAATGACTTCAGCTTTTCATTCCAAAAGATCGTATCATCATCAACCGATCCTCCAGGAGCTTTAGAACTGGATTCACCTCCTTTTCTAGATCCACGTTTCTCATACTTATATTTATCTGTATTGTCATCATCATCATCATCAAATGCAGAGCTGCCTCCATCACCAGATTCACCATTCGAACCATCATCATCTCCATCATCCTTCTTCTTCTTCTTTTGAGGAGCATTTCCAGCATCTTCATCAAGATCCTCATCTTCCTCCTCCTCATTATCAGGCGATTCGAAATCAACCTGCTCCTCATCTTGTTCTTTATCCTCTTCACCTTCTTTCAGTTGAGGAGCTCGAGAGTACAAGTCTTTAATCAGATTGTCCATGTGCTTGTTACTCTCTTTTAGCTTCTTGTTGTTTTCTTTCAAAGCTATATATCGTCTGGTGTTTCTTTGTTCGTGTTTCAACAACTTCTTGTTTTCTTTGCGAAGTCGTTTAATTTCAGCTTCAAGTGCTTCCTGATTGTCATGTGATGTCTCAACAACGTCTAGCATCTTCTGATCATTGTTCTTTAGTTTCTCAATCTCTGCTGATTGCTGATTAATTATCTTCATCATATCAGCTAGCTTCCGGGTCACAGCGTTCATCACATCGCTATCAACTGTGACCTTTGGATTAGAAGCTTCAGCATCAGCAGGCAGCTTACCTTTCTTAATCTTCTTTAACACTCTGTCCAGTGCACTATTAAATTCATCAACAGGTAGATCAGTCTGTTTCTCAGTTCCTGATGATGTTTTCTGTTTCTTCGCAAGTGGACTAGCAACCGGTGATTTCGAGCTAGATACTGGTGGAAGTTTCTTTCCAGCAATCAATGATTCAATCTCCCTAGCTCTCTTCTCCATGGGCTTTAACACTTTCTCCTTCTTCTTAAATTGGGGCTTCTTCTGTTTCTCCCCCTGCATTGGCGATCCAGGAAAATCTCCTGATCCCAAGCCTAAATCTTCATCAGCTTCATCTAAACGAATAGGACTCTTGTTTCTCTGATCTTCCAAAGACCTATTCAGACTAGCAGACTCACCAGCCACAGTGGCCTTGGGCGTGGTGCTCTTTACAGTCTCTTCATCAGAATCCCATCGCTCGTCTTCTTGCGTCTCCTCAGAATCAACCGACGCTTCATCCACAAGATGTAATCCTTTCTTCGCCATACTTTTATGCGTTCTAGACACATTTTTCTTCTTCGCTAGTTCAGCTTCAACCTGAACTTCAATTCTAATCTCTTTCTCTTTACCTTTACCACTCTTTGCTCCCACATTCACTACCTGACGCTTTCGTTTTGCCTCAGGGTCAACTGGATGTAACGGATTGTCTTCATCAGATGCACTGTCAGCATGCCTCACCTTATATTTACTAGGATCCACATAATCAATCATGGCTAAATGACCAAATAAACGTCTCACTGGTGGTCTTTCATTCACAGATAAACCTTTGTACGCCTTCATTCTGGCAAGAGTATTAATGTTCATATGTTCCTGAACAATAATCTGCTTCGGATCTCTCTTCAAGTTCTTATACTTCAAATCAAATATCATCTGAAGGAATCTAGGATATAATAGAAACTTCCTAGTCCTTGTACCTCTCACTGGTTCCAACAAGTGTTCCATAAGCATTCCAGATACATTGAACGGTTTGTTCAATATAAGTGCTACCATCAACGAGCTTATGCTTTTCCTCATCAGATCATAACCACCAGCCGCTAACCCGAAGACATGTATCATAACGTGTGCTAAGTACTTGAACTGAGGACAGAGCTTTCCTTTGTGTAACGAACCATCAGTAATCGGTCCGTTATACTTCATTCTGAGAAAGCACTTCCTTTGTTCAGTCCAGCTGAGTTCTCTGGGATCCGTCTTTTCATCTTCAAGTTTCAACGCTTCCCTGATATCATTCTCTGACACAATAATCAGCACTCCTTGGATTTTGCTGACCAGAGAAGATTCACCTTCCCAGAAGTCCATTTTCACGTTTGTCCAGAACTCCTGTAACAAATCTATGTAAATAATAGCGGGTGTAGCAATTGCTTCGATCACCCGGCTCCTCTTCAGAAACTCAATAATCCCAGTAAACTCCGTATGCTTCTTCACATCTCCAAGATATGCACAACAGTTGTGCGCATTCTCGAACGGTAGAATATCAGTCTTCGCTGTCTCGGCAGCCTGTGAGGATGATCCAGCGGGAACACTCGTATCTTCCTGTTTAGACATGGTTAATACTGCAAAACAAATCAAATAAACGAGTTAAAAACAAACAAAATAAATAAAATTTGAAAATTTGAATTTGAAATTCTACATTCGCCCGTTTAAAGGTTCAAATGAGAAAAACTTGGGTGCGAATGTTAAGTTTCAAGGTTCGAATGTGAAAAGTTTTGGTAAAAATGTTTCATTCGACCGTTCAACTTCATTCGCCCAGATAAAACCTTCTCCTTCGCCCGTTTTTGCACGTTCGACCGTTCGTAATGGACGAAAGAGTAAGTTCTTCATTTCAAATTTCAATTTTGCAATCCAGTTAGTCTTAACTTGTCATTTTGATTCATCTAACACCTAAAACCTCTGATTAATGTTTCCAAATCAACAATTTCATCAAACACACATTGATTCAGTGTTTTCTTATAAAAACTAGGCATCGAACCTAAAAACTAATCAAATGATCAATCTGTTGGATTAAAACCCTAAGTTTTTGGATTATCTCCCCCTAAAACACTGAAACAATGAATCCTTATCAAAAACAAGTTCAATTAACATGTTTTAATTAGTGTTTGATCAGTTAGGTTCAAAAATGAAAAATGTCGATTAATCATTCAATCTTGGATGAAAACCTGTAAAGATAAGGGCAAATTGATCAGCACAAGTAGACAAACACAATGATAAGGTCTAAAATCAAAAAGCAATAAGTGGACTTAAGGTCAGAATTTTTTTGAAATTTTTTTAAATGGGTTCGAATGAGCAGAATAAGATATATATAGACTGCTCATTCGCCCGTTCATAGTGGTCGAACGTGAAGCTTTTGTCTCCTTCGCCCCTAATTAAAGGTGCGAATGAAACATAAGGGTTCGAAAGAGAAAATGTCTTAAGAACTCTCACATTCGCCCAAATTTAAACGTACGAATGAACACAAAATTCCTCCTTCGACCCAACAAAGGGGCGAAAGTGAACAGGAAATTTTTAAAATTTTACCAAATCTCAAAATCGAGTCCCGTTCAAAATATTTTCCAACTTTTAAGCATCCGACAATCATATTTTCTCATTTAAAGATTACAAAGCTCAAATGGTTCATCAAGGTTAAGAAAATCGTCATCAACCACCATCAGCTATCAAAAATAAGATAGAAATGTAAAATGTTTTTGGATTTTCTAAAGTTTATGTTAAAATACACCTAAAATCTTTTTGAGTTTTGCAATTTTTGACGAGAAATATAAAATGCAGAAATGTAAAGATAAAGCAGTAAATGTTTTGGGATTTCCGGTAAAGGGATCATATCAGTTATTGAGAAATCTGATCACACCGTTGATCTTTTTGATTTATTATCATTAAAGACAATGTGTGATCTGGCAACTGCTGATATTGTGATCCACATAAACTCACATGCAGACTTTTGTGCAGTGCTTTAAACTGATACGATTATGTATAGTATAAACGTAATTGTCTGTGGTTCCCACGCACACGACATACTCCCGTATCAAGAAGTAAATGCACAAAGACTCATTGTAAAGCGTGATTATGCTTTCATCGTCTGTAATTTTACAAGGTATGATGCACAGAGGTATACAGGTCAGCAAATTAATGCAGCAAAGTAACATGTGCACTCTACCAGGTTGAGGACTGATATCAATCATGATTTGCATCAGTGATTAATACGATGTAATAGATAATCTTTGATTATCATAAAACATGGAAAGTTCCTCAATTCGGTAACTTTAGGATTTGGCTTAAAGCTCTTTTATAAAGACACCCTATCTGATCTAGGTCCGTAATGACTTACAGCAGAAGATCAGAGAGGCTATCCCCAGACAACTAATAACATAACGACCCAAAACCTCCGAGTTTTGTACAAATACCCTATCAAACGAAATTACGGTACTAAGACCATATGCCCATGCGGAGTTCATCCACACATCAATTCGTTTGATATGTATGTATCAGGCACGCAGTAATAGGTCTACGAAGCCTATCAGCACATCACACAGACTCAGACACACGCCCTATATAGCATTACATTTCTTTAGAATGTGTCAGATCCCCACTGATGTACTATCATTTCCCCTTTTTCTCCAGAAAATCATTTTTGGTTTTTCTGATTTTTATAAATTTTTGAATTTACTGTTCCCAAGGATAAGCTGGAGCATTTCAAATATGTGACTGCCCAGATATCGTTTGTTCACAGAAATCTGACGGCATAAATCTAAGGGAAGAAGATATAGCAGTCAGCAAAGAAATTTTTTAATGTTTTTGGATTTTTCAAATTTATCTGAAAAACAGTAAAACTAAACTTAAAAGCGATAAACTGAGGTGGTGATCAGTCTTGTTTTTCTTTAATACCATTAGCTTTCAAAAGATATTCAAATCTCTATTTATCAAAAGCTTTGGTAAAAAGGTCTGCGCGTTGGTAATCAGTGTGGATTTTGACCATATCGATCAACTCTTTAGCATAACAATCACGGATAAAATGGTACTTAATCCGGATATGTTTAGCCTTTGAGTGATTTACTAAGTCTTTTGTTAATTCGATTGCGGCTTCATTATCACAGTAAATAGGGGTTTTAAGAAATTGCAAACCATAGTCCACCATCTGTTGTTGGATCCAAAGAACCTGTGAGCAGCAGCTCGATGCTGAAACGTATTCTGCTTCACATGTGGATAATGCAACTGCGGTCTGTTTCTTGCATTGCCAGGTCACAAGCCTGCTCCCTATAAACTGGCATCCAGCCGTTGTGGATTTGTTGTCTTTGTCACAGCCGCCCCAATTTGCATCACTAAAAGCGATTAGGTCAAAATTATCATCATTAGGGTACCATAGTCCTCTTGACGGACAACCCTTCAGATATCTAAGGATACGTTTGACAGCTGCAAGATGACTCTGTTTCGGCTTCGATTGATAACGTGCACAGAGACATGTGGCAAACATTATATCAGGTCTGGAGGCGGTGAGATACATCAGAGATCCGACGATTGCTCTGTATGTAAATGGATCAGTTAACTCTCCCTTAGCGTCAACTCCAATCCCGTGATTAGGTTGTATTGGGGTATCCATCGGCTTCGAATCATTCATCTAGAATCGGCTCAAGACTTCAGAAACGTATTCCGTTTGGTGAATAAAGATCCCCGTTGGTCTTTGTTCCACCTGCAAGCCTAGGAAAAACTGCATCTCTCCCATTGCGCTCATCTCGAACTTTTCCTGCATAACACGTTCAAATTCTCTGCACAGAAGTTCGTTTGTAGACCCAAATATAATATCGTCAACATAAATCTGGACTAGAAGCAAGTCATCGCCTGTTCGTTTAGTGAACAGTGTGCAATCTACCAAACCTCGCTTGAATCCTTTTGAAAGAAGATACGTGCTCAGCTCCTCATACCATTGCCTTGGAGCCTGGTGCAACTCGTAGAGAGCTTTGTTCAAAATGTAGACCTTATCCCGGCGAATAGGATCTTCAAAGCCTGGTGGTTGACCTACGTATACTTCCTCCTTGACCACACCGTAGAGAAACGCGCTCTTGACATCCATTTGATACACCTTAAATTTCTTGTATGATGCAAACGCTAGAAACATTCGTATTGCCTCTAAGCATGCAACTGGTGCATAGATTTCGTTGTAATCGATTCGCTCAACTTGATGAAATCCTTGTACAACCAAACGAGCTTTGTTCCTTACGATCACTCCTCTATAATCCTTTTTGCACTTAAAACCCCATTTCGTTCCAATCTTCTTTCTTCCCTGGGGCAAATCTGTCAATGTCCAAACGCCAAGTTTATGAAACTGCAACAACTCCTCTTGCATTGCTTCTACCCAAGCGTCGTCCAAAAGAGCATCCTTGTAAGTTCGCGGCTCAACCTGCGAAACATAACAAGCAAAAGACCAGTCATTCTGAAAACCAGATTTTTGTATTTTGGCATATAAAGCAAGATTGCCAAGGTTTTCCGGTGAGTTAGCATTCCTCAATTGACCTCTCGTCATCACACTGCTACCAGGATCACCAATAACCTGCTCGATCGGGTGAATTCGATGTATCCGAGATTCCGGATAATCGGGTACTTGGACTCCCGTCTGAGTAGTTAAATTCTCTGCAGAAACCAGATCATTACCCACATTCGATGATGAAGCATCATTTGTAGTTGGGTTCACTGGTAGTGTCACTATAGCATGATCTAAGATAGCTTCACTTGTAACCTCATCGTCGTCATCTTCTGATTCTGATGAATTCAACGTTGTGGAAGCTTCTTGAAATACCTCTTCTTCAACGACAGGAACATTGGTATCATTAGAAGCTGCTTGAGGATTCACGGTGATCGGATGCACCAACGGTGATGTCACTGCGTTTTCGACCTCGTAATATAAACGTAATACATCCTCTTCAACCAAGCTATCTAGGTTGAATGATTCAAAGAAATCTTTGTAATCAAACATCCAGTCTAGACCGCTTCCCTGTAAATTCTGAGTGTACCGTTGCACTTCAACGTTAGCCCACTCCTCGACCTGACGAGTTCTTTTGTTGAATACCCGTTTGAGCAGGGTTGCATATCCAACAAAGTATCCTTCTTCAGTCTTCGGTGCGAACTTCTCAGATGGATTAAGCATAGTAAAAGGAGCTCCAAACGGTTCTAGATACTCTAAATTCGGCTTTCGATGATTCAACAGCTCATAAGAAGTTTTTCCAAACTTCTTCACCGTTAAAACGCGATTAAGAGTATAACAAGCTGCGTAAATAGCTTCGTTCCAGAACATTACTAGAAGATTTGAGTCCGCAAGCATTGTCCTCGCCGTTTCAATTAGAGTCCTGTTTTTACGTTCCGCGACACCGTTCTGTTGTGGGGTATACGAAGCACTGTATTCATGATGGATTCCTTTGTTTTCACAAAGATCGTCCATCTGTGCATTTTTAAACTCCGTCCCATTATCACTCCTAATCCTTTTGATCTTGAGACCATAGATATTTTCCAGACGAGTGAACAGAACCTTCAAATTATCAAACGTGTCGCTCTTTCGGTGTAAGCACATAACCCATGAGAATCTTGAAAAATCATCAGTCACCACAAGACAGTATAACTCCCCAGCATGACTCTTACGCTTGACTGGTCCGAACAGATCCATGTGCAAACGTTCAAGTGGCAGTTCAACGGAATTAACTTTCTTTGGCCTATGGGATTGTTTGTGCTGCTTACCCTTTTTACAACTCTCACACTTGTCATTTAAGTGAAAATGTTTGACGTTCACACCTGTGACAAGTTCATTCTTCACTAATTGATTCATCTTTCTTAGGTGAATGTGTCCCATTCTCCTATGCCACATAATGGATTCTTTTTCTGTAGCCTGAGCAATTTCCATAACTTTAATCTTTGTATTAGATCAAATCAAGATGTTTACAAATGAAATCTTAGACTTAATACAGAGAAAAACACACATACACACTCTAGGGAAAAGGCTCAAATGATAACTAAATCAAAAATAACAAACTTTTCCCTTTATATATACTTCCACCTTCGCCCCTTTTGTATGGTCGAATGTGGAACTTTTCCACATTCGACCCTTTCATGTGGTCGAAGGTGTAACCTTCTTAAACATTAATTCTACATTCAACCAAAGGAAAACTACGTTCGACCTCTTGACTGGTCGAATGTATCTTCATGCTAAAGTCTTGGTCGTTTTTCTGATTATCTGAACCTTCGACATTCAGTACTAGATCACTAGCTGGGGACATACATGAATAATGCACTTACAGTTCTTGGTAACTCACGGCTCACAAGAGAAAGGAAAGGAGAGATTTTTTTTTTTGTGCTTTGATTAAGTGTTATGCTCATATCTCTTATAGATTATACACATGATCTTCTAAGATTTACAAGATCTCTCACTAGATTCAAATCCCATATATTATGGTAATGCTTGTACTAGGTGATCATGGATGATCTTGGGTGGATTCTAGAGGGTGCTTGGAGCCGAGAATTAACAAGGAAAAGAAGGATTTTTAGGGTTCTTCTAAGGACAATCAATCTTCTTATAAAATCATATCAAATCTATCCCAATCTTACTAAGATTGTTTGTACAAAAAAAAAGGATTGAGTATGGTAAGGGTTGGGACGGTTTGGGGTTGGGTTTTGGTGGGGTCCACAACACAAAACATTTGCTAAATAATAAGTAATACTTCACACTTAGCGTTCGGGTTTCGTTCGGGTATTAATCGGATTTTAATTTCGTGTTATTTGGACATTATAATAGCCTCAAATAACCCTTAAACATAGCCTAGTTTAAGTGTTGGTTGATTAGTTAGGCTTTCGTTGGGTGAAATTATAAGTTATACGCGTATCGGGTGCGATACGCGCACTTTATTTGTTACCGGGAGATTTGTATGTAAAGTTTTCACTTATCGTTTTGGAGTTCCAAAACACATTATATTTCCAAAACACATTATATTTTATGAAAATACCCTTTATTTTATATCCTGGGTATCCGGGATCCTTTTCGTTTATTTAATTTTTACCGGGTAATCACCAACGTCCGTTCTGGACAAGTTTATTCGCACGCGATTTCGTCGTGCTTCAACATTAAACATGTGCATCCCTATGCATCTTATGGGGAATTTGATATTCTCTAAGGCTAAATTAATCCAATTAATTTAAATATCCACTTAAACCGTTAATTACATATACTAATTACGTACGGAAACACATCGATTTTTGCCGGATGTTACAGGTGGGGCTGCACCCGTAAACTTTTATTACATATATAATAATTCTAAACTAAAAGTCATCATGTATTCATGTGTGACAATTATTTTGGTGGAAATCCTTTGATATTGAAAGCACAAATAAAAAAAATAAAAATTGATGTGGGAGAATACTGCAAACTTGAATCAGAAGACAAGATTTCAGTCTCTGGAAAAAAAGTAGCTAAATACTCTAAATGAAGCCATAAAAAATAAAGAATGGCGTGTGGGATGGGTTTGCCATCCTGTAGTACTATCTGGTCGATTTTGTAGTATATTCCCGAATATACTCCGAATGTATATACGTTATTTCTTATGTTGGCGATTGTTTCGTCTAATGAGACACCCATAGGTGTGAAGGAGAAGTTTGTGTTGTATGCGCGGATCAAAGAAACCGTGACATTTGATCAAGGAAACCATGAGGTTGCTCTTGATTAACACAATAGCCATGATGTTGCTCTTGATTAATACAACATTTGTCTGATTGTAATTTGTAACCATAAGCTTTTATTACATATACAATAACTTTTAAACTTAAAGTCATCATGTATTTTTGTTTGGCAATTATTTTGGTTTTGCTAATGACCGAATCAGTCACGAATGGGACGATGCCTATCTCTTTTATTTGAGTTTGAATATGTTAGTCAAATTTTTATGTATTATTTTTAGTATAAGTTAATAAGTTATTTAATTGTAGTACTTTTAAATTAAAAGTTATCATGTATTCTTGTATGACAATTAAGACTATTTAAGTTATTAGGCAACTATACAGTAATTGTTTCTTATAAATAAATTTACCTGATCATTTAATTACAAATGGATCGCCTAGGTGTATGTTATATCACAAACCTACAAACTTATCAAATGAGTCGAATTGGTAATTCTATGAAGAAATGAAGTATAAATAACAATGTAAATAATGAATATTGGAGAATTTTCCACCAACTGTTCTAAAAAAAAATATGGCATATCATATCTGAGTATCCATAAAAAATACTTGTAAATATTAGAATAATAACTTACCAAAAAAAATTTCTAACAAAATGATACGAGGATAGGACTAAGACAAAATTAACATACCATAATTGATAGGAGACCATAGTGCAATCAAAACACCAATATTCGTGTCAACATGGGAAATTAGCATCTGAAACTTGATTACCTTGAGGGAAGAACCCATGCTAGTCATAATGTCTTATTGTGACGTCCTATAATGTCGTCCGCCACAATGGCCTCCATCATCTATCTGTTATATTGTTGTTCGTTATGTCAATTTTTTGATGTATACTAATTCATCTTTATTCATCTTTGTGAATTGATATATTAGAAGTATTAGCAAATAAATTTTAAAAACAACATATGTGAAACCTTGCGAACTTTTGGGTGTTGGTTATGCGGGAGATGTATGAGGACACACGCCCTTAGTAGAGGGTGCCACCATCCTGATGGTGTTTTCACATTCTCTGGGGGTTTTGGGTCAATTGGGGATTACATTGTGGGGATTCCGATGCCTAGGGACCCTGGAATGGAGCCTGAACAAAGAGCAACTGATAGTGTGGTGTGTGACGCCGCCCTCCTGGATCGGATTTTCTCTCTCCCGGTTAGGACTGTTAAAAGCATCCCTCCTAGTTGCCGTATGGCTTTTGCGCATAATTTAACAAGTGCCATTCGTAAGGTTGTGGCCTCTCCGGGTTCTGTTGAAAACTGGGTCAAGCTTTTGCTTTTCCCTCGTTGTACCCTCAGGGTTGTTACTCCGTCTTCTAGGCAGGAGAGAAGGTCTGGGAACCGTAAGTCTTTGCAATGTGACAGCATTCGACAGGCTTTATCTATGTGGAAAGATGGGTCCGGTTTTGCAGATCTGGTTGCGTTGCTTTTTTCAGATGCAGGGGGGAGGGTCCTCCCGGCGAGGGCAACGTTAGCGGAGGGATCCGAGGAGGTCAACCCCAACGTCAGGCAGTGCCTTAGGAAGGTTAGTGATTCACATCACGGCAGCGGTTAAAGTGTTGTGTTCCAATGGGATTGCCCCCCCGGGGGAATCTACCATGCAAGCTCTTATTGACAAGCACCCCATTGTGCCGCCCCCCAATCTCCCCTCCTTACCCCTGACCCAACCGACCTTAACTGTGGAAGATGAGTGTGTTTATCGGTGTGTGAAATCGTTCCCGAAAGGGACATCCTGTGGGCGCGATGGCCTTCGGGCTCAACACTTGATGGACGCCCTTGGTGGCGAAGGGACAGGTACGGCATCTGGGTTACTAGCTGCCATCTCTAAATTAGTTAATCTGTGGCTGGGGGGTTGTGCCCCAAGGTGCTCGCAGAATATATTGCTTCGGCTCCCCTCACTCCGTTGCTTATGCCTGACAATGGGATCCGCCCTATTGCCGTAGGGGCCATATGGAGGAGACTGGTTTCTAAGGTGGCCATGAAGAAAGTGGGGAAAGAAGTTGTTAAATATTTAGGGGACTTTCAGTTTGGAGTTGGAATTCCAAATGGGGCGGAGGCTGTGCTTCATAGTGCTAACAGGTTTCTCGATTCGTTCCATGATGATGGCTCGCTTGCTATGCTTACGGTTGATTTTTCTAACGCTTTCAACACTATTGATCGCACTGCTCTGTTACGGGAAGTTCACTGTCACTGCCCTTCCATTTTCCCGTGGGTTCAGTTCCTATATGCTCAGCCAGCTAGGTTGTATGTGGGGAATGAGCGTATTGGGGCCTACGCTGGGGTTCAGCAAGGGGACCCGTTAGGGCCCTTGCTCTTTGCTCTAGCTTTACACCCCCTCGTGCTAAAGGTGCAGGATAACTGCAACCTTCCCTTTCATGCTTGGTACTTAGATGACGGGACGATTATCGGGGATTCTGTTCAGGTGGCTAAAGCACTTGACATTATTAGCCTGGAGGGGCCATCTCTAGGGCTCCATCTCTATATTAGAAAAACTAAGGTTTTCTGGTCGTCGTGTGATGGGGGGAAGATCCGGCCAGGTCTGTTTCCTAGTGACATTGGCAGACCGGAGCGAGGGGTCAAACTGCTTGGTGGGGCAGTCAGCCGCGACGCCGGTTTCATAAGTGATCTATCTGCTAAAAGGGCGGCGCGGGCTGTCGACCTCATGGGGCTCCTCCCTAGATTGTGGGATCCCCAAAGTGAGCTTCTATTGCTTAGATCATGTATGGGTGTGGCCAAGTTGCTCTTCGGTCTGCGTACCTGTCAGCCTCCCTTTGTGGAAAACGTTGTATCCTGTTTCGACAAAGGCCTTCGGGAGGCCATAGAAGACATTGTTGTCTGTGGGGGGGCTTTTTTTGGGGACCTCCAGTGGCGGGTTGCGACTTTACCGTTTCGACTTGGTGGGTTAGGCCTTTCCTCGGCCCGGGACATGGCTGCATATGCTTTTGTGGCCTCCAGATCCCAGTCCTCGGGGCTGCAAGACCACATATTACGTAACAGTGGGGTTGCTCACGTTGACACAGATTATTCTGGCGCTATTGACCTTTTACAGAGATCCCTTCCCGACTTTGATATTGGCGGTTTCTTTAATAAGGACACCGCCCCCAAAAAGCCACAGAAAACTCTGGCGAATGCTCTTTATAACCGAATCGCACAAAGTTTGGAGGGGGATTTCCGTCTGTCCGTCCGTCAGAAGGCCGTCTTAGAATGCCTGCAAAAGCCTCACGCCCAGGACTTCCTTACTGTGTTACCTATCGAAGGCTTGGGGCAACGGATGTCGGCAGTAGAGTACAGAGCAATCCTTAAATACCGGCTGATGATACCCATTTACCCCGATGATGAAAATTGCCCGGTCTGCCGCAAAGCATGCCTTGATAAGTATGGGGAACATGCGTTACATTGTAAGGAATTGCCAGGGTTTAAATATCGGCACGATTTTGTCCGGGATGCTTTGGCAGACATCCTTAGAAGAGCGGGGATCTCCGCAAGAAAAGAGGCGTCTGTTAATTTTCTCACAGACCCCGCGGAAGGGAGGTCCACCTTGCGCCCAGCAGACGTCTTAGTTTTTGGTTGGGAAGGTGGGAAACATGCGTGTGTTGATCTTACCGGGGTGTCCCCCCTTGTTGGGCTTCGAGATAGTGGGTTCGTGGCCGGCCAAGCGGTCATGAGAGCTGAATACAAGAAGGTGGAAAAACATGCTAAAGCGTGTGAGGATAATCAGCATGTTTTCATTCCCTTGGCCTTCGACACGTTCGGTTCCTTGGCACCGGAGGCGGTGCGGTTTTTGTCTCGGGTTCAACGAGTAGTGCATAGCAACTTTTCCACCCCCCAAGGGCGAGGTTTTGTTTTTAGCAGATTGGGTTTTTCTATTCAAAAAGGGGTGGCGGCGCAGCTTGTTGCCCGCCTGCCTACCATCCTTATGTAATTTACCTTTTTCTTTGTCAATGAAATCTATTTAATTTGCAAAAAAAAAAATGTGAAACCAACAACACAAATACACAATGTGTGGCAAATGAGTATAATACCTGCGACAACACACGGGTACTCACACTCATAATAATAATAATAATAATAATAATAATAATAATAATAATAATAATAATAATAATAATAATAACAATAATAATAATAACTACATTAAAAGATAAATAAAAGAGCAAAACTTAAATTAAACCAATTAGTATGTTTCAAGTCATTTAGCTTACATTACCAAAGATAAAAGATTTAATTAAACTAGTTATAATGCACTTGATCAACTTATCAAAAGAAAATCTAAAACAGATTTGGATATACATATAAATTAATAGCTAGGCCTATAAATGAACTGAGTGTTTATAAACTGTTTGTGAACTTGTTTAGCGAAAAGTTCGTTTCGGTTCATTTATTTAATAAACAAACGAACATGAACAAAAGTTTATGGTGATTTAATTAAACAAACAAACATGAGCATACGTTATATCAGTTTGTTTATGTCTATTCATTTATTTTTGTTTCCGTTTATTTAAATTCTAATAACTACATTAGTAGTTATATTTGTGTGTGTATATATAAGCATAAATGATTAAACAGGCTTTCTAACTACTTGTATAAGTAATACGAATTAGAAATTGGGTTTTACGATGAAATTTATTGTAATTTGTCACTACTTTATGTTCCCTTGTGTTCATCCATTCCTAATCAATTATGTTTATTCATGTTCGTTTATGTTTGTTCAGTTATGATTATTTGTGTTTTTATGTTTGTTAAATTATGTCCGTTTAAGGTTTTTTATGTCCATGAATTGTTCGTTTAGGTTTAAATTAACGAATATAAACGAACAGGAACATGCCTGTTCTCTCAATGAACAAACACGAACAAAAAATGTGTTTGATTAGATGTTCGGTTAAAGTTAAATGAACAAACAATAATATTCTTCTGTTCATGTTCATTCGATTCATTTACATGCCTATTTAAGATCACTTCTCTGTATGAAAAACTATTATAGATTAAACCATATTTTACTTCCGAAATATAAGAAGATATTATAAAATTAGGTTAGACCCCAGTCTACTACACAAGTTTAATAAATATAATTGTATGTATATATTTAGCAACTTGTGTATTACACGAGCTTTGGGTTGAATAAACTCGTGTATTACACGTCTAAACATAATATAATTGGTTAACACATACAATCGTCAAGATGTATGTTTAAAATTAAACTTTGATGTATTGTTTACATACTATAACATTTTATTTTAGTTGAAAATTTATCTATTACTGGAGTTGGATTAATAAATATTAAATGGTTATCAATAACCACAGAAAATAAAATAATAGTTGAGAAAATACATATTAAATAAATAACAGACATGTTGAAATATTATGATTTAATATTATTATTTAGTAGTAAATATAAAGATATAGATAAATATATTAAAATTAGAAAAGGAAACAACAACAACAGATAAGAATTATTATATTATTATTAGATATTATATATTAATAATATTATTAGAAATTATAGAAAATTTTAGGAGAAAGTGACATGTGACATTAATTGTCATTGTTTATTAATATGTTATAACCACTCGTGTATTACATTGATTGAATATATGTAATGTTATATACTAAGTAATAGAACAATATTTCTTTAAAAAAAAAAAAAAAAAAAAAAAAAAAAAAAAAAAAAAAACTCATGTATTGCATAGGTTGAATAAAGTCGTGTAATACACAGGTTCGATAAATATATTATTATCGACTATTTGGTTAACATAACAAGTTGACAAAATATTAAATAACAATAATACATGGAAAAAATAAAATATTGACAAAAGAAATCTATATCTATATATAATATAATGATTGGGGTGGGGACACAGGACACTTGATGAGGCCATCCTTACCCTTAAATTCCCGTCAAAAAATTTAGGTTATAAATAAATCAATATTTATTAATTTATATTTTTATCTTAATTATTACTTTACTATATAATAAATTAAAATCTTATGATTATCTTATTCTCTCTCATATGAAATAATATTATTAAATTATAATTCACGTTTATATCTTATTTATTTAATATTTATTTTCTTAACTTATTCTTTTTGTATTTCCGCTTATTGAAAACCATTTAATATGTTATTGATAAAAAAAAACTACACCTTCAAGATCAGCGCCTTAATCACGCACAGCAATGGTTGCTTCTGTCTTTACACCTCATCCAAACGTACATTCTCTTTTTAATATACATTTTCATTCTTATTTAAATCATTAAAATTGTTGTTTTCTCCTACTATATAAAACCAATTTCTATGTTATATCATAACACACATTTTGTCTTAATATTATATTTGACTATCTTGGAAAGATCTCGGGATATAACATAGTATTAAATAAATGAAAGAGAAGTGAGAAACTAAAATTTAGTTTTTTATGTAATAGGAGAGTAAGAAAATATATAATTTAATATTATTATTTAATAGGATAAATATACTAAAAAATAATTTATTAGTATTTAGTTTGATTGAGACAAAAAAAATTAGTAAACATAAAGATAAAAATATAAAGATTATATTTTAATAATAGTATATATTATATACTAGATTATACCCCGGGAACGTCTCGGGGTTAAGAAATCTAATATGACATATTAGTTTTACATATGAAATAGAATGATACGCTTTACAGTTATATGCAGGAAAGCTTCGGGTAGCAAATAACCTAAAACAATTAACAATGTATCTCCAATGTTAACGTCTAACCTTAAACAATGTATAACTCTAATATTAATACCTAACCTAAAACAATGTACAACTCCAATGCTAACACTTGTTGAAAATAGAATTCACATTTACTGATTTGAACACAATTAGTGACTTGCCTATACATGATTAATGAATTACATGAACACTTTGTGTTCTTTTCCTGTATGAACAAAACCCCACAAAAAATAGTCTTTTTTTTTCTCCATTTTTATATAGCACTATGGTACTCGGTGGAAAGCTAATAAAACGCTCGTTAATTTGGTGTAATTTTTTTTAAAAAAATCTCGTATATAAAAGATATTAACGTTTAAAAATTAAGGAGGAAACATGAGAGATAAAAATCCAATTTTGTTTTTAAATTTTTTTCCTAAAATCAATTAATGCCACATCATTCCTCATGGCGCACTCAAGGGAGAAGATGCCCTCTTTGAGTGTCATGTAGGATAAATGGTTTTTTTACATATGAAATAGAATGATGTGCTTTACAATTACACGCAGGAAAGCTTTGGGTAGCACCTAACCTAAAACAATTAAAAATGTATCTCCAATGTTAACGCCTAACCCTAAACAATGTATAACTCTAATATTAATATCTAACCTAAAACAATGTATAACTCCAATGCTAACGCATGTTGAAAATAGAATTCATATTTACTGATTTGAACATAATTAGTTACTTGCATATACATGATTAATGATTTACCTGAACACTTTTTGTTTTTTTTCCTGTATGAACAAAACCCCACAAAAAAAATAGTCGCTTTTTTCTCCGCTTTTTATATAGCACTATGGTACTCGTTAGAAAGATAATAAAACGCTCGTTAATTTGGTGTAATTTTTTTCTTTAAAAAATCTCGTATATAAAAGATATTAACGTTTAAAAATTATGGGAGAAAACAAGAGAGAGAAAAATCCAATTTTGTTTTAAAATTATTTTTTGCCTAAAATATCTCAATGCCACTTAGGATGACACATGACACACTCAAGGAGGAGAATGTCTCTTTGAGTGTCATGTCATTAAAATGGCTTTGGTTTATTATAGATATAGATTAATAATTTAATAATATTAATAGCAATTAAAAGAAGAATGTAACATGTGAAATTAATTGGAATGATATATTAGAATAGAGATAATAGAGATTATAAAACACATAAACAGTTTTCATATGTTGCACCCTCATATTTCACCTACGGGGTTTTACCGCGAGTTGTGTGACACACCAGGATCCAATCAATGACCATGTTGAACGAGCTATATATGTTTGCAAAATGCGTATCTCAATAACATGAGAAAATAATTTTAAGTTTGTAATTAGTTTTAGCGGAAGCAAAAGTTAAACCAAAGTAAATATCTCGCAAAGCAAGTGCGATAAACCCAAAAACAACTGAAAGTAAATAAAACCAAATGATAGAGATGTAAGTAAAATAATGTTTGAAAACAATGCAGGCGAGACTCCACGTGCATCCTATGTTGAGGTACCTTAGTGACTTGAGAAAAGCATGCTAATATGTATCAACAATTGAGTTGCTGAGTTCACATATTTTAATAGATATAAAATTGTTTGTTTGGCTAGATTCACATATGTTTGCTAACTATATCCAATGCTAGCTAGATATTTAAACAAGTTACTAAGTGTCATGAAACCGAGCTCACTGTTGGTAGTTTAGTTTGCCTTCCGCCCGGTTCATCACACCGGTGGCAAGAGTTTAGGGAAATAATGCACCCGCTCGACCGCCAGTCGATACAGGTGGGTTTGTTGGACCCAATAGATCTATCCACATTTACTCACTATGAATACTCACATACTAACGGTTCCTACTGAAAAGACTTTTATGATGAATTAAGCTAAAGTAAACAAGTGAAATAAAAGTATTATGTGATCTAAAAATGTTTGTGTGTTTGTAGCATGTTTCTCCCCCAAACAGGAAAATAGTAAAAGGGGTCGTGAAACTCACCTTAGGTTGCGTGCTAATAAAATATCAAGTGTGCGTATAAAGAGGTGTCCCAACTATTGGTATCCTATCATACAATAACTTATAAGTGTTTGTTCAAGTTTTGGGTTTGTCCAATTGACCAATTGTAATTGTAGCAACCGGAAAATTTTTCTTTCTTTCCTTTCGACTTCAAGCAATTTTCAGGACAAACATTCTTTCAACGGGGGATGATGTGACACCCGGAAAACTCAGGTTAATAACTTTTAGCAAAACATTCTTAAAACATGCTTAACCGGGTTAGTGTGACATCCGTCACCCTCGTCTTTCGTCAAATTGACAATAATAACCCTTCAAATATTTCCGTTATAATCCCTATAAGTTTCGTCGTTTCAAATTTAATTTTAGAGCGAACTAAAAATTTTATCATTAATATTTATTATGGACCAGATATACGTTTTTATCTAATGTGTATATTGAACCGTCATCCGGAATGGATATTATAAAAAAAATTCTAAGTTTTATAAAGTTTAGAAACTTTTTGGTTAAACTAACTTAACTTGGTTAAGTTATTATATAGGAAAAGTTAACAAATCATAATAAAAACTAACTAGGTTATACTAAATCTAACTTCGGGGACTGGAATTGTAATTTCGAGAAACTTGTAAATTGAGTCCCAAAGTACTGCTCCTGACCCCCTGGTTCTGATCACTTTGGCCGGCCGGAAATTGTGTTCCAGCGAGATGTTTTGACCCGCATTGTAACGGGTTCAGTCAGTTAATGGTCCTTGTCGCTTCCTCTACTCTTTTGACTCATTTTCCCTCAATAATAACGATCATAAACGAGTTATTAGTAAGCATTAATTGGGTTCTTAGTGTGTAACGGCTGGAATATTAAAGCTTATAGAAACTCCTTGTTTAATCGTCAAACATATAAATTGAACATACCTTCTCGTATCTGCATCCATCCATATTCTAAACCCACTAAAACATTGCAAATTACGTACAGAAGGGTATCAAGTCGGGGTACAAAGTCTCGGTCCGTTTTTCCTTTTGTTCGATCCAAAAACGACATTGTAAGTTCATTATTATGCCGTTTTATTCTCCATACAATTCCGAACAAAACCCCTTTATTACAGATCGTTAATAGTGTCCTGATCAAGTTTATTAGAATTGGGTTAGGGTTAGGGTTCATGAGAGGATTTGGGGAAGAAGATGAATTGTTGATTAATGATCTTATACTTTTCTTTCCAAACTTTATAACAAAATAGATTTTGGTGTAGTGGTTAAAGGGCTTATGTTGCAGCATAGGGACTCAGGTTCGAGTCTTTATGTGTAACGCCCCAAAAATCCATTTTTGCTTAAGTTCGCCATTAGGCGCGATTAGCAAAATGATAAACAGAATTTAGAGCATAAGAATGAGTGTTATGTTCTAATATGGAAATAAACTAATAAATGCTATTATATATATATATATATATATATATATATATATAAGTGGGCAAATAATAGTAGAAACTAACTTAGTTAGTTAAGTTTCTTAAAAAGGGGACATTGGGGGATATTTGAAGGGTCGTTCATGTAAATAATGGGTTAATAACAAGTTCAAGAAACACCCCCCCCCCCCCCATGGCATAAAACGAATTCAGCCAAGGGGAGGTCTTCTCAAGACCAAACCAATCCCTTAATTTCACAATCGATGCAAAGATGCAAAAGGGTTTTTGAGGGTAGACTTGATGGGTTGCAAATTTAGAGTTTTCTACAAGTTTTGGAGCCTTGGTAAGAACCTTAACCCTCAATTGGTATGAATCTCGAACCCCACATGTGGGTTTTGAGCAAAACATGTTAAATTCGTATTATTGCTTGATTGTAAGTGATATTGATCATCTCTAATGGTTTAGAGATGAGCTAATCACTAGAAGTTGCTTGTTTGCAAAGGATGATGATATTGGGTTTTCATTAGAGCTTTGATGTTGCTAAAGTAGTGGTAAATCCATGTAATTGTAGGAATAATGTGTAGTTGATGATATGCATGTGGAAATTGATCATGATTGAAGGTGAATATGCGTTTTGGTGGAATGCGTGTATTAGGAGCTTGTACTTTGAGCTTAGAATGTTGTACGCACACCATGTGTTTGATGAAATGTCTAGATGAGTATGATATATGAATTTGTATGCAAGACTTGACAAGTATGAAAGTAATGTGATAATAGATGCAATTGATAATAGGTTAACATGAGGATTTTATTATAGAATATTCATGTGGGAATTTATTGAATTATGTGATTTGGTAAGAAGTGTGCGTTAAGATGTTATATTCTATGTTTGGATAGTATGATGCACACCAAGTGTTGGACTTATTTCTTATTTGTAATTAAGAGATGAATGTGTACTAATTGTGAAGTGTATGAAGTTATTAAGAAAAAGACAATGTTGGTATTATATGATGTTGGCTAACCTTGGATTTGTAATTGCCAATTGTAGAATCATGAGAGCGCTAGCATGTGTCAAATGAATTCTATGTGCACCAAAGTTGTCATATCATGATATGTGTCCTATAACATGCTAATGTAATGGATAGGGTAGAAATTGATAAGGAGTAGTATATTGATATGGATGTATGTATGTAAATATTAAAAGTTGCATACTTGATAGTTGACTTTCTGAAAAGTCAACAATGTATGACTAACATGGTTATTCTTCCTAACATGATTGTGAGATTGAGGATACCATGTGATACATGTTTAATGGTTTATGTGATATACACAATGGTAAGATGAATTGCTTAAAATGTGAACAATGTTATAGTAAATCTATGTCTTATGTATGATAGAGATTGACCAATGAAAGTCAAGATGACATAGGAGTTGGAATATTTGATAGTGTGAACTATCATGTATGCTAACAAGATGTGAATGTGATGACATGAAATGATAGGAATCATGTCAGGATGGACTTGAGCATGGAAGGCTAATGGGTCAATAAGAGGCGAAGGAAACACGCATGAACTTGGAGGACTTGAGGTAAGTGATTCTTATTCCGTTTAGGATAATGAATTTAAACATGTATATGTGTGTGTAAGTAGAATGGGAGTCATGAAATGGTGGAACGTTAATAATGATGCTAAGGCACGTTATGGAGCTTATAATGGATAAAACGCGGCTTCGGATGGACCGGCGTGGGATGGTTCAAGATAGGATGGAAAGGAGAAAGAAAAGGGTAGATTTCAGGCTCCACCGTAACTTACGATGGCCCCTGCACCCTTTCTCCACCGTATTACAGTGGGTTTTCCACCGTGAGTTCTTGAGGTCCACCGTAACTTACGGTGGCCAGAGTAAGTTACGGTGGGACCTGAGACTATTTGTTAATTTTTAACGTATGTTGATGTTTCGCTTATGTGCGCAACCCGTAATTGCGTTTAACGCATCGAATAACAGCGTTGGACCTTGTGAATGTTAGGTATGGGTGTAGCAAGTAATAGGAATGTTGGATTAGCAAATATGATTCAAGTACGGAATGATGCATGTGCATGTAATTTAATTGATACGTTTATATAATGGAACAAATACGGTAGGTAGATTGTTATGCCTTTGTAGATTGAGAAGGTGATGTATGTATGGGAACTCATACACCGGTTTGAGTGAGAGTTTCATGTATGTAAAGGATGGTCATTATGTGTAGAGTGAGTGTGGGATTGGAAACGTCATACTTGTCCTAGAGGATCCATGAAGGAAGAGTAACATGACGGGGCAAGGTAGGTTATGTGTGGGAATTGTACGCTTGTATGTATTGTAAGGTTATTAACCTTTTATTATGAGAATGGGAATGAAGATGCAGGTATGTAAGTATGAATGCATGGGACTCGGAGGTTCGGATTGGGGTATCACACCCAAACTTGCAAGAAGGCGTTTGAACAGGATCTTGGAGTATTGTTAGATGTTATTCCCGCATCGTGAGTAATTTACATGAAGTCACTTATTGAACTAACTAAACGGTTATGTGGTGATTGCAGGTTGTCTTGTCTACCTAATGAAGCAACGAAAGGATGAAGATCGAGCGAGGGAGCGGATTGTACGTGGTCACGGTCACATAATCTAATAAAGATGAGTCACGTTGAATGTAATAGGAAATATTAAAATATGTAACACCAAAAATATCTCTTAGAAGTGTTTTCCAAATATGAGAATGTTCTGTAAGCAAGAAATTTTTTAGTCCGTATTTTTCCGCTGCATATTCTCTGTAAAACGATCTAGGGTGCTACATTATGTTAGCAGATTTATTATGTTTTTTTTTTCTTTCTTTCATTTATTCTTTTTGTCATTTCTAGAATAACATATATATATATATATATATATATATACATAGTTCATTTATAAATTTAAAATATTCATATTAAATCCAATTTTTACCCAAAAATTATGAAAATTTAGGTTTAGCTTCTTGACACACTATAGAAAATTACCACACTTTTATTTTCTAGAAAATGTCTTATTTTATATTTTTATTGAATTAAATTGTTTTAATCATATTTAATTGATTAAAAATTCATTTTTTTATGATCTTAATCTCAAACTTTTTTGGGAAATTATTTCTAATCATCATGAACTGAAATAAAAATATTTGGTTCAGAAAACATTTATTTTTATTTATTTTTATATTTTTAATCATTTAAACATGATTTAATATCATTAAATCAGTTTTAAATATAAATAAGTTTATAAAAATTATGGGAAAAGTATTTTCATTAATTTACATCAGAAAGCATCCATTTTCTATAAAAATAGCATTTCTGGGTCATGTCTTGTATTATTAGCATTATTTATGTTTAATTAGACATAATTAAACATTTATTTATTTACACTATTTAAACATCTATTTTATAAATACTTTTCTTATAAAATAGAAATGTTTTATGTTTGAAAATCTTAATGACCATTTGTTGGATCATGTGAAACTCATAATTAGTTAGTTATACATTTATGATTATCGTATTTATTTTAATTTAGTTAAAGTAATTAACTAAATTATTTTGCCTTAATTATTCCACAACATATTTTACGCAAATATTTAATTAGTAATAGTTATATTACCTACACCACATTTATAAACTTTGACATATCATTTTTGATATACAACTTCTACATTAATTTGATTTATCATAAAAACTCTAATTCCCCAAATCGACTTAGCAAACCCTAATGCCTTAGACCCTAGTTACCTTAGACTTTTTAGACACTTCCTTATTAGTATTCTTACACATCATAGGTTTAATTCTTCGGAATTCCCATTACATAGCTCACGACCCCTTAAGTTGGATTTCGATCGCTTTCGCAAACTGTGAGTATAACTTTCCCCTTTTTACTGTTTTACTATTTTGGGGTGACTCATGTACCTATTACCAAGTTTCTATTTCTTATTACTAAAAAGCAATTCTTATATGTGTTTGCTTGTGTCATTTCGTGTATCTATGACTTGTCAAATCATTAACCGTTGCGGCCTAGCATTTTAATGAATAGATCTATGTTATATACCCTTGTGACTCTGTTGAGAGTCCTTGTCATTGCTATGTATTGCATTACTACTAGCGCATACTATATATATTTCCTTTCCTTTCACAGGGTTGATTTGACCCGGGTAACAATTATTACATTTTGCAAAATAACACATGAATTGCTAAATTTTACTTACTATATATATCAAACGGGTATGCTCACCAATACATTTTTGTATTGACCAAATTATTTTCGTACATGTTTCAGGTTCTTATGAGATCACTTCTAAGCTTTTGGAACTTAGGCTTAGATTGAGATTTACTGTATTTTAGTTTAGATTGCTAGTTTTAATTGTTGTATTTCTTTCAATGTAATAAATTATTCAATTCAATGTATCAAAATTTACATTTCTAGTCCATGAGCTATTGAACAATCGTCACTACGTGACACCTCGATGTTTCCGCCATCGGTTGGGGTGTTACAGTTAGTTAAGTCGATTTGATGATTCGGGGAATCATCGGGAGTCGGTTATGCACTTGTGTCCAAGGGTTGGTGATTCGAAGGATCACCGAGTAAAAACGCACACACGCGAGTCTTGAGTCTCGGGAGTTGGTGAATTGATGTGAACGTGTTAGTTATCGAGTAATAAGTGTTTTACAATCATTTTATAACTTGTTGATATGTGGATACGTGAATTAATGTGTTAAATTAGCAAATAACGCACCGAAAACCAAACCTGCCCTGCAGGGGGCGACTATGAATCATACTCGCCTGAATCAGGCACGCCTATGAATCATAGTCGTGTCCTGCACCCCCTAGTCGCCCAGCATGCCTGGAATGACTAGAAACACCTATAAATACCACCCTTAACTTGTTAAACATCATTTGTGCAATCCTAACTCGCCCTAAACCTCTCTCACACCATCCTTAATCTCTAAAACCCGTTTTTGCCCTAAATCTTCCATTTCCAAGCAAGATCTAAGGTTTTAGTCATCCTAAGCTCCTGTTAAGTCGTTATTTTGAACCCCGAAGGTCCAGACCTGATTTTATAGAGTTTCTATCTTTGAAAACCTTTGAAAACATTTCTAAACTTGGTCTAATCATTTATATGAATTTTTAATGAAAGATACAAACTTGAAATGGGTTTTGATGGTCTAAACATGAGGATTCTTATGTGTTTGTTACTTTGATGATATGGATTTGTTGTTAGCATGAATATCTCAGGTTTTGATGGATATTGTGTTTGTGAATAATATGAGTTTTGATCCGTTTGAGGGTATTAGAAGGATTTAGGATGATATGTGATGATTCGATGATTGATTGTTGTTAGGGTTTATACTAGAATGATGTAACAATAGCATGATGATGTTTAGGATGTGTTTATGTGATAAAATCTGATTTTTTTGCCATTTAGGTTAAAGTTTTCATGTATTGATGTGACATATCTATAATATTATCCATTTTGGGAAACATTTGAAATTAATACGATAAACGGATGATTATTTGAGGGATTCTTGATGGGAATAGTTTGTTTAATGCTTGGGGATTGATTGGGGGTGTTACAACTTGATTCGGATCTCATTCTGAGGGTTTCGCGCGTAAAACGGACGCTAACCTGCAGAGCAGGCGACTATGAATCATAGTCGTGTAGATTGGAGGCGACTATGAACCATAGTTGCCTATTTTGGTGTGCAGTCGTGTGTTTTGATGCGTAGTCGGGTGTTTTGATGCCGAAAGTGCATTTTGGAACTCCGTAACATGTTTTAACACCTAGGAACATACTGTAAGCCTCGTGGCTTGTCTAGGAAACCTCGTAACACGTGTTATGACGTATGCGTGCACTATGTGAACTATATGCATGAACACGTTAACTGTTATTCGTATAAAGTGCATATAGTACACATGCTTACTTGTTTACTTGTATTTAGCTAACACGGGGATATCGGGTCACCAACGTGATGTCGAGTCTTGTCTTGTGCGGTCTTGTCAAACGTTAAACGATTTTACAAACATTTAAAGTCAAGTTCTTGGACACTACAGGTTATTTTACAAACTTATCATCGGTCAAACATTAACAGGCTATCTATGGTAAGTTTCTGGTAGTCGGGCCACCATAACAAGCCTGGTATTCTATTTTACGTGAAGAACACAACCTAAGATGAGTGTCACAGCCCCAACTTTTACTACTTTCACATTGGGGGAGAAACATGCGGAACCAACTTTACTTTCTTAGACCACAGTATTACATCATATCACATGGGTACTAAGCGACCTTACATCATTCAAGTCCTTTTTCTAACTTTTGAACCATGAATATGTGGATACATAACGGGAAAAGTGTGAATAGATCTATGAGTCCGACAAGCCCCACTCAGGTCGACTGAAGGTCGGACGGGTGCATATTTGTCCTATCTAACTTACGACATCGGGTGATGTCCGGTGGCGGGTATAAGACATTCTAACGTTCAGCAGTGGTTCATAACGCTTTAGTATCACGTAACGATGTCTAGCTAGCATCAGGTATAGATGTAAGGATTATTGTGTCTGGTTTGCAAACATTTACTTACTCTTACAAACTTTATATTTGTGACTCACCAGCACTGTACGTGTTAACTAACATTGCATTATTTCTCAGGTCGCTAAGGTAACATGGTTAGGATGCACGGAGTCGCACAACATCTTGTTTTACATTTCCGTTGCATAAACTTTATCTTTGAACTACTTTTCAACATTGGTGCATGAGGGTTACTCTGCATCTTTTAAACATGTTTTGGATTGCAACTTTTATAACTGTTTGTGGTGTTTTGGTTGTCTAAACTTTTGGACGGTTTGGTTTCTTTTGTTACCTCATTTTCCAATCATATAGTTGTCGCTTATTGTGACCGTTGACTTGGATCCTAGTATGTCACGCACCTCGCGGTAAAATCCCGCAAGTGGAATTTGAGGGTGTGACAGTATCCCTACAATGACCTAGGTTTGAATTTTAGAGAACTGGTTGACTGTGTTAACCAAGTTTGACAAAGTTTGCCTAGTTTAACCTGAAGCCCCATTGGTGACCCGTTTTGTGATTTATGTTTATTCATGTTTGGTAATCCTAGAATTTGTAAGTTACACCCAACATATAATCCTATTATACTACCATGTCAAGAAGTCAAGTAGCATGTCAATTATAGCACATACCACAAGTTTGGGTTTTAAGCATACAACTTACTTCTAACATTTTATCATATCAACAACCCATACAATACTCTACAAGTTTAGTCCTCATACTTTCCATTGCCACCCACTCATGTTTCAGTTAATTGCAACGAACCATCCTAAACTTTCAAAAACACGTTGTCATCGCCGCTTAATCACCTTGCCAGAAGCACGCTCGCCGGCTGCCGCCGCAACGCGCGGTGTCAGCAAGTCGATCAAATATAATACGTTTCTCTTTCACAATATATTGTCGATTTAATGTACGTTTCTACGCCGCCACAACGTGCGGCGGGTAATTGATTGATTATTTGCTACATGTTCGACACATTGTGACGCCCCCGCAAACCGCGACGTCAGGTAAAAAACGCCCGACATATCCGTCGTGCGCCGCCGCAACGCGCGGCGCCGGTAAAATACTAGTTATATATATATATAACAATTCCCGTCATTAGCTACAGTAATACGTCGCATCTGCTACAGTGCACCAGCAAAAGGACGATTATGCCCTTATTTCAACCGCAAAATTACATGACTACCTTTACACCTAAACGCCGTCACACCACCGTAATAAATACACAGGTCACGACCAACCGACTACCGACGGTGTCGTCGTCACCACCAGCGACTTCACCACCGTGTTCATCGCCGTCGGCCATTTCTAAGACATCACCAAGGCCTGATGTGCCGTTAAAGGTTATAACCGTCAGAAGAAACGCTACGACTTCAGGCCGTTAACATCGTCTTTTGGATAATGAATGCAAATACAACACTGAAACGACGTAGAAGTTGAAGGTTTGTACTTTAACGATGTCGATCTACATCGAGACAACACATGCAAGCGTAGATTTGGTTAGAGGTTTGCCCGAACGCTAGATTTTCGACTACGGTGTCGTCATGATGGTCTGAGACGTGGTAGCAGCAGTTGTCTGAGAAGGTTGTTGCGGTTAAGTAGTGGTGACGTGCGGTTATTGTTACGATTAGGCGGTGGTGTTGGTGGTGCCGGTTTTAGATGGTAGTTGTGGCAGCGACGGTTGGTGGTGCTTTTGGTGCGATGGTTGTGCTTTGCTGGTCTGGGTGTTAAATGGTGGTGCTGTCGGTGTTAGGTGGCTGTGACTGTGACTGTGGCGGCTACTGCCCTTGAAAATAATCACTAATAATACTCAAAGGGGTCTGCCTACTGTGGATTTAAAGCGTGACCAAACAAGCGATGCCTCCTGTGAACCGCTAATGGTTTGTATTTATAATTGAACCGTCCTTCGTTGGTTTCAAATTTCAATAATATCCCTAGAGTTTTCCTTCCTACCTTTTTTTTTAACGGCAAATTTTTATTACACCTTTTTTTCACCTCACCTTGCATTTGCAAGGATTTGAACTGTAACACCCCAACCGATGGCGGAAACATCGGGATGTCACGTATTGATGATTGTTCAGTAGCTCATGGTGAATAATAAATTTCATTAAATAATTTAAATGAATTACAAATAATTGTTCTAGAATTTGTACATCAAATTGAACAAAACTATACACATATCTTCAAGCATCAAATCAAATCTTCAAGCAAATAGAACCTGAAACATGTTAAGTTGAAAATGTTTTGGGTCAACAAAAGTTGGTGAGAATTACATAGGTTTTGATAATAGAATAAAATTGTTGAGCAATTCATGTGTCATGGCAATCTAGTTCATATGCAAAAAACATACTAGAAGTAAATCGAGTGCATAATCAACCTTGTTAACTGTTGTAATTGTGGTACATCCCATACGCTCATGGTTCACTCGTTTATATTGCAGTAACAAACACCCACGTAACCTGTGTAGGAGGCACGTATCCGGGTGGGATTGTCAGTCCAATAGATCTATCAATGTATACCGTTTGGCTGATGAATGTTTATGCTAGAATTGTGCTTACCCTAGTCATGTTCAAGACATAATGCAACATAGAAATACACATAGACACATTGATGATTGAATTGCATAAATATTGTTGTAACATGTTTCACCCCAAAAATGGTGATAAATAGAAAAGGGGCTATGTAAAACTCACCTTGGTAAAATGTTATATCTGTTGAAAATAGTGTGTTGCCCAAATGTATCAAGTATCACCCTATAATGAGGTAATAAATATGTCTAAGTCTAACAAGTCTATAGATGTATAAGTTCCTAGGGCTTCGAATTGGGGATAAATGCTCGTTTGATTAATATTAAAAATATTCGCCAATTGTGAGAAATTTAGTAAATAAATAACCAAAAATCTTTTTATGAAATTTAAATTTAAGATGGTCACAATAATGTGTTTAAAGTATAAAAATAATTTTTATAAAATTATTTTCTTTAAAATAGATTATTAAAACTATTTATTAAAAGTTGCCAATATTTAACTTTAATAATTAAAAATATTAAAATTAAGGAATTATTATTTTAAAAATCATATTTCTGTTCTAAATGTTTTGAAATAAATTGTATAAAATTTTGGTGCAAAAATGATATAAATTGAATTTATTATGATTTAATTATGATTAAATCTAACAAAAATTGATTAAAAATATAAAATAAATGATTTTTCTAAATTAAAAATCATTTCAGTAAAGTTTAACATTGTACAAACATAGGATAATTTTTGTAGAAATTAATAAAATTGTTTGATATTTTAATGGATTTTTATAAATATAATAGTTTAAAATTGATTTAATTATTATAAATATTAAATAAATGAATTTCAGGAAAATAAAAATTGTAAGTAACACTTTGACATCAGATTTGTTAAAGATAAATTTTTTAGAATTTATAAAAATGTTTTAGTATTTAAAAATGATTTTACAAGATTTAAGTGTAATTTATATATATAATGGTTTGTTGAAAAATAAATGGAAAAAGGGGTGTTCAAGCCGGGACTCGAACCCGAGTTGTCTAAGTCGTAGGCATCAGTCACAACCACTTGGCCTAGGCCTGTGGTTGTGACTTATCTCAGTTATTTAAAAATAAATACAATGAGCAAAGTCAGTTTCTTCCCCAAATCTAAAACCCACGAACCCTAGCTTTTCCAATCAAGCAATTCACACATCCTTAACCCGATTAATGTTAGGGCTTTTGATGTGTGATTGCCGATGAACAAACCCCACAACATTAATTATACTTACAAGGTTGTATTGAGCTCGATTAGCCGGTCACGATAAAAGTCAAACTACGATCGATTGACAAGCTTAGATGATGTTTCAGAGAGATTGGTGGTTGAGAGAGGTGTATGAACGAGTTGTGAAGGCTCGAGGTTGATCAATTTATATGGTGGGTTACAGAATCAAGAAATGGTAAGGTTGACTATATATTAAAGTTCATACGCGAATTTTTGTATAATCGTGTATCAATTGCTAATCAATACACGTGAATCCCAGTTAATAAAGGCCGGAAATCATGTTACCTAAGTCAAACCTTGATAAATTTTGTGTTTAAAATGGAAAATTGATAAATCTTGCCAAATTTGTTGCAGCAGATCGCGAAGGAGGAAAAGAGGGAAAGAAGAGTAAGTATATTTATATAACACGAGTGGGAAATAAAACAAGAATCAAGTATGGCCAAGCTGGTTCGTGCGTGTGCTTGTGTGTGTGGTGACTCGGGTTTGAAACCCGGCAAGGACAGATTTTTTTTTGTAAAACAGTAAGGGAAGAGGGCCACAAGTGGGCCGGATCTGAGGGGTTGGGCCGGTTCCTTTCTGATCTGGGCTTGGGCAGATTTGCTGGGCTACAACCATAATGGGCTCAGGAGTTTGGATTTGTTTTATAGGTTTAGATTTAAAATGTGGGTATTTTTATTATCATTATTATTATTATTATTATTATTATTATTATTATTATTATTATTATAAACATTTATATATATATATATATATATATATATAAAAATTATGAGTTAGGGTAATGGAGACTTAGGCACGTTTGTATAAAACGTAACGAAAATAGGGGCGTTTATATTAAAATTTGGGGAAAAATTTCGTGATGTTACAGTCTCCCCTACTTTTAGGAACTTCGTCCCGAAGTTAAGAGAAAACCAGGATTACAATTGGTCAACTACCGGAAACCTTGATAAAATTTCACACTACCTTAACGTACCTGTAAATTCATGATTACGTTCCGGACCGTAATTATTAATTTACCTTACATTAGGGTTTTGCGTCCTTTTATGACTTTCTGATTGTTGAGCAGGTCTGATAGTCCCCACCAGTCGTTGAGCAGGTGGTAGGGCCTCTCCCGACTGTTGGAAAGACATGATGACCTCTACCAATCGTTAAGTAGGTTGTTTGGTAGTCAACTAATTGTTGTACAAGTAAGCAAGTAGATATAGCAATTAATTCACATTCAAACACGCATGTACACAGATGTTATAATAATACTTGATTTTATTACTTGAATCAAAAGTGTCAATACATAGAATTAAAGAGAAAGTAAACATCATTCAATTGGTGGGACTTGCTGTCATGTAGCTGAAGGGTCTCAAGCGGGGTTGTTTGGAGCATCAAGAGCGTTTGTAGCAGGGATTCGACAAGCTCCCGCAAGATGCCCATACCTTTGACAATTGGTGCACTGTCGACAGGGTACTTGAGTTGGGTGGTGATACTGGCAGGTGTCACACTTAGGTAGCTTCCCATTGTATTGTTTCTTGGTGGGTGGGGCAGTGGTGCCTATTGCAAAATTCCTGACCTTGTTCTTCCCGTTGGTTGAGGCCTCAGTTTTGATTTCAATGGCAGGTTGGGGAGTATCCTTTTTCTTTTCCCCTTTACGAGTCAGGGTTCCTGCCTTCACATGGTTATCTGTTAGGGTGGCAGCCAAACGCTTTGCTTCCTCCAAAGTAGCAGGGTTCCTTCCCCACACCGTGTCTTGAATCTGCATCGGTAAACCACCAATGTATTTTTCGATAGCAATGGGCAAAGGGGTGACTTTGTGGGGTAGCAGCAAGCTAAGTTCGTGAAAACGAGTGTTGTAGGCAAGGTTTTCCCCACTGTCTTGAGCAAGATCATGAAATTCATCTTCCAGCTTCTTAATTTCATTACGAGGACAGAACTCTGCCTTCATAATGTCTTTAGCTTGATCCCAAGTTAAGGCTAGTGCAGCTTCAGCTCCGCGAGTGCGCTTTTCCTCATTCCACCAAGTGAGTGCTCGTTTGTGAAGAACACTCATGGCATAACGGACTTTAAAATTGTTGGGGCACTCACTGTTGATGAAGGTATTCTCAATACCCTCAAACCATTGTAGGAGTCCTGTAGCTCCTTCTTCTCCACTAAACTTTGGGGGATTGCAAGAATTAAAGTGCTTAAGGGTACAGGCTGGAAGTCCATTCTCGTTGTGGTGTCCATTCCCGTTGCCGTTGCCATTCCCGTTGCCGTTTAACTGGATGACTTGAGCTAGTAAGTTGGGAACCAGAGTTGCAATTTGTTGTGCCATTTGTTGAGAAATGATTGCAGCCAGTTGGGCATCAACACCATTATTATTGTTGTTGTTGTTGTTGTTGTTGTGGTTAGTGTCATGGTTATGGTTGTGATTGCTACTTCCTTCATCATGATTTTCACCACTGTTAAGACGAGCACTGCGACGTGGAGGCATGATCTGTAAGAGACACAGTGAGATGAATGAGGTTATATAAGGAATGTAATCATTTATTCTTGAATAAACGAAAACGTTGACTTATCAAAGATTCCAGATTCTAATAACATATGAAGACATGCTTTAGCCTATAAGTGAACACTCATCCCGAGAATTCCCAGGTAGGCATCCGGGTCCCTCGTCTGATTGGGATATATGCGCAATGCCAGCCTAGACAGAAGACTCAGAATACAGGCGTTCACCCTTCCAGATTGCACGTGTTCGTTATTAAAATCTAGAACTTCGACGAGATCTCAAAGTGTTTCAGGTTAAACCTGAGGATTTTGTCCTATTAGTCTAAGAGTAGTTCCAGTGATGTAGAGCATCTTCTTGTAAGGATGATAGTAGGGATAAGAAGTAGGAGGGAGATAGAGATTAGCAAGTAAAGAAGCAAGTACTGATTAAGTCCTATGGTTATAGACTAGATTATTTTTCCAATAACCTAATTCCCTATAACCATGGCTCTGATACCAATCTGTAACACCCCAACCGATGGCGGAAACATCGGGATGTCACGTATTGATGATTGTTCAGTAGCTCATGGTGAATAATAAATTTCATTAAATAATTTAAATGAATTACAAATAATTGTTCTAGAATTTGTACATCAAATTGAACAAAACTATACACATATCTTCAAGCATCAAATCAAATCGTCAAGCAAATAGAACCTGAAACATGTTAAGTTGAAAATGTTTTGGGTCAACAAAAGTTGGTGAGTTTTACATAGCCCCTTTTCTATTTATCACCATTTTTGGGGTGAAACATGTTACAACAATATTTATGCAATTCAATCATCAATGTGTCTATGTGTATTTCTATGTTGCATTATGTCTTGAACATGACTAGGGTAAGCACAATTCTAGCATAAACATTCATCAGCCAAACGGTATACATTGATAGATCTATTGGACTGACAATCCCACCCGGATACGTGCCTCCTACACAGGTTACGTGGGTGTTTGTTACTGCAATATAAACGAGTGAACCATGAGCGTATGGGATGTACCACAATTACAACAGTCAACAAGGTTGATTATGCACTCGATTTACTTCTAGTATGTTTTTTGCATATGAACTAGATTGCCATGACACATGAATTGCTCAACAATTTTATTCTATTATCAAAACCTATGTAATTCTCACCAACTTTTGTTGACCCAAAACATTTTCAACTTAACATGTTTCAGGTTCTATTTGCTTGAAGATTTGATTTGATGCTTGAAGATATGTGTATAGTTTTGTTCAATTTGATGTACAAATTCTAGAACAATTATTTGTAATTCATTTAAATTATTTAATGAAATTTATTATTCACCATGAGCTACTGAACAATCATCAATACGTGACATCCCGATGTTTCCGCCATCGGTTGGGGTGTTACAGATTGGTATCAGAGCCACTCCTGTGCCGTTCGGGATGGTGGGTGCACACCTCATCAGGGGCAATGAGACTCTAACAGGTGGTGAATGTGACACCCCAGGAAAATCCCACATCGGCCGTGGCCAGGAGAGATCCTTGGTTCATAAGTAATGTCTTGCCTCTTAAATCACCAACGCGTTTTGGGGCTTAATGTTAGTGGATGAGAGGAGAACTCCACAGTTAAGCGTGCTCAGGTGGGAGAAATTTCAGGATGGGTGACCTCCTGGGAAGTCTCCACTTGGGCAACCAAAAACAAATCCGTGAGCTCTGGATGGGCAAAGCGGACAATATTGGTGATGAGAGGGGCAGAGATGTTACAGATGCTCATGGTGAATAATAAATTTCATTAAATAATTTAAATGAATTACAAATAATTGTTCTAGAATTTGTACATCAAATTGAACAAAACTATACACATATCTTCAAGCATCAAATCAAATCTTCAAGCAAATAGAACCTGAAACATGTTAAGTTGAAAATGTTTTGGGTCAACAAAAGTTGGTGAGAATTACATAGGTTTTGATAATAGAATAAAATTGTTGAGCAATTCATGTGTCATGGCAATCTAGTTCATATGCAAAAAACATACTAGAAGTAAATCGAGTGCATAATCAACCTTGTTGACTGTTGTAATTGTGGTACATCCCATACGCTCATGGTTCACTCGTTTATATTGCAGTAACAAACACCCACGTAACCTTTGTAGGAGGCACATATCCGGGTGGGATTGTCAGTCCAATAGATCTATCAATGTATACCGTTTGGCTGATGAATGTTTATGCTAGAATTGTGCTTACCCTAGTCATGTTCAAGACATAATGCAACATAGAAATACACATAGACACATTGATGATTGAATTGCATAAATATTGTTGTAACATGTTTCACCCCAAAAATGGTGATAAATAGAAAAGGGGCTATGTAAAACTCACCTTGGTAAAATGTTATATCTGTTGAAAATAGTGTGTTGCCCAAATGTATCAAGTATCACCCTATAATGAGGTAATAAATATGTCTAAGTCTAACAAGTCTATAGATGTATAAGTTCCTAGGGCTTCGAATTGGGGATAAATGCTCGTTTGATTAATATTAAAAATATTCGCCAATTGTGAGAAATTTAGTAAATAAATAACCAAAAATCTTTTTATGAAATTTAAATTTAAGATGGTCACAATAATGTGTTTAAAGTATAAAAATAATTTTTATAAAATTATTTTCTTTAAAATAGATTATTAAAACTATTTATTAAAAGTTGCCAATATTTAACTTTAATATTTAAAAATATTAAAATTAAGGAATTATTATTTTAAAAATCATATTTCTGTTCTAAATGTTTTGAAATAAATTGTATAAAATTTTGGTGCAAAAATGATATAAATTGAGTTTATTATGATTTAATTATGATTAAATCTAACAAAATTGATTAAAAATATAAAATAAATGATTTTTCTGAATTAAAAATCATTTCAGTAAAGTTTAACATTGTACAAACATAGGATAATTTTTGTAGAAATTAATAAAATTGTTTTGATATTTTAATGGATTTTTATAAATATAATAGTTTAAAATTGATTTAATTATTATAAATATTAAATAAATGAATTTCAGGAAAATAAAAATTGTAAGTAACACTTTGACATCATATTTGTTAAAGATAAATTTTTTAGAATTTATAAAAATGTTTTAGTATTTAAAAATGATTTTTCAAGATTTAAGTGTAATTTATATATATAATGGTTTGTTGAAAAATAAATGGAAAAAGGGGTGTTCAAGCCGGGACTCGAACCCGGGTTGTCTAAGTCGTAGGCATCAGTCACAACCACTTGGCCTAGGCCTGTGGTTGTGACTTATCTCAATTATTTAAAAATAAATACAATGAGCAAAGTCAGTTTCTTCCCCAAATCTAAAACCCACGAACCCTAGCTTTTCCAATCAAGCAATTCACACATCCTTAACCCGATTAATGTTAGGGCTTTTGATGTGTGATTGCCAATGAACAAACCCCACAACATTAATTATACTTACAAGGTTGTATTGAGCTCGATTAGCCGGTCACGATAAAAGTCAAACTACGATCGATTGACAAGCTTAGATGATGTTTCAGAGAGATTGGTGGTTGAGAGAGGTGTATGAACGAGTTGTGAAGGCTCGAGGTTGATCAATTTATATGGTGGGTTACAGAATCAAGAAATGGTAAGGTTGACTATATATTAAAGTTCATACGCGAATTTTTGTATAATCGTGTATCAATTGCTAATCAATACACGTGAATCCCAGTTAATAAAGGCCGGAAATCATGTTACCTAAGTCAAACCTTGATAAATTTTGTGTTTAAAATGGAAAATTGATAAATCTTGCCAAATTTGTTGCAGCAGATCGCGAAGGAGGAAAAGAGGGAAAGAAGAGTAAGTATATTTATATAACACGAGTGGGAAATAAAACAAGAATCAAGTATGGCCCAGCTGGTTCGTGCGTGTGCTTGTGTGTGTGGTGACTCGGGTTCGAAACCCGGCAAGGACAGATTTTTTTTTGTAAAACAGTAAGGGAAGAGGGCCACAAGTGGGCCGGATCTGAGGGGTTGGGCCGGTTCCTTTCTGATCTGGGCTTGGGCAGATTTGCTGGGCTACAACCATAATGGGCTCAGGAGTTTGGATTTGTTTTATAGGTTTAGATTTAAAATGTGGGTATTTTTATTATCATTATTATTATTATTATTATTATTATTATTATTATTATTATAAACATTTATATATATATATATATATATATAAAAATTATGAGTTAGGGTAATGGAGACTTAGGCACGTTTGTATAAAACGTAACGAAAATAGGGGCGTTTATATTAAAATTTGGGGAAAAATTTCGTGATGTTACAGTCTCCCCTACTTTTAGGAACTTCGTCCCGAAGTTAAGAGAAAACCAGGATTACAATTGGTCAACTACCGGAAACCTTGATAAAATTTCACACTACCTTAACGTACCTGTAAATTCATGATTACGTTCCGGACCGTAATTATTAATTTACCTTACATTAGGGTTTTGCGTCCTTTTATGACTTTCTGATTGTTGAGCAGGTCTGATAGTCCCCACCAGTCGTTGAGCAGGTGGTAGGGCCTCTCCCGACTGTTGGAAAGACATGATGACCTCTACCAATCGTTAAGTAGGTTGTTTGGTAGTCAACTAATTGTTGTACAAGTAAGCAAGTAGATATAGCAATTAATTCACATTCAAACACGCATGTACACAGATGTTATAATAATACTTGATTTTATTACTTGAATCAAAAGTGTCAATACATAGAATTAAAGAGAAAGTAAACATCATTCAATTGGTGGGACTTGCTGTCATGTAGCTGAAGGGTCTCAAGCGGGGTTGTTTGGAGCATCAAGAGCGTTTGTAGCAGGGATTCGACAAGCTCCCGCAAGATGCCCATACCTTTGACAATTGGTGCACTGTCGACAGGGTACTTGAGTTGGGTGGTGATACTGGCAGGTGTCACACTTAGGTAGCTTCCCATTGTATTGTTTCTTGGTGGGTGGGGCAGTGGTGCCTATTGCAAAATTCCTGACCTTGTTCTTCCCGTTGGTTGAGGCCTCAGTTTTGATTTCAATGGCAGGTTGGGGAGTATCCTTTTTCTTTTCCCCTTTACGAGTCAGGGTTCCTGCCTTCACATGGTTATCTGTTAGGGTGGCAGCCAAACGCTTTGCTTCCTCCAAAGTAGCAGGGTTCCTTCCCCACACCGTGTCTTGAATCTGCATCGGTAAACCACCAATGTATTTTTCGATAGCAATGGGCAAAGGGGTGACTTTGTGGGGTAGCAGCAAGCTAAGTTCGTGAAAACGAGTGTTGTAGGCAAGGTTTTCCCCACTGTCTTGAGCAAGATCATGAAATTCATCTTCCAGCTTCTTAATTTCATTACGAGGACAGAACTCTGCCTTCATAATGTCTTTAGCTTGATCCCAAGTTAAGGCTAGTGCAGCTTCAGCTCCGCGAGTGCGCTTTTCCTCATTCCACCAAGTGAGTGCTCGTTTGTGAAGAACACTCATGGCATAACGGACTTTAAAATTGTTGGGGCACTCACTGTTGATGAAGGTATTCTCAATACCCTCAAACCATTGTAGGAGTCCTGTAGCTCCTTCTTCTCCACTAAACTTTGGGGGATTGCAAGAATTAAAGTGCTTAAGGGTACAGGCTGGAAGTCCATTCTCGTTGTGGTGTCCATTCCCGTTGCCGTTGCCATTCCCGTTGCCGTTTAACTGGATGACTTGAGCTAGTAAGTTGGGAACCAGAGTTGCAATTTGTTGTGCCATTTGTTGAGAAATGATTGCAGCCAGTTGGGCATCAACACCATTATTATTGTTGTTGTTGTTGTTGTTGTTGTTGTTGTGGTTAGTGTCATGGTTATGGTTGTGATTGCTACTTCCTTCATCATGATTTTCACCACTGTTAAGACGAGCACTGCGACGTGGAGGCATGATCTGTAAGAGACACAGTGAGATGAATGAGGTTATATAAGGAATGTAATCATTTATTCTTGAATAAACGAAAACGTTGACTTATCAAAGATTCCAGATTCTAATAACATATGAAGACATGCTTTAGCCTATAAGTGAACACTCATCCCGAGAATTCCCAGGTAGGCATCCGGGTCCCTCGTCTGATTGGGATATATGCGCAATGCCAGCCTAGACAGAAGACTCAGAATACAGGCGTTCACCCTTCCAGATTGCACGTGTTCGTTATTAAAATCTAGAACTTCGACGAGATCTCAAAGTGTTTCAGGTTAAACCTGAGGATTTTGTCCTATTAGTCTAAGAGTAGTTCCAGTGATGTAGAGCATCTTCTTGTAAGGATGATAGTAGGGATAAGAAGTAGGAGGGAGATAGAGATTAGCAAGTAAAGAAGCAAGTACTGATTAAGTCCTATGGTTATAGACTAGATTATTTTTCCAATAACCTAATTCCCTATAACCATGGCTCTGATACCAATCTGTAACACCCCAACCGATGGCGGAAACATCGGAATGTCACGTATTGATGATTGTTCAGTAGCTCATGGTGAATAATAAATTTCATTAAATAATTTAAATGAATTACAAATAATTGTTCTAGAATTTGTACATCAAATTGAACAAAACTATACACATATCTTCAAGCATCAAATCAAATCTTCAAGCAAATAGAACCTGAAACATGTTAAGTTGAAAATGTTTTGGGTCAACAAAAGTTGGTGAGTTTTACATAGCCCCTTTTCTATTTATCACCATTTTTGGGGTGAAACATGTTACAACAATATTTATGCAATTCAATCATCAATGTGTCTATGTGTATTTCTATGTTGCATTATGTCTTGAACATGACTAGGGTAAGCACAATTCTAGCATAAACATTCATCAGCCAAACGGTATACATTGATAGATCTATTGGACTGACAATCCCACCCGGATACGTGCCTCCTACAAAGGTTACGTGGGTGTTTGTTACTGCAATATAAACGAGTGAACCATGAGCGTATGGGATGTACCACAATTACAACAGTCAACAAGGTTGATTATGCACTCGATTTACTTCTAGTATGTTTTTTGCATATGAACTAGATTGCCATGACACATGAATTGCTCAACAATTTTATTCTATTATCAAAACCTATGTAATTCTCACCAACTTTTGTTGACCCAAAACATTTTCAACTTAACATGTTTCAGGTTCTATTTGCTTGAAGATTTGATTTGATGCTTGAAGATATGTGTATAGTTTTGTTCAATTTGATGTACAAATTCTAGAACAATTATTTGTAATTCATTTAAATTATTTAAGTGTAATTTATATATATAATGGTTTGTTGAAAAATAAATGGAAAAAGGGGTGTTCAAGCCGGGACTCGAACCCGGGTTGTCTAAGTCGTAGGCATCAGTCACAACCACTTGGCCTAGGCCTGTGGTTGTGACTTATCTCAGTTATTTAAAAATAAATACAATGAGCAAAGTCAGTTTCTTCCCCAAATCTAAAACCCACGAACCCTAGCTTTTCCAATCAAGCAATTCACACATCCTTAACCCGATTAATGTTAGGGCTTTTGATGTGTGATTGCCGATGAACAAACCCCACAACATTAATTATACTTACAAGGTTGTATTGAGCTCGATTAGCCGGTCACGATAAAAGTCAAACTACGATCGATTGACAAGCTTAGATGATGTTTCAGAGAGATTGGTGGTTGAGAGAGGTGTATGAACGAGTTGTGAAGGCTCGAGGTTGATCAATTTATAGGGTGGGTTACAGAATCAAGAAATGGTAAGGTTGACTATATATTAAAGTTCATACGCGAATTTTTGTATAATCGTGTATCAATTGCTAATCAATACACGTGAATCCCAGTTAATAAAGGCCGGAAATCATGTTACCTAAGTCAAACCTTGATAAATATTGTGTTTAAAATGGAAAATTGATAAATCTTGCCAAATTTGTTGCAGCAGATCGCGAAGGAGGAAAAGAGGGAAAGAAGAGTAAGTATATTTATATAACACGAGTGGGAAATAAAACAAGAATCAGGTATGGCCCAGCTGGTTCGTGCGTGTGCTTGTGTGTGTGGTGACTCGGGTTCGAAACCCGGCAAGGACAGATTTTTTTTTGTAAAACAGTAAGGGAAGAGGGCCACAAGTGGGCCGGATCTGAGGGGTTGGGCCGGTTCCTTTCTGATCTGGGCTTGGGCAGATTTGCTGGGCTACAACCATAATGGGCTCAGGAGTTTGGATTTGTTTTATAGGTTTAGATTTAAAATGTGGGTATTTTTATTATCATTATTATTATTATTATTATTATTATTATTATTATTATAAACATTGATATATATATATATATATATATATATATATATATATATATATAAATTATGAGTTAGGGTAATGGAGACTTAGGCACGTTTGTATAAAACGTAACGAAAATAGGGGCGTTTATATTAAAATTTGGGGAAAAATTTCGTGATGTTACATGAACCCACAACCTTACATTTATAAGGGGGAACACCATACCACTAGACCAATAGATCATGGGTAATCTAATGAGGGACACTCACAAATACACGTGCACCATTTTTAGTTCCACTCTTATTAAAATATTATATTAATCGTAATCTTGGATGTGAGTACACAAATCATTGGCGTTTTGCTCGTTGTAACGTGCACCAGCGTACCGACGGAACAATACGACTCTCTATGTTGTGTTATCCGATTAGCAAACCTTTGCAATACCGCTGGTGTAACTCCACTGTTCGTCAGAAAAAATCTGCGGATTTTCACGAATCGGCGCCGGTTATGTTTCTACGCCGCGCTTAGCGCGGCGCGTAATTTACTAGTTTAAAATAATAATAAACTGCTTTGTATTAGACTTTTATCATCGAGAATTGAGCTTTTGTTTTTAAAGCACATATACTTTGTAACGACCCTGGCTGACGTGGCCGGGTCGTCGGGTCGGGTGATCGGAGCTACGCAGCGGAATTCGGGTAATAACAGTCTTTAGTCTTTTCAGGATCCACGTCATCATATTTGTTGGGTTACCTGAACACATGTCAAAAATAGTTTCTGTCAACATAAAGTTGGTGAGGTCGTGTATTTTATAAAGTGAATGGCCAGTTCGTTTATTGATAATTCTTTTATATAAAACATTCTTTTATAAATTCTTTTATAAACATTCTTTTATAAACATTCTTTCATAAACATTCTTTTATAAACATTCTTTCATAAACATGCTTTACATTTATAATTCTGAAGGGGAAGTTATATTCTATATAGCCAACTCTATTATACATCCATTCAATCATATCCCAATTCTATCATGTGCCATTCCTATTGGTACCACTCTGTTTGTGATAAATACTTGTATCGACTGGTTCCTGCCCTCTAGTTGGTGCAAGAAAGGAAATGGCGGATACCGTCCAGTACTGTCCTCGTTGTTTCTATGTCCCCATCATACTTCTTTTAATAATCATTTTATGTAAAGCAATTCTGGTTTTAATAAATGACATGTATTCCCCCAAAAACACTTTAATAAAACAGTAAAAGTGGGGAGTTCACGATACTCACCGTTTTGCATTATATCTTCAGCTAATCTTCTCATTACAATTATATTTCATATATATATGGATACGTTTTACGCATGGAACTTGTTAGATTGTAATACTTAGGATATATATCATATATATAATTTATATATATATAGAATCTGATATATATTAGATAGTCCTAAACTCGGGGTTTGGTCTTCCTAGGCAAAAAGAAATAAAGCTGGCCATTACAGCTTGGCACGCGAACCTAAAAGAACTCTAGACACTTCTAAACCCGAGTTTAGTATATCGTTTTATATATCGAATCTTGTATATATAAACATATATATTTTATATATGTTTATTATTCTCTTATTATTATTATCAAGTCCGTACGTTATTCGTATTATATATATAATTCTTATAATTATAATAATCCTCGTCTAGTCCTTGGTACGGGTTCTATTCCGGGTGTTGACCGAGTCACTGAGTCGACTCGGTAACGACTCTATTTCCACGATACGGTTAACGGTACCTCGCAATTAACACGATGATTATATTAATAACTTACCAAATCATAAGATTATTAACCCAATAATCAAATAGAGATATTCTTACCCAAATAATAACCGGACACTCTCCAGGTTATTATTGGAATATAATCGGAAGTTAACCGGGATTCGCGTAAGACCGGTTATTGGACTCGTCTTCCTTATTTGGTACCTATCACCGAACATAACATAAGATGTGTTAATAATCAATCGACTATATACTCAATAATCAATGATAACTAAACACTTCGTGCCTATTATCACACATACCATCGGGTGTGTGTATAAATATAAGCAATTTGGAGAGCTTAAACAAGATTTAATAAGAACAGACAAGAGCCGAAGATGGTTAAGACATAACCAAATCTGATCGGAAATATCATCGGGCTTGACCCGAGCCAATTCTGATCCGATAACAGTGAATTACAAAGGTTCACGACAGTCACCCAACAAATCAGTGACTTGTCCGTTTAATCAGAATTATAATCAGGGCTCGGGTTCTCATCTGCAATGATAATAAGGCTTACAACAGTGGGTTTAATAGCCATAAGTGGTGACAGTGGGTTATAAAGGTCCGGTTCATCCTATCTTCGATAACAATATCAAATGGGTTATTTATCAGGTTATCGAGATTTAGAATCATAAATGGTTGGGTTAACTAGTATATGAACCGGAACTACAAAGTTACCGATTACATTAAGAGGAACAGAGGGTTACGAACCAGATCAGAGGAAAGAAGGGATTGCTTACCGGAGCAGAAAGGGGCGGCGAGGGTGGTGATAACCGAAGAAGAAGACACGGCGTCCGGAGGTTGGTGGCCGGGAACGAAGGCAGCGGCAGGGTGACTGGAGCTCAGAGGCAGCAGCGCTGCCATGGCTCTCAGCCCTTGCTGCGTCCGTCGTATGTTTTCCGGAGACGAGAAGCAGAGGCCGGTGGCCGGCGGCTCCGGCGGTTCCGGCGGTGATGGTCCGGCGGGTTGTCTTCTTTCTTGTGTGGGTGAGTGAAGTTATACAGACAAGAGAGAGAGTAGCGAGAGTTTTGAGAAGAGAGGTGGTTTTATAGATAAATAAAATAGAGGGGTGTTTGGTTACGGGGATAATTACTGAAATGCGGGTATTTGGCAACGAGTATAAATGCTAAATAGAAACGTTTGACGGCGTTTTAATTAACAGGTAACGAGCGTTTAACCGGGATAATAATAATCCAATAATTATTATTTCTATATTTGGTTGAACCGGTTAGCCGCGAGATTCGAGCTTGACTATTTTATTCCATATTCGGGTGGTTGGGTCCGACCTGACCCGTTTAGGAGACCCGTAACACGTCGGGGTGTTACAATTCTCCCCCCCTTAGGAAATTTCGTCCCCGAAATTTGAGTGATCTTGTCCTTTACACCCTTAATCTATAAGGATGTTACAATTAGAACCAAGATACTAGTCAACGAGACATGATCAGTTTTCCTGGGTTGTGGTTGACCCGATTTTATATCAATCAAAAACTATAACTTATTAGAAACGTCAATCCGTAAGACTACATCTTGATCATATTTCTAATTATGTTTTAACCTTTCTTGCTATAGTCATATTAATACAGATATTGGAATTATCTGTACTGTTTCGATATGACTATTTATGGTTCTAGATATAGATTGATATTTTCTATAATATTCTTTTTATCTTTTTCTTAGTAAAATAAGAAGTAGACTGAATATTATTTCTTTATAAAAATTTTGAGATTCTACTTATTTTTCTCCTGAAAGATTTATAAACTTTCAGTAAACATTTCTAGAGTCTCAAATTGATACAATATTCCTCTCGTTTAATATTCGGTATCAATTACAAGGATGGATTCTATTTAGTTCTCAGGAGATAGATACGGAAGTCCCATCATTATAGTGACTTGAATAGGATCCGAGCTACTATTTCCCTTATTCGAACGTTAGAGTTTATCATCACTGTAATTCCGATTTTTAAAGAGTAGGAATATTTTCTGGGTATTCTCAGATTATTAAACGTATCTTATCCGATTTTTAAAGGTACCGGAAAAGACTAATTCATTGATGATTGAGATTTCTCTTAAATCATCTATAATAATCTCACTGACTATTTCATTGATGATTAACTGCATTGTATCTAATACATATTATTTGACTTTTCTCATTGTATTATCGTGAAAGAGGTCTTTCACAATTCTACAGTCAGTATATGTAACTTTATCTTTATAATCTCGGAATCTACTGGTAACAGTCGTTGTTACGATTCTTTGATTTAAGATTCTTATAGCAATGCATCAATCGTTCCTTCTCAAAAACATGATTATCACTCGGGATTTCTATACTACATGAATACTTATTGCGTTAAGTATTTCGGCAGTTATTTCTTCTTGATATCACTTCGAGATTCGTTGACACTCTCGATTAAATATTCTATAATTTCATTTTATATAAAATATTCTTTATAAATTCTAGTCGTTCTTCTTACGACTTATATTCTTTTCTGTTAATTTCTTTCCATATATATTTATTTCTGTTGGCATATCAGATGCCTTCTGATAATAATTGGCATTTCGCTTGCCTTCTCGTGTTTACCTGGCATTTCCAATGCCTTATCTATTATTATCCAGACATATCGGATGTCTGTTCAAATTATAATTCTTTTTATTTCTCGATTTATATTCTCTTATCTCCAAGCGAATACTGATAATCATTTATAGTAGACACTATAAATATATCATTTCTATAATATACCTTTGCTTGGACTAATTCTTTCTTATATATAAATTCGATTAAAGTCTATATTATTGGTGTCTGGAAACACGTTCCGATAGACTTATATATATAGGCAATATATCATATCTTCTTAATCCAACTTATTATAAGCAAAGCTTATTTCATCGGAATATTCATATAGATAATTCTTGCCAAAACAGTGATTTCTTGAATTATCTCTCACGACCTTTAATTCGGGACAGGAAATTCGTCATTCCTTGGCCGGAGAGTTTCACTGGAAAAATGAGCATAATTCCTATTCATTTTTCGTTTTCACGTCGATCATACCTTGCGAATCTCTACACGTTTCCGCTTGGTATTTAATCATTTCTTAATATATTTGATATTTCAGTGGATTCTACCATTCCGGTTTCTGAATCCATATATATTTTATATCCGTTATATTTTAAAAATTTAACAATTCTTTCATCACTTCTTATTTATGAATTTCAACTTGGTAACACTTAACCGTTTTACCAATTCAATCGTACAATAACTCACGCGAGTTTTTATACAGAAGTGACTGAGAAGATTCTTTCATAGTGTCAATATTCTTACAAAGAATTCCTGTGACTTGGCGGCAAATGTCCGGATATACCTTCTGTAAGGGTCCAGATATCATTTGTCCCGGGAATTGCATAGGGAACATACACTATCTTTGGTTGGCAATCAAAGTCAGTAAACTGATTCATAGAATTTAACCAATCGATGGTTTATATTCTGCAAATATTTTCTTAGTTGTATTCACGAAGGAATTTCAACTAGATTGCCAGTTTTGTGGTCGTATTCTCCACATACGATATGCTGATAATTCAGATTCATATTTCTTATCTTTATTATTTCTTTTAATATGTTCGTTACACAGACAAACCGTGATCTTGATAAATTCCTACTCGAATGTTCCTGTGCCTGTGACATTCATAATTATGTCATGATCATAATTACTATTTCACCTCACCTAACATTCCAGTATTCGTTTATTTTAATCACAATAGGTATGTGTCCCTTACATATTATTCTGATATTCTGTTCTTTATTTTCTCTTAGATTCGAAATTATATATTCTGGAAAGAAACATATTGATATAAGTCTAACGAAGTAGACTGTCAATCATTCAAGAATTTGTTCGTGTTAACAGATTTTTAATATAACAACCCCATCTTCTTTATATCCTTGACTTATTCGAGTCGTAGAATCAAGATGGTAGTTATATTTCCGTATAGTCGAGCGAATAGGAATTCGATTTCTTTAGAATTCAAATAATTTCGTCGCATGAATTCGGGATAATGATATTTCCGTTCGAAATATTATTTAACTTTTGGGAAGAATCGATTATAATACTTATCGGAAATTTTTATCTATACACAAAGATAGATTTATATTATTAGTCGTAATATATAAAACTTATCACTATATCGAGATAAAATATCAAAGAAATTATATAATCGAATATAATTACAAAATCGTGTCGAAAATACTTTTAACTTATATATATATATATATATATATATATATATATATATATATATATATACGGATATAAATTTGATTAAGAAATCTTTATGAAAATACTGTTAAATGCGATATGAAATATGTTTCGGTAAAATAATACAACCGTGGTTCTATAGGATAAAATTTCTACAATAGACTTAAAATAAAAATACTTGCTTGAGTTTCGTAATGATATTTATTTTCTTGAAAATAATAACTATTTAGAAAAGAGTTACGGTAAAAGTTTTTCATAGTATCGAAATTCTTTAAAATTTTAATAAACACGTTTCTTATCACTGATTAATAAAATAATTAGATTTCTTCAAAATATTAAGATCAAAATTTTAAAGTTAAACGGATAAATTTGGATAAACCTGGGATAGATTCTGGGGTTTTTCAAAAATTATCGATACTTAATTTGCTAAAAATATTAACGGATTTTCTTTAATCTTTTGAATAAATCGTTATTTGAAAATCGGGGTATATGTATATATTTTTACTCAAAACTGAAATACTGGTTTAGTATAATAACTACGAATAAATTCAATATATTGCGGATTTATACTGAAAAGATTTTAAACAATTTAAATAATTGCGAATTATATTTGATCCTTGATTAAATAATCGAGAGAAAATTCTTTAGAAACACGATATTTATATGTTTCTAATATATTAGATTTTATAAAAATTTCGAAAGTTACGGGGTAAAAATAATATTTCTGGAAACTCGAGCATAGGAATGTTCAAGTTGACGCGTATATTTGTATTCTGTTTATAATTATTGGAATAACCGTGAGGTTAACGTTCTGAATGATTACTGAGACTGGAATAATTCAATAAACTTATACGAAGTTTTCTTGAATTAAGATGAATAGTTTATGCTTTATATTCTATATATTTTTCTATATCCACATATATATACTTTTTATAACTTCGTCATTTCTTATTTATATCAAGATTTATTTTATGATTTCTATTAATATATCTGGTTTCCGTTCTGTATATATTCTCATTTCTTGTAGCCTTAATATCCTGTAAGATTTCCCAGAAATTAAATGTGCATATAAATTCACAACTGTGTACATAATTGTCAATTTATCCCACATAATCATTCTAGTAATATCCTGTAGTGGATTCATTCTGATTTCTAGTATACGGTTATGGTTCTCACCAACTTTATAATGATTTTGACATTTAGGTACCCAAAAGTTTAATAACCTGATATTTTCTTTACTAATCCTAACATCCTAAATATTTCTCTAAGCGACATTTCTTTTTAGAAAAATATTCTGGTAGATCCCGAATGACTAAAGACTTCAAAACTGTTATTAGCGCGGCTCTGATACCACCTGTAACGACCCTGGCTGACGTGGCCGGGTCGTCGGGTCGGGTGATCGGAGCTACGCAGCGGAATTCGGGTAATAACAGTCTTTAGTCTTTTCAGGATCCACGTCATCATATTTGTTGGGTTACCTGAACACATGTCAAAAATAGTTTCTGTCAACATAAAGTTGGTGAGGTCGTGTATTTTATAAAGTGAATGGCCAGTTCGTTTATTGATAATTCTTTTATATAAAACATTCTTTTATAAATTCTTTTATAAACATTCTTTTATAAACATTCTTTCATAAACATTCTTTTATAAACATTCTTTCATAAACATGCTTTACATTTATAATTCTGAAGGGGAAGTTATATTCTATATAGCCAACTCTATTATACATCCATTCAATCATATCCCAATTCTATCATGTGCCATTCCTATTGGTACCACTCTGTTTGTGATAAATACTTGTATCGACTGGTTCCTGCCCTCTAGTTGGTGCAAGAAAGGAAATGGCGGATACCGTCCAGTACTGTCCTCGTTGTTTCTATGTCCCCATCATACTTCTTTTAATAATCATTTTATGTAAAGCAATTCTGGTTTTAATAAATGACATGTATTCCCCCAAAAACACTTTAATAAAACAGTAAAAGTGGGGAGTTCACGATACTCACCGTTTTGCATTATATCTTCAGCTAATCTTCTCATTACAATTATATTTCATATATATATGGATACGTTTTACGCATGGAACTTGTTAGATTGTAATACTTAGGATATATATCATATATATAATTTATATATATATAGAATCTGATATATATTAGATAGTCCTAAACTCGGGGTTTGGTCTTCCTAGGCAAAAAGAAATAAAGCTGGCCATTACAGCTTGGCACGCGAACCTAAAAGAACTCTAGACACTTCTAAACCCGAGTTTAGTATATCGTTTTATATATCGAATCTTGTATATATAAACATATATATTTTATATATGTTTATTATTCTCTTATTATTATTATCAAGTCCGTACGTTATTCGTATTATATATATAATTCTTATAATTATAATAATCCTCGTCTAGTCCTTGGTACGGGTTCTATTCCGGGTGTTGACCGAGTCACTGAGTCGACTCGGTAACGACTCAATTTCCACGATACGGTTAACGGTACCTCGCAATTAACACGATGATTATATTAATAACTTACCAAATCATAAGATTATTAACCCAATAATCAAATAGAGATATTCTTACCCAAATAATAACCGGACACTCTCCAGGTTATTATTGGAATATAATCGGAAGTAAACCGGGATTCGCGTAAGACCGGTTATTGGACTCGTCTTCCTTATTTGGTACCTATCACCGAACATAACATAAGATGTGTTAATAATTAATCGACTATATACTCAATAATCAATGATAACTAAACACTTCGTGCCTATTATCACACATACCATCGGGTGTGTGTATAAATATAAGCAATTTGGGGAGCTTAAACAAGATTTAATAAGAACAGACAAGAGCCGAAGATGGTTAAGACATAACCAAATCTGATCGGAAATATCATCGGGCTTGACCCGAGCCAATTCTGATCCGATAACAGTGAATTACAAAGGTTCACGACAGTCACCCAACAAATCAGTGACTTGTCCGTTTAATCAGAATTATAATCAGGGCTCGGGTTCTCATCTGCAATGATAATAAGGCTTACAACAGTGGGTTTAATAGCCATAAGTGGTGACAGTGGGTTATAAAGGTCCGGTTCATCCTATCTTCGATAACAATATCAAATGGGTTATTTATCAGGTTATTGAGATTTAGAATCATAAATGGTTGGGTTAACTAGTATATGAACCGGAACTACAAAGTTACCGATTACATTAAGAGGAACAGAGGGTTACGAACCAGATCAGAGGAAAGAAGGGATTGCTTACCGGAGCAGAAAGGGGCGGCGAGGGTGGTGATAACCGAAGAAGAAGACACGGCGTCCGGAGGTTGGTGGCCGGGAACGAAGGCAGCGGCAGGGTGACTGGAGCTCAGAGGCAGCAGCGCTGCCATGGCTCTCAGCCCTTGCTGCGTCCGTCGTATGTTTTCCGGAGACGAGAAGCAGAGGCCGGTGGCCGGCGGCTCCGGCGGTTCCGGCGGTGATGGTCCGGCGGGTTGTCTTCTTTCTTGTGTGGGTGAGTGAAGTTATACAGACAAGAGAGAGAGTAGCGAGAGTTTTGAGAAGAGAGGTGGTTTTATAGATAAATAAAATAGAGGGGTGTTTGGTTACGGGGATAATTACTGAAATGCGGGTATTTGGCAACGAGTATAAATGCTAAATAGAAACGTTTGACGGCGTTTTAATTAACAGGTAACGAGCGTTTAACCGGGATAATAATAATCCAATAATTATTATTTCTATATTTGGTTGAACCGGTTAGCCGCGAGATTCGAGCTTGACTATTTTATTCCATATTCGGGTGGTTGGGTCCGACCCGACCCGTTTAGGAGACCCGTAACACGTCGGGGTGTTACATACTTGTTCCTTCTTTTACATTTATTCTTTGTTCTCACTTTCTTGTGCCTCCAACCGCTCCTCTACGCCACCAAAACCGCCTGTAAATTTCCGATCATGTTCTATTCAGTTAAGCAGCTCTACAGGCGATAATGAGGAGTCTAATTTTTCATTAAGTCATCTAACCAACCTCTTCATCTTGCATCCCTTTATCCATGTCTCTATGGTCGATGCATCGAGTTCGTTTTTTGCGTTTTCAGGTTCGTTTTTTTTTTTTTTTTTTTTGCGTTTTTTAGTGTTGTGATCAACCCAAAACATCTAAAACCTATATATACTAACTTGGGGTGGCAAAATGGTGATTTGTGATGCAAATTAACAGTCATAAAATCGAAAATCGAGGCAAACGGCTAGTTTCAAACGTTTATATTGTTCCAACGGTAAGAACCAGCTTCGAACTGGTTTGGGTGAATCGGTTCGGGAACCGGTTTGGGTACAAACCGGTTCGGTTTGGTTTTTGGTCAGGAAAGGGAGAACCGGTGCTCGAACCTACGATTCGTATTATAAACCGGACCGGTTCGTGTAGGAACCGGTTTTTGCCCGAACCGGTTCGGTTCGGTTCGTGCAGTTCCGGTCCCCAGACCGGTTTTTTTGCTCACCTCTAGAAACATACAACATGCAGTTTTACAAAGAAAAATCGTAGCCATGTTAAAAATGTCGACATTGACAAGTCCAAAAATCAGAATTTCATAGAACTGGTTAAAAGTATTGAAGAATTTATTTACTATACAATTAACGGTTACACTCTCACCATTGTTTAACTTTTGTTTTTAAAAATTCTAGATTTTATTAAACGTAGGTCGATTTTGATATGTGAATTGATGAGGACGGGGAGACAAAGGCTAGATGCAAGCACCCCTCGAGTGCCTTGGTCACATACTTGGTTAAAAACGAAACATAGGCAATGAAAAAGGCATGTTAATATATGTCCGAAACACTCAGTGATATGAGAAATTACATCAATATCTCTTCTCTACTACCTTATTAAGGAGGAGAGATAGGTAAGAAGGTAATTTTACACAATTTTTAAGATGAGAGTTGAAGAGTCCCTTCACAAATTTTCAATATTTGGTCATTTTGTTCCCTTTATGCCCTTGTGTACAACCTATAATGCTCATTGTATATATGTGTAATGCATACTTCATATCCATTTCAACATGTAACCCCTACACATCTATTTAATAATAAACATTGTAGTAATTGGACATTTTTGTCTTTTTTTTATTTGTTGAATTGTATAACTCTTTAAAGCATGATGTCTAACCTCATATAATATATGTATTTGTTGCCAATAATTCTATCTCCTTCTCTCTGTATATTACAACTAACTAAAAGAAAACTTAATATCCTGATTTATGTATCAAATACTTTTAATTTAAAATTACCATTTTGGTAAAAAAAATTATTTTTTAACTTGGGTTACCTTTACGTACTTAGTCACGTTTAAAAACCGCCGCAACGCGCGGGGTAATTTACTAGTATTTCTTAAGAAGAATGATCATATTGAGGGTGGGAGTAGCATTTTACATTTTGGAAACTTTGTGTGCAAAAAAGTAGACAAGCTATAGCATTTTAAATTATAAAAATGTTTGGGTCTCCGTGACCCTAAAATCGCATAGTCGTACACATAGGACAATCGGTCGTAAATTTGTTCGATGGATTGATGGACGGGGATATGAGTGGTGGTGGTTATAATTTGGTGTATGCAAGGTTGTGTGGTTAAATTGGAGAATCGCCGCAAAGTGATAATTCACATTTAATAAAAAAACGTTGTTGGCGGGTTGGGTATTCTTTAACTTTGGATTATTGTATATATCCCCTGTTTAAAACCCTAATTATATATTTACCAAACCTAAAAGTTAAATTGCATAAATGGCCCGTGTACTTTAAATAACCGTGGCGGACCCAGAAATTTTTTTTATAGGGTGCGGAATCTCTAAGCCCTTGGGTCGTTTATTCATCAGGTGACACGGGTTGGGTCGGGTCGACTCGTATACCAAAAATAATAATACTGAAATTATATAATCAACAAAAGGAAACAAAAGCCAAAAGTAATTTAAACGTCGTTAAATATGCATAACAAAATTCTAAAATCTAAAGTTGTGGATACATCTCGGCTATTCGTAGTAGTTTTGGAACATCAAACGTACCAAAATTATCACAAGAACCCAAGCTATTAATACAAACAACTATCTTAGATGTTACCTCGCTAAAACGATTTTCAAATTCTTGGATTTACATATCTAGAATCGAACTGAATAGTTAGATTCGTTTGAATTATCTATGGACTATAATCTCACTCATTGTACTTGATCTTATCTACCTGGATATCTTATTTAAACCTTATAAAAAATAATAGACAATAAATTAAATTAAAGGACAAGGTAAAATAAAGTAAAAAGAAATTAAATAAAAAGAAAAACATATTAAAAGTTAACGTGACTTCTTGTACTTAAAAAAAATAGTTCATCTTCTTCACATTAAATTAAGAGAGACCTGCAACCTTTCCACCAAGTCTTTGCTCGTCGAAAAAAAAAACAAGGAATATATACACACCAACATTTCTACCAAGCGCATGGATCGCGAATTTAACTTCAAAGCTTATAAAGAGGGAGAGGAAGGCTTAAACATGATACTAGACTACAAAGCTCAAATTTGCAACTTTAGAATTACATCCATCCCAAATATACAAAGTGTGGTAGTCTACCACATGAATCATACAAGTACAACTAACTCTATAAAAAAATGTTATTTTGTCCAAGTGAATCCATAAAAGAAAAAGGACAAGCCCATAGACGTTACTCTCTGGACCAAGCCTGAAGCCTAGCAAACCCCTTGGTAGTACTTCGTTATTACAGCTTTGCATTTAACAGTCCACAAAACCGAAGCCCAAGTGGTTTAATGTGTATTAACTAGGCCACCATTATTTGCTAGGAATATGTATATATCACAAAGTAAAAACGTTTATTTACACAAAAGTGGTCTTAGTGTATTAGGTGTGGTGTATACCTCCCTCATATTTTACACCAGCATCACATCATTTTCCTCTTTACCTTCCCCAAATCAAGGAAATGGTTTCCCCTTCTTCCCCCTTTTAATATTTTATTAATTTTTAAGAGGAAAAGGAAAAAAAATAAACCACAAAAGATGCTTGGGGAGGTAGGGGAGTTTCCCCCCAATTCAACGATTTTGTTTAGGGGGGGGGGGGGGGGGGCAGTGTTCCCCTTGGGGGAAAGTGGACACATCAGCACACCGAGTTCATCCCCGAGACCATACTATTCAGCCTAAAGGCTTTACGAGTGACGTATGTGCCTTCATGTCAGTACGCTCGTTTCTTTTTCTTCCTCATCCTCACTGGCATCACTAGGGGAGTTCAAAGTCGGATTATCCGATTTTCGGATTCGGATCTCAATATTGACTATCCGAAATTTCGGATAATCCAATTTTCAGATATCTAAAAATCGAATAATCCGACTTTAAACACCCCTAGGCATCACCCTCTGTATTTCTTTTCCTCATGGTTGTCACTCTCTCTTCCCTCCATCACTTCATACAACACCCTCTCTCATTTACATTATACAAGCGTTCTTCATAGTTGTAATGCTAAAGACTGTCTTAGTAATTTAGGATTCATTATTGTGACCCCTGTAAGGGGTAAGCTAGGTAATGTTACCAAGTGTACTGATCCCAAAATTGTTAAAATTCGGTTCTGGTATCGAAAATGCTTAGTACATTACGGTACAACATTTAAAGGTAGAAATCGGTAAAAAAAACCGGTATCGTACAAAAATGAAAGTATCGACCTCGAACATGCCAAAAGTAGATACTAAATAGGTATAAAAATTCATTCAGTATTCAATACAGAAAATTTAATATTAATACCAATACTGGTTCGATTTGAAAATTTGGTACCATACTACCTATAAGGCTACATGGTATGTAATGGGGCTCTTATGTGCTCAATTCTACCACCTCATTGCCTTGTCAAAAGGGGCTCCATTTATTCCTTTCAATGACAACCAGAAAATAAAATAACTTCACTTTAATTAACAAGAGAAAAAGATAAAAATTATTGATTGAATCAAAGGAGGCTTACCAGACCATCCCGTTAGCCATCGTTATTATGTTAACAATTTTTCAAGGACGTCCCCATAATGGCGCCAATAAAATCACTGTTTTAAGCTGAGATGGAGGGACAATAATGCCCTACACCACTTAGCCTAATCATTTTGGGATTAGTTTTGCAATAACTAAAACTATTGACCTAAATATGTAAATCCAAACAATACTCCTCATTTGAACGAGTAGCCCCAACCCCAAACCCTGGGTTTAAGTTCAACCACTACCACCTCCCTCCGCCGTATCTCCGTCGCCACCACCACCATAGAAACCCCCAGGAGCCACCACCCCATCATGTTTCAAGCAACAAGAGCAAAGACGCCTCAAACCCTTAAATCTCTGAGTCATCTCTACAAGGTAACCACTAGTTTCAATGTTAAAAATTACACCACTCTCAGTTCTTTAGCCACCAATGAAACCTTTGATGCTCAAAACCCTGACCCTAGTCATTTTAATAATAATAATAATAATAATAATAATAATAATAATAATAATAAAAATCCTTACTTTATTCAAAATAACCATCAATTTCAGCATAACCCTTATGACCCTTATGTTAATAAAAATTCAAACTTTAGGGAAAATAATAATCTTTTTCATCAAAACCCTAATGGGGTTTCCCCCCAAAATCATATTTATCAAAACAAGATTGATAATCAGCAAATTAATGTGATGAATTATCAAATCCCAAATGGGTCAAATAGTGGAATGAGTTATTATAAACCGGAAGAGACTCCGGATGAGGACGGGCAGTTACGTGGGACGATTGAGGAGTTTGATGGGTTTTGTAAGGAAGGGAAGTTAAAGGAGGCTGTGGAGGTTTTGGGATTGCTCGAGCGGAATAATGTGTCGGTTGATGTGAATAGGTATATGCTATTGGTGGATGAGTGTGGAGAGGCGTTGGCGCTTGAGGAAGGGAAGCGTGTTCATGAGCATGTGGAAAGATTGGTGTGGGGTCGTGATGTACGTGTTTGGAATAAAGTGTTGGAGATGTATGGGAAGTGTGGGTCGATGGAAGATGCGTATAAGGTTTTTGAGAAAATGTCGCAGAGGAATTTGACTACTTGGGATACGATGATAACGTGGTTGGCTAGAAATGGTCATGGGGAAGATGCAATTGATATGTTTGATGAGTTTAAAAAGATTGGGTTGAAGCCGGATGATCAGATGTTTTTTGGTGTGTTTAATGCGTGTAGTGTGTTAGGAGATATGAGGGAGGGGTTGTTACATTTTGAGTCGATGAGTAAGAGTTATAACATTACTCCGTCGGTTGATCATTATAGGAGTGTAATTGATATGCTTGGGAGTGCGGGGTATTTAAATGAAGCGTTGGAGTTTATTGAAAATATGCCGATAGAGCCAAGTGTTAAAGTTTGGGAAACTATGATGAATCATTGTAGGATTCATGGAGATACGGAGCTTGGAGATCGTTGTCTTGAGCTTATCGAGCTTCTAGATCCTTCTTGTTTGGATGAACAATCAAAAGCAGGGCTTATACCAGTAAAGGCTTCAGACGTTGCGAAGGAAAAAGAAAAAAAGAGGTTGTCGGGCTTTAATCCCCTCGAGATTAAAACTAAAGTTTACGAGTACAGAGCAGGAGATACTTCTCACCCTGAGCATGAGAAGTTATATGGTCAGCTTAGGTGTTTAAAACAGCCCATGAAAGAGGCCGGGTATGTTCCTGAGACTAAATTTGTTCTTCATGATATAGACCCAGAAAGCAAGGAGGAAGCGCTTCTGTCACATAGTGAAAGACTTGCTTTATCTCAGGCTCTTTTGACCAGCCCAGCCCGTTCGCCAATAAGAATAATAAAAAATCTTCGTGTTTGTGGTGACTGCCACAATGCACTGAAGATCATTTCTAAGCTCGTTGGAAGACTAATCGTTGCACGTGATGCCAAGAGGTTCCACCATTTTGAAAACGGCGTATGTTCTTGTGGAGATTATTGGTGACAATTTACCTTTATACCACCGACCCACTTTTGCTTTATCTTTTTTTATTTGGTTCACCATGTATGATTGATTAACTTATTTACATGATATGTGATGAAAAAACAAATATTAGGTGATGTTATGGGTTACCATTCACATTTTTCTCCTTATATATTGTGCATCATTTGTCTTAGTTAGTTGTAATCTAAAAGAATCATATTACAAGACATTAAATCTTCATATATTTTTGTACTTTATTGCAACATATTTATGTAAAACTACAGGCTGTTAATGTTAGTTTTGGATATTGAAAGATACTGATGCTTTATTGATTAAATACATCATTGGCAATGACAACGATGAAAACCTAAAGTCCTACGGTTGTTGAGAACTTGATATTCTTTTGTTTTTGTTGCTGGAAGCTTGATGGAGTGTGCTCATTTTATTAAGCTGGAGAATTTATGATGTTTGGAATTACGAAGTCAAAAATTGTGAACTTCCAAGGTAAGCTATCTTTATGTTTTTTCTTAACTGTTATTCTGTTAATAATATATATCAGATATTGGTGGAAGCGGACAAGCGGTCTATAATAGTATGATTAAATTTTGATTCTGTACACTTATCAGATATATTTTTGGTACAACGACACTACTCGCTAGAATGATTTAGATCTTTTTTTAGTTATGAGTTATGGCTATTTGTTTGACTAGTTATGTATGGCCCACAACATTCACTAGAATGTTTTAGATCTTTTTTTTAGTTTTGAGTTATGGCTATGTGCTTGTTTAGTTACATATGGCCCATTGCCTACCTGTTTTTTTATTAACATCTTTTTCATCTTGCTCATTGACCGTATTAATTTCTTGGTCAAAGTTATGTTATGTGACATGAGAAGAATCAGGTACGGTCGTCTCCCGCTAATTATGTGAGGAAATTGCAGGTGGGTCCGAAGAAGAGAGACCAGAGAATTGGGAACGGTGACATAAATGAATGGATCCTACATCTCTATTTTGGCAAAGTTGACTGGTCGCCTATTTGGGTGGGGTTGCGTAATGTGGTGTAAATGGGCAATTTTTGCTTTGGTACAGGTAGAATTGTGGAACAAACCGGATTTGGTTGTTCTGAAACACTTTTTGTCTAACTTTTAAATGTTTGTATAAAAATTGTGTTAAAGATTGTACTATGCAATAATGTTCATATTTTTGAAAAAAAGAGATTTAGTACAACGTACGCAGGAATAAAAATACTCTTTTGGCGACTTTTGACTACTTCAACCGTGAACTTTTTATTTTACCTATTTGACCCGTTATAGCTAAAACGCAACCATGAATCCACACTTTCATAATTTAGTGGGCTGAAATTGCTTATGATAAAGCTGCTCTGGTCTTTTATCCGTGTATAGCATTAATTTTGTGGGACAATAAACTAAGTTGGGGTTCATGTTGTCTTTATTTTTTTGCAGCGGTTCCGCTGCAATCGACCAGAAGTGACATTACTTACAACTTGGTTGCTAGTAAATATCTCAGCCTCAGGTTTTTAACTATTTCTTCACAGCAGTCGATCCCTGATAATGCAGATTCAGAGTTTAGAAATCATTCTTGATGCAACCGCAGATTAACTAACCTTGAGGTTAAAGCTGCTACTCAAGTAATTCTCTTTTCTCTTACAAAGTTAATCTCAAAACTCATATTGTTTCTATTTATATTTCTGGCTTTAGTTTAAGTTGTTTTGGCGTGATTTATGGTTGCCATCATATTTCATCTTTCAAATCATCCAGTGATACAATAATGTGCAGTCAATTAGGGAAAAAGTCTTTGATGTGGTGGTTACTCTGTCTTGGGTATAGACTTCATGTATCGTTTTTAAGAGTGGCTATATGTGATGGTAGGATAACTGGTCAAACGGGCCAGTTGGGTGCAGCTAGATCACATTATATTTGGTACATTTTTATATTTTAAGTTTGAATCATATACGATTATATTGTCAATTCGTTGTCGATAAAATGATGTTGGAGCTTTTATACAGTTGAATATAGATCGAATGACTTTTAACACGTTCTACTCATATGACCTGTTTCCTTTTAAGTTGAATCTTTTAGGAATAACCCATTTGATTGAAACTGTGCCTTTGGACCCACCCATTTATAAGTAAACGGGTCAATATTGTCATCTTTAATCAAAATCATGCAACATAGGCGCTAGTAGTGGGGTCTTCATCGAATTGGTATTTGGGTTAGTCGGGTTATTCAAATTGATTTCCTAAGAATGGGATTTTAAAAATGAATTCCAACCAAATGCTACTTAAAATGTGAAAAACCTCAACCAGTTCGGGTTGATTTGTACAAAACTGAATTAGGTGGAAAATCGTAATTTCGAAACTCATTTGGGTTGGTTCGAGCGAGACTATTTTTTGTGTATGTAAAATTTTTAAAAACATGTGTAATTCGAATTCTGATATTTAGTTCGGCTTGGTTTGAAGTTCACACACTAGTAACTCGATATCTAAATTCGAATTGGTCTATAAAGTAAGCAAATTGAAAAACAGGGTGTGTTTGGACCAGGGTTTGTAGACAAGGGAATGAGTATGAATCATAGATGTTTGGTTTCTGGGCATGGTTTAAAGTTGGGTTCCTTCAAGCATGCCATGGTTGTTTTACTATAAGGTCGTGTGCAATGGGGTATTGGGGTTATATCACGCAAATAAACCATTGGTTATTCTCTCTCACACATATATCGATGTTTGTGCATGTAAATATATGTATGTAGGGCTGTTCAAATCGATCGCCGCTCATGTTTGTCGCTCGCTCGGAAAATGCTCGCTCGATCTTCCGCTCGGTTGTAAATGAGCCGATCGGCTCGGTTTGGTTTGTAAATGAGCCAAGCATGAGCAAAGGTACACTCGGCTCGGTTCGGCTCGAATAAATTTTTATTTATATATTATATATTTAATTGTAAATATACACACAATTTACAGATAAATTTACGGCTTTATATATAACATTCTATTGGATTTGACTTAGTATATGCAAATAAAATATAACTAGCCCACTTAACTCAATAAAAAATTTAACACTAGATTTAATAGTAAAACCATAAGTCATGAGGTGACAGTCTTGACTTCTTTATGTTATTAGTCATCCAGAGGGATGAGCACATAGATCCGAATACTGATACCGTCCCGATCCCAATTCCATACCGAACCGAGGGTGTTCGGTATTGGTACCCACAATTAGAGGTTTTCGGTTTCGGTATTATCGTTATTAGTACGGATCGATATGGTATCGGTATTTTAAGGTAAAATACCGATACCATACCGTATCGTATGTGTTCGGTATCGGTATTGAGTTTAGGGTGTTTTCGGTATCGTTTTTTCGGGATCGGTATCGGTTGGTACCGATACCGTCCCGAGCTCATCCCTAGTCGTCTATCACTAATTGTCGCTTGATATCACCATACGTCACAATGCAACAACTGTTCTCTGACATATGCTTATCGCCTCACTAGCCTCAATCTAAGCCTCATCCTCGGACACTGGGATTTCTATATTAGTGTTATCATCGGACAGTTCGACCTTAGTTGTCACCCGACAATGAAAGCATCGAAGGAAACATCCTAATTTTATGATCGTCCAAATTACTCTCCGCTCGATTCTTGCTCTGCACTCGCTCGGAAACTTTGCGCTCGAAGAATGCTCGTTCGGTTTGTAAAAGAGCCGCTCCGCTCGGTTCGGTTTATAAACAAGCCAAGCATGAGCAAAGCTCCGCTCGGATTGTGAACAACCCTATATGTATGTGAAACCATTCAGGGGAATGAAACCATTATGTATGTTTTCTTCGGCCAAAAAGAGTGATGTCGAGTTAGCGATGACATGGCGGAGAACACTCTTTCTAAGGCGTGAGCCGTTACTACACATGGTCTAATGCTGAACTATATCCATAAAAATTTTTCTGTTGTTGAAAACATCATCTGAGTATATAATAAAGTTATTATTTGGGGAATTTGAATTAAATAATTCCAACTTTGCTGGGTTGGAAGATAATAATCTCAACTTGAAAGTTGAAATTTAACAGGTCCAACTTGTCATGAATTTTATTCCATTGGATCAAAACCAACTTGGTTAACCCAATTAGTTTTCTGCTGACGTGACAATATACGCGTCAAAATCTGTACACTTGGTAACCAACTAGGCAGTTTTCTCTTAATGTGGCAACCAATTGAGCAGCTTTTTGCTGACATGGCAGCAAACTAGGCAGTTTTTGACATGTCATATGCCACGTGGGTCGCCACGTCAGAAGAAAACTAACTGGGTTAACCTTAGTTAGTTTTGGACTAATAAAATAAAATCTATGACAAGTTGAACATGTTAAATTCCAACTTTCAAATTAGGATTATCACCTTACAACCTAACAAAGTTAGGATTATTTAATTATAATTCCCCTTATTATTTCTATAATGAAACAAAAGAGAAAATATGAGAGATAATATTCATTCGTGAGGATTAATTTCATATATATCTTTACTATAAAGCATTTGGAAATAGTATTTTTAAAGAACTATTTTAAGATATCAAAAGTTAATAACATTTCTTATTTTATTATATAAATATTAAAATAAGGATAAATTATTCAATCAAACCCTAATTAAACTTTACCCCCATCAAATCACACTTTAATTTTCTCATCTTTAACGAGATTCTGGATAATTAGGTGATAATTAGGTGGTAGTTACACTTTATCCCTCTTACAAAAAACTAACCACCCCATGATTTTTAACAAGCATAATTTTTTCATGCATTGATGTTTTATTTAAAAAAATACACGATAAAAACTACATTTTATTTTCTTTAATTTAAGTATGGTATTTTTATAGTTTTTTTTTCTAAATTTAAAAACTTGATATTACCTGGCAGGGTAAGCAATTCGCACATGACACGGTGATCTTATCACGATCACCACAGTACTTTGCAGGTAGACAATTTCCGGTCACCCGTCGTTACGTGGTTAATATTATATAGGAGTGAACAATAATTGAATTGTTAATCGAAACAAATGAAACCTAATCGAAATCAACCAAAACTCTAATTAACAGAGAATCGGTTAACTGAAAACCAAATTAACCAAAACTGTTTATCGTTTTGTTGGTATCGCCATTTAACCGAACCAATCATATTTTCATATACTTCTGGCTTTTATACCTACAATTTATGAATTTTGTATTTTATACCTCCATTGTGTTATTACTTTCATTTCAAGTGTTCCTACTTCCATTTCGTTTATTTATGCCTCAATTTCATCTATTTGTAAGCAAAAGTTTTATCCAAATTTTGTTTTGGCTATTAACAAAATTTAACCAATCAAAGAAAAAATAATCAATCTAACTGAATAAACAAAAGTGATTAACCAAAAACCATTTGGTTAATAATATAAATCAATAGATGACTTCAGATCAAGATAATAATCACACCAACCGAATAATACACACCCTAGTAGTGTCTGAGTTTCCCGTTGTATCACGTGAGCGCCCTTCTAGTACACAACAATACAACATGTAATTAACTATTTCATAAGTGGGTTAGTAATGATAATTATGTTAGATAGAAAACTACCTTGATGACACACCAAATAGATCGCACGATGGATCTACGAACGCCATGTTAGTTAGCAAATCACGAAACTTCAAGAATCACCCGAAAACATCCAAGAACACCTTTGTGGATCTCTATCAACACGAAGCACTAAAACGAGATGAGCACGCAACCTGAAAAGGACACGACACGTGGACTAAGACAAGGCGCGTGGCCTTCTCGGCCGCGCGCGTGTCTTAGGGTGGCGCAATGGAAACTTTCGGCCTCTAGGTCGATGATGGTGGTGGTCGTAGGGTGGTGGTGGAGCGACAGTGGGATGGTTTGAGTTTAAAACACTAGACTGTTTGTTGTTGGATGGTTTGAGTATAAAACACATTTTGGATGTTAGTATGTTTTATGTTCTAAATTGAGTTAGTTTGTTGAATATAAAACACATTATGGTTGTTAGCATGTTTTATGTTCTAATGAGTTAGTTTATTGAACATAAAACACAATCTGGTTGTTAGCGTGTTTTATGTTCTAATGAGTTAGTTTATTGAACATAAAACACAATCTGATTGTTACCGTGTTTTTGAACAAATGAGTTAGCTTGTTGAACATATAACACATTCTGAATGTTAAATGTGTCTTTTTAGTGATGGGTTAGTTAGTTGAACATAAAACACATTCTAATTGTTATTCTGTTGTGTTTCATCATCATATTGAAAGGTTCATATAGGACATTAGTATAAAACACATCCCTATGATAATTGTTTAGCATCCTAGAGTGTAGATATATTGTAAATCAAATCCCCAAAATTGCTCATCGTCCATAACTGCTTATTGCTTACCATATTTTAAAAACCCACCAAATTAATTTATTAATACCCAGTAGTCAAACTTTAATACGTGTCACGTCCATAATTCTTCTTACCATTCTCACAAATCTTAGACTTTGTACAGGATCATCTACACACATACGCGCGCGCACGCACACACACACACACATATATATATAGTTAGGATCAAATATATAGTGAAAGAAAAATAGTAAGTCGTAGAAAGGGTATCAAACGGATTCCGATTGAACTCATTCAAGCGGCATTGAAACCGTCTCATCGACCTCTACGATCTTAGTTTTTAGGTTTTCGCCTTTTTGGATTTTTAGCTTATAGTTTTTAGAATATACATCATATCATTGTATCTTTTTTGTAGCATTTTTTCTTTTTCTTATTTTCATCATCGTTTCATTTTTGCGATTCATTGGGTCTTTTTTTAGCTTATAGTTTTTAGAATATACATTATATCATTGTATCTTTTATGTAGCATTGTTTCTTTTTCTTATTTTCATCATCGTTTCATTTTTGCGATTCATTGTGTCTTTTTTTCTTCAGCATTGTGTTATATTTTTAGGCATTGTGTTATATTTTGTGGCTCATTGTGTCATATTTCGTGATCTATTGTGTTTTTTATATTCTTCTCACCCTTCTCATTTTTATTATACTGTGTAGAATAACTTTTTTCTCTCTCTCTCTCTCTCTCTATATATATATATATATATATATAATAGATAGGGTAGGGATCATACGAGAACCAACTTTATTATGAGAACCATGAGAACCAATGTGAACCTGGGGCATTTTAGTAAATATATAGTTAGATTAAAAAAATCATTATCGTAAATATCTTAACATCATAATAATCATCACCATCATCTTATTATTCATACACCTCACACACCTGCAATTCATCACCTTCATCTTATTATTTCAGTATCTTAACATCACCCTCATTAAATCCACCTCATTTAAATCCCTACCATCATAATAATCATTACCATCATCTTATTATTCACACATGTAATTCATTAACGATTATCTGTCAAAACCCTAGCTCATGTAATGTCGACTGAAGAACCAATTGTTGCGACAGAGGCTGCCGTCGCTGAGCCGGCGGCCGCCGTTGACATGACGGCGGAAGTTCCTCCTGTTGAAACGGAAGCGAAGGAACGAAAGTGAAGAAAACGAAGAAAGCTTCTTCTGCTACACGAAAACCTAGAAACCTGCTCTTCATCCTCTTTACTTTGAGGTATTATTTTTATTAGTTTATTACATTTTTGTTTTTTAACCTAATTTTGTTGTTCAATTGAATATTTGCTAAGAATTTGTTGTTATAGTGAATAATTTGCTGTAAATTTGATATTCTAGTAAATAGCGGCTATGATTTTGTTGCTTAAGTGAATAATAAGTGTGGATTTGCTCTCCGATTGAATAATTGCTATAAATTCATTGTTCATTTTAATAATCGCTCTTACTTTGTTGTTAAGTTAAATAATATGTGTGAATTTGTTGTTTCGAGTGAATAATATGTGTGGATTTGTTGTTTTATACAATAATAATAATAGATCTGAAACAGTTGAGTAATTGATAGATTAAACAAGTTATTGAATAATAATAATGAATGTGTAGATGATAAAGGAGGTGATAATGACGTTGAAGGAGAGGAGCGGACCGAGTGAGCATGCGATAGCGAAGTTTATAGAGGAGGAGAAGTAGAAGAATCTTCCGGCGAATTTTAAGAAGATGTTGTCGATTCAGTTGAAGAAGTTTGTTGCATCAGATAAAAGTAATGTTTATGCACATGTATATTAAAACCGTTATCATTAAGGTCATTAACAATAATGCACATGTGCATTAAGATTGAAATTTTGGTTTTCTTATGTGTTTATTTTTTTGTAGTTAAAGGATGGGAAAGCGAATGGCGGAAAGAAGGGTAAGACTATTATTAAAGGTATCATTTTGGTTACCTTATGGTTAATATGGAAGGCGCGGAATGACAAAGTTTCCAACCAAAGACAAGTGAAAGTTATTGACATTGTGGCGAATGTGAAATCTTTTTCGTTTTTGTGGTTGAAGAACCGCTCTAGATTTAACGATTTAGAGTGGAAGGATTGGGTTTTAAATCCCTTGTATATGTTTTAATGGTTTTGAGCCGTCTTTAATTCGAAGTCGCGCTCGTCGTTTGAATGAAAGTTAATGTTAAAAAAAAAACATATTGTTATAATTAAGTTAGTAACAATAATGCACACTTGCATGTGTTTTATTGTAATTAACAAAGTAATGGTGTTGCACATGTGCATTCAAGTCGAAATATCGGTTTTCTTATGCGTTTTTATTGTTTGTAGCTAAGAGATGGGGAAAAATAAAAGAAAGTAACATTTGTGTTACAATCGAGGGATAAAGGAACAAAAAGGTTACCGGATGCAAGTGAAGATAATGACACGATTGTTGATCAGAAACTTGAATCAGGTTGGCATTATTTATTTAGTTCGGATGTACTTGGTATTTCCCTTCTTCCTTTTATTAGTTATGTTCTTTATTTATTGTATAGCAGAAACTAATCGAGCTCCGTTTGATCTCCCAGAAGCGAAAGCTGATAATGTAATGGATGTTTGTCAAGAAGTTGAATCAGGTTGTTATTATTTATTAAGTACATTTATATAGAAATGCACATGTGCATATGTGTACTTTTATATTGTGAAATATTAAATGTTGGATGTTTACTCACACAACATATCCTATGTGCAAATTTGAAATTAAATAGAAAGGTTCAAACGAGATCAAACAAACGGAAACATATTGAAGCAGCGAATAATGATGGTATGTTGTTTTGCGCAATATTTAACATATATAGTTGATTATGCACATGTGCATAATTATGGATGAACATGATATAATGTGTTTTATGAAAAATGTGTGTGCAGATGCAATTACAATAAAGAAAAAACATCAAAGAGTGTTAAAACGGTGGTAATGAAGTTAACTCAAAAGAAGGTTATGAAAAAAGCAAATTGGCATTCGAAACAAACACGCGTTACACCACATCAACTTTGGTTGGCGATAAGGAAATTGTCAAACAAACAAAGAAGTTTGTATAACATTTTGTGTAATGTATATTTGGTTTAACATTTTGTTATGTTGGTGAACGTGAGGTTGTGTGATAATTAGAACTTTGTATGTAGGTGGTTTAACATAGTTGGTTTGTAATATGGATTTTTTTTGTTATCGTTTTTTTATTGAGTTAATACGTTTGGTAGAAACTACATGTAGTTGTATGATAAAAACAAATTGATATAAAAACATTGTTATTTGAATGATGATGCATGCATATATGTATGCCCGAAAGTTAAACCACCAAAAAAATCTAACTTTATTAGTGAAATGCACATGTTCATGCAGTACACGTTTGTTATTTTATAGTTCTTATATAGAGGTGTTTTAAGTTTATTCATGCATGTTTGTTGTCATACACGTGTTTAATTTTCAATTTATGTTATAATATGCATGACTAAACACTTGACGAGTTCGAGTGTATTTTATATATCACTTTGCGTCCATTTAATGATCATTGAATAAAATTTGTGACCCCTTATATATCTGTATCGCGTCCATTTAATAATCATTTAATTATGGTAATTGACAATTCATTCAAAAGTGTGATTTAATAGTGAAATGCACATGTATATACGGTATACTTCTGTATATATAACAGTGAATTGCACATGTGCATCAAGGATGACGTCATATCAACCATTTTTTATATTTTTTATTTTTTTTCGAATTATTAATGAAAAATAATCATTTTGATGTTCTTACTTTATTTATTTAGGTTATATAATTTTTTTATTATTTTTTTTTAATTTTTTGATGGATGGGTTTTTGTAGACACCCTTCATATTTACAATAATGCCATCTATTGACACTGTTCCTTGGTTCTCTCTCTTTTTTTTTTGAACGACAAATTTTTACTCCTTGTGAGACTTGAACCCATGACCTCCAAAAGTAAATGATTAATTGTTACCCTATGAGTTTAGGTTTAATATATCCAAAGGGTAATTTAGGTAACAAACAAGTTTACCTTGAATCCACAGATATACCTGATTGTCATTACTCGATAGAAACCCGACAGGTTTTAAGCCGGGTTAGAGTCAAACTTTCTATAACTGGGTATGAGGTTGAGATGACCCAAACCCGTCCTATTAACATCCTTAATTTTGGGTATCTTGTTACGGTTATAATTACTAGTTTGGCTTCATTATTTAGTTAATCTATATTTAAAAAAAAAAAAAAAGAGAATAGATTTTTTTTTTTTAAAATAGACTTCATTAGAAAATGACACACTTAATCTCTAAGGCGAAGACCAAGCAGCCTAAAGAAATTACATCAAATTACATTTACACTATTCTTCCCAAATACATGTTCTATTTGTATTGCTATGTTTGTATCATAAATAACCATACGTCTTAATATCCGCAACAACCTCCGCAATTTTTGTTTTCTTGTTATTAAAATGAGAATAGATTAATCATTTGAATGTTTAGAGATAAATCATTATCTAAATAAACCCTATTTTTTTTTAAGAATAGATTAATCATTTGAACGTTTAGAGCATTCACAGTAGTCTTTCCATATTTACTCTATACTTACTTTAAAATCACTACTTTTTCTCTCTTCTTTCAATTAAATAATATTTTTTTTATACTTCTATCATTACCTTTTCTTTCTCCTATACTCAGAACCACTTTTAAAAATATTAAAAAATTATGGAGGGTGAACAGTGTCTCCTCCAATTACTGATGAATGGTGTCTCCTCTATATATTTTCTCTCTTCTCTACTCACAACCACTTATACCTACTCTATATAATATAAAGGCCCCCCTCACACTAATATGAAGGCTCTACTGTGAATGCTCTTAGAGTTAAATCATCACCTAAATAGACCCTCAATTGAATTATTATGTATCTTCATATGGGTTAATTACTTAATTTAAATATTAGAGTAATACAAATAGTCGTTATGGTTTGCTCTATGTCAAACCTTTTAGGTTTATGTTTGAGAGGGTTATGATTAAATACAAAGTATCTTTTTAAGAATGACAAGAAGGATTCTAATCCATTAATCTTTAAGGTTAACGTAAAAAGTAGCTTATGGTGAAAAGCGTAAGAAAGAATAAAGGGCTAACACATGTCCCTAGCAAAAAATGGTATTATTGTCCATCACCATAATTATTGTCTTTTTTCAACTTTCACCCCATTTTTAAAACGAACATAACTTTTTCATACAACATTATTTTTTTTAAAAAAATTACACCATAAAAATAAGCTTTTCACCCTATTTCATTTCCATACCATATTGATAAACTTTTTTTTTTTTGCTGGGTTGATAACTTGCGTTTTATTGAGGGTATACTTGCGTTTTAGAAACGCAAGTTATACCTGATAAGACGACCTGGTAAAATGACCCGATCAAACGCAAGTTATATATGATAAAACGTAAGTTATACATGCTAAAATGCAAGTAAGTAATATCAAGTTTTTACATTTAGACGCAAGTTATTATTGTTTATTATTGTTTAAAAGCAAGTAGGTAATATCAAGTTTTTAAATACATATAAGCAGGTTTACAGATTGATCATATAAGTAGGTAATAAAGATTCTATTTCTTTATAAACTAATAATTTTCAAAGAACTAGTTTGTGGGAATATAAACTATCACATGAGGTGAAAGAAGATATTAGCAAAACCATGAAAGAATGTCACAGAAGGTTAACGAAGGTGATCTTCGAACCTCCAGTTAGCAAAACCATGGAAGAATGTCAAAGAAGGTTAACGAAGGTGATCTTCGAACCTCCAGTTATTATTCACCTTACAAAAATAGACAAACATAAGAAACAAAATTATTACTGTTCTCACATTGATTCAAATTGATTTCCAGCCTCGTGGCTCTCCACCTAACAAAGAAACAAACTGAAAAATACAAAAAGCTATTGTTATATTCAGAATGTTTAAACGCAAGTAATAATATCAAGTTTTTACATTTAGACGAAAGTAATATCAACCCAACAATTTTGTTTTTAAAAGTATAGCAATATGGTTTGCAAATGAAAGAGGATAAAATGCTTGTTTTTATGGTGTGTTTTTTTTTAATAATGTCGTATGAAAAAGTTATGGACGTTAAAAAAATGGGGGTGGAACTCAACCATTGTGAGTTATACCTATTTTGCCCTTCTCCTCCTCTTTTAGAGAGACTCAACATATATTTTTCCTTTTTTAATCTCATCCATTGATTTATTTTGATCAAAAGCCCAAAATACTTCTTATCCTTTTTACGTTAAACTACTTTTTAAAGTAAACTTTCTCTAGACTTAAAGGGTAGAGATTAGTTAGAGAGGGAAAAAATAAATATTAAATTAGGAGAAAAGAATAAAAGGAAAACCACATTTGTTAATTTTTTTTCTCTATGCATGCAAAGCACATGTCAATTCCCAATAATTTTTTAAAATGTCTATAATTTTTTCATATTAAGAAAAAAAGAATTTCACTATATTAACGAATGTTTTTTATCTTTAATATGAGTATTATATTGTTATATAAAAATGTGTTAATTGGGGGGTTTTTACCGCATTGCTTCTTCTACTTGTCCATTGTGTTATCAGTACATGAGTATTATAAGTATGTCGCATGATTTAACTTTGTCCACTGTGTTTTTAGTATTTGATTTTCATTGTGTTTTATATTGTTAATTGTGTTTTACGCAACTAGGTTTTGTGTTTCTGATGTACATTGTGTTTAAGTCTGTTGTTCGTTGTGTTTTAGTTTATTGTCTATTATGTTATAAGTCTGTTGTTTATTAAGTTTTTAGTATGTTGTCTATTGTGTTTTACTTTATTGCCCATTGTGTTTTTGTACGTTATTGTCCATTGCGCTTTTAGTTTGATAATCATTGTGTTTTATGCAATTGAGTTTTCAAAATTTTTTTTTTCAAAAGTATAACAATTAGGTATGCATATTAAAGATAAAAAGACGCTTGATTTTACAGTTTACATATTTTTTTTTTAAAAGATGACATATAAAAAATTTACGGACGTTTAAAAAATGGAGGGAGAGATATCATATAACTTGCAAGTGCATGTTTCCTGGCATGTGAGAAGCATGCGCATATATATATTTTTTATTTTTGACAAAACTATCCTTCTCACTTGTTCACTCTTTGGACACGTATCACTCTCTAGTACCTTCCTACACTTCTCATTTATTTTAGCATTTGTAGGATAACTTAACCCCTCTATTTAGAAAGCTGTTTATTTCTGTTCTGAAACACAAAAGTTGTTTTATTTGAGTTTTGTTTTTGTTTCGTAACAAATTCGGATTCTAACATTAACTAGTTGTATAAAATCACGCGCGTTGCGCATTTTACAATCGAGATTTAGATGAGGTGTTGATCAATCAATGAATTATACAATCGAGATTTCATTTTGGTTGTAAACGTTAAAAAATAAAGAAATCTACACATAAGGTAACATATGAAATTTGTAACGAAATTACATAATATTATGTTATTTATATTAATAATATATAATATAATAAAGTTTTTAAATAAAATAATATAAATAAAATAATAATGAATTTAGATAATATTATATTATTTGTATTAATAGTATATAATATAATAAAGTTTTTAAATAAAATACTATTAAGTTTAATATGAATAAAATAATATTAAGTTTACTATTCATTTAGTTTACTATTCATTTAGTTTGTAAATTAATAGTATATAATTTTGTAAAAGTTTATGTTAAGTTGAGATGATCAAAATATCTTTACTAATAAAAAACAAAATTAGAAGAAAATAGAAATCTTAACCCTTTTTTTATCCTCAAATTACATACCATTGCTGGGGAGGGAGGGAGACAGAGGGGATGTGTCGGCAAACTATGGCACTGTTTGACGGGAGACTGAATTTGAGTTGATCAAATTAAAATGTTTACTTGTCAACTAAAATAGACTGAGTTTGATTTGTTCAAAAGAAAATATATAGTTTTTAATTAATTCAGTATGTTTATACATACTAGTGGGAAGCCCGCGCGATGTGGCGGGGTAACCAATTTACAAATATAAGTATAATTTAGGTAAAGATAACTAAAAAAACGTAGCACCAAGATATAATGAAATCAATATATTCCCCCGTTCTACATGTAGCAAATCATTTCGGAGCGTTTACATGTTTGATCGGAATCGACTGTTCTGAAAATTACAAACCAAATGCAAATTGTGTTACGCAGTAACACATTTACAATATTTGCATTGGTGTTTTCAATTCATTTTATATAATTTATAAGAGTGTGTTTCATATTTCTTCAAGTAATTAATTGATAGATCATTTAACATTCAAAGGAGTTGCATTTCTTAAAATTTAATGAAAAAATTGGTCTTAAATTTACGAGGGGTTAAAAAGTTGAGGAGTTAGTGTCTCATCATATTTCCTCAAGTAATAAATTGATAAACCATTTAGTGTTCTTAGGAGTTGTATCGTTTAAAATTTAATGAAAAAATTGGACCTGAATTTATGATGGGTTAAAGGTGTAAGTAATGCATAAAAGACAAATTTGCCCTTAAAAAGTTTTTAATATGTGCATTATGTGGAGTACCTTAAGAAATTACACTTGTACTTCTTAAATTTTAAGAAGTCCCTATAAAATGCTTTATAATATAGCATAGATAGTATAAATATAGAAGTATAGATATAGATATAGATATAGATATAGATACCCAGACGATTAAATGTCCAAGAGCATGAAAAAGCCATTAGGATTTTCGCAAAAAAAAAAAATCATGATTGTCAATAGAAAATGAACAAGAGCGAGTAAGATGCAAAGATATTCGTATATACTTACCGGATTAAAGATATTAGGAGTGACTTGTGTTCCTTAGCCTTAAAGAAGTCCATTGTTTGATCATTGCAGAGAGAGAGAGAGAGAGATAAAGATGTGAGTATTAGTGTGTGTTGCATGAGAGAAATGAAAGGTGAGCTTTGGGATATAAAGGGTCTAGACTTCATGGGTATTAATGAGTTGCAAAGAAACTCTTGAACGATTAGGCAAGACATAAGTCCTTTAATTTGGGTTTTAATTAGTGAGGTTATGTATTAATTTGAATAATCAATTATCCACTTAGTTTAAGAGGATTGTAAAATATGCATTACCACTTGTAATTATTTAAAAACTCTTACATTTGTGTAACATGACTTCATTTAGGATTTGCCAAAAAGACAACTTTAACCCCTAACTAACTTCAATTGGTATTGTACCATGAGCATAAAAAATTGTATTTACTTAAATTTCGTCGTCATCCTTTCCAAATGCTTTATAATATAGTATAGATAATAATTATTGAAGCTCTTTATAAATAACAAGTTTATCCTCTGGGAGTGTGACGAGATAGACAAACCTAATATAAAGTGACAAAATACGTGTAATATAAAATGAATAGGCCGTGTTTTAGTTTTTTTTTTTTTTTTTTTTTTTTTTTTTTTTTTGTAAAGGACCAACACTCGTCTCTGTACAACTGTCACTTTCTCAATACACTTTAAAGTTGCGATGTGAACCTAAAAAAAAAAAAAAACAAATTGGTATCAAATGATATATGATGATGATGATGTGTAAAGTGAATATATGTTAATGATTGACATATCTGTTCCATTTTCATCGAATAAAACAATCAATAGGTAAAACATCCATTTAAAGATAAATAAACATGATCTAACTGCTATCGACTAAAACGATTGTAGGATAGTAACTTTTCATGTCTTCAGACTATTTTCTCTATTCATATATAATTTAAGTATCTATTTCATTAATCATCACATAAAAAAGTCAGTTTTTTTTTCTCTTTTTTTATAACACTATTGTACCCGTTGGAAAGATAATAAAACGCTCGTTAATTTGGTATTTTTTTCAAAAAAAAAAAATGTCGTATAAAAAAGTTATTAATGTTCAAAATTCGTGGGAAAGTGCATGTGCCATGCACATAAGAGAGAAATAAATTAATTTTAGGTTTTGGAGGGAAATTAAGGGGAGTGATGGCCTCATTGAGTGTCATGCGTTCTACCCTTTTCTTATATATATATATATAGATGGGTTTTTTTATGGTTTTTGTATTGTAGTGTTTTTTTCATTCTTTTTGTGTTGTAGTGAGTTTGTTTGCGATGTACGTTAGTCTGCGGTATAAGTTCGCATTTCCTTTTGCCTATGTTTACATAACATAGCAGTATAAATTCCGGTCGTTTCATTTTTTTCCAGGTTTTGGTCGTCGTTTGTTTACTAATTAGTACAGTTTTACGACCCCACATTCGCAACATGGAGGTCAACATCGATACTAGTATCGTATAAGTTTTTATAAATTTCCTTGACATGGTCGTAGAAAATTCATTGCACACAGATTTATATTCATAATAAAATATTCTCTTGGTATCATAAGATATCTCGAGTGTACGTACCATGCTGGTACATGTATTTTATTATGTTTTTCAATTGATATAAAACATGTGTCCATTGATATGCCATGTGTCGGTATCATGTTGATACTGTAATGAACCGCATGGATACGGACCGAAAGCCCGTCAAAATGCGCGAGAGAATCCCACTAGCTTAGTAATCCTTTTTTTTTTCTAACTAAAAGTGTATAATAATATAACACTATATATTGATTTAAATTTCAACTAAAGTTGGTGTTAGAACCTTTCTCGGATATTTACAGTTATTTATGCTTATGGGTATAACTAGTTTAAACGCTCACTATAGCCTTTCTTTGCCTGTGAGGAAAGCAGGCTCAACGATAATACAAGTCATCAATTTATACTAAAACCAACCAACTTGTTAATCAAGAAATTTCGTATTAATATTAAGAAATAAAATACACTTTACTCATGCTAATATAAACATACTAAAGTAGCGATGAAAATAATTGCTTCCAAAAAAATGACTCGATTGGAAATAAAACATTCCATATCTGTTAACGTACTCAAGCAAACCAGAACAAAGATAACAATGTTTAAAAGAACGAAATAAACAATACAAATATAGATTTATACAAAATATTCGAATTGTTATTTACAATTAAACTATGTTTATTATACGGGTTGAATCAAGTGTTAACGTACTCAAGCAACCAGAAAAAAAGATAACAGTGTTAAAAAGTACGAAATAAACAATATAAATATACAACTATACAAACTATTGGATTATTATTTATAATTAGATCATGTATATTATACGGGTTGAATATATGTGATTTTATATATTAAATAATAAAAAAGTTAATTAGTTAAGAAAAATAAACATTAAATAAATGAGAGATAAACGTGAAATTATGATTTAATAATATTATTTCATATGTGAGAAAAGTGAGATAACTATAAGATTTTTATTTATTATATAGTAAAGTAATAATAAAGATTTTAAATTAATAAATATTAACTTATATATTATCCATAAATAAGTAGAAAAAAAGGAGGAAAACCAAAAAATATATGTCTCAAATGAATGACACGTGTCTCAAATTATATTAGTTTATTACATAATATAGGTTAGAACCTGACTTAAGTACGGGTTAAATAAATATAATATAATCGTTTAACATAAACAATCATTAAGATAAATGTTTAAAAATAAAGTTTGATGTATTGTTTAATTACTATAATATTCTACTTTAGTTAGAAGCTTATATATTACATGGTTATATCAATGACTATTAAATGATTATTAATAAACAGAGAAAATTAAAGAAATAGTTAATAAATAGTAATAATAATAATAATAATAGTAATAATAATAACTAGGTTAAAATCTCGTATATTACACGGTATATGCCTTTTATTGTTGAAAATTTGGTGTATTATACTAATAGAAAAAATATAACGTAATTTGTTACCATATAAAGTCGTCAAGATATGTATTTGAAAAAAAATGAACATTGAGGTGACAATTATAAATAATGTTAAGTTAATTTTTAAAACCTTTTTTTCAAATGAGAATTAACTTTGATTTTTTTAATACAACTTTTTTTTTGTTTAACATATTGTATTTTACTATTGTTTACCACACAATCACATCAAATATTTAAAAATTTTTAATTATCACTTATAAAACAATTATTTTATTATTTTTCTTTTATAGTATTTTAGCTAACATAATTTTAAAATTAGTGATATAAGTTTATTTAAAGTATTAATAATTAGTTTTATATTAAACTTGTTTGGTTAATAATATAATAACTATCCCACAATTCACCGAAAAAATAACCGCTTGGGTTTAAAAGGAAAAACCCGTGTGGTGCTATGGGATTCGATCATGAGCAGTTGTCGCTTTGCAACACAGGATTTATCGCTGAAACACTACTCTAAAAAAAGAACGAAATAACATATTTAATTAAAAGATAAGTATCTGAAGAAACAATAAGTAACACGGCAATTAACACTAATCACCGGGTGGTTTATACTTATGTTACAACAGGTTTAATCCTTTACCCAAACCGTGATGGTTAACCCGTTTGATGTTTTAGTTGTGATGAAGTGTGTGTATGAAGTGTATAAGAACACAAGATATAAGTGGTTCGGTCGGTAATGACCTACGTCCACTGTAAACACCGGAATATTATTAAGAGAAAATGATTAAAAGTATTGTATCAGGTTGTGAGAGTTATTTTCTGAATGCCTTTACAAGGAGAAACCTATTCCTATTTATAGGTATAATGGTGGGTCGTACGGAAAGGCCCACAGGTGATTTCCTTGGCTTGGGCCTGGCTGAGGCCCAAGTCCATGCTCCTTCTGAAATTGGCGGGAAGCAGCCAATTACTGATGATGACGTCACGCTACAGTGTGGTCGTTGTTATAGCTGGACGCGTGGCAGCCTTCTGGTGGTGTACAGTGATGCTGTACCTGCTACAGTGCTGAGGCTACCTCTGTCGTTTGACCGTTGGCGAGGTATGCCTGCTAGTTACTGTTGATGACAACGTGAGTACAGTGGAGCCATTTAACTTTTGTACTATCTGCCACGTGTCATTCTCCTGTTCGTGTGCATTCTGACACGGATCTTGTGAATCTTCCTTTTGTTGTCCCTCGTACCTCGTATGAAAAGTGTTGAGGGAAGGTTCCGCGCGTGCTGGTACGTGCGTATCGGATATTGTTTGCTGCTTATCAGCTGTCTTGATGCGCGAGGCTTGTTAACTGCTTACTCCCGCGCGAGTAGATCACTGCGCCGTGGCCCCGCGCGAGGATTTTGTTTATGGGGATAGGGACGCCTTTTGGATTAGGCTCCCTATCCCTTCAAGTCCCCCTAGTCTAGGGCTTCTCCTGCTTGTTGGTGAGGAGGTGGAGTGCTAGACTCGAAATGTGTAGTCGCGGATGAGGGCTCATCTGCTCGCTTTTGGGTGCATTTGGTTGTGTTCCGCCGTAGATTTATGTAGAGTTCAGCAGGGTACGTCTTTTGGAATTTTACGTCAAGTTTCTGCTGAGAAGGACGTGTTCCGCCGTACCTTTACAGGAGTTGGGCGGGGAACGTCTTTTGCTGTTTTACGTCAACTTTCCGCTAAGAAGGACGTATTCCGCCGTGCCTTTGCAGGCGTTGGGCGGGGAACGTCTTTTGCTATTTTACGTCAACTTTCCGCTGGGAATTAAATGTTGGCTGAGTGATTAATGCGGGTCCGAAGTTGTGATAAATTCCAAATCATTGGCATTCAATTTGTCTCTCATAAATTGAAGTTAATGCGCCTTGGAATCTGTTCCTTCTGATAGAAGTTTAATGGTTGCTGACGTGTTGAGTAGTTGTCAGGCTGAGACACGTCATGTCATGGTTGCAGTTACCCATATTTCGTCTGGTGTCAGGCGCGTGGGATGTCACGCGTTTGACGTTTTGTCTTCGTGGTTGAGATTGTGCCACGTGTCAGTGGGCACGTGCTTTCTACTAGGCGCGTGAGTTTTCACGCGCCCACTTTGTTGATAACATGAGATCTGGTGACACGTGTCGTGCATCCGGTGCGTGTGTAGTGTGAAGCTGTCTCACACTATCATCTGGGCCGTCCGTTGTCAACGTCGACACGTGTCGGCATCTTGTCACTTGAATTTGTAAAGTTGCGACGGTTAGTGTTTCTGTGGTGGGTCCCATTGCCATTAATGCGATGGGTATATAACCTCCGTTAGGGCTTATGTGAACGGTTACGTTCTCATAATTTTCTTTTCTTCTTTCCTTGCTCTCTCTTTTCTCTCAACTTCCGGCCACCATTCGTTGAAGTTTCCGTTTAATCTTCATAGATTTCTTTGATCTTGAAGATTCATTGTTGAAACTTCAACTCCTTTCTTGTTTGATTTCTTGCTTTGCTGTCTTCTGTTTTTCAAAGTTTGTTAAATCTTCATAGTCTCTTGAAGATTCCGGCAAATCTTCAAGTTTTCCGGTTATCTTTTCCAGTTTCCGACGACTTTTAATCTTGACGATGTCTGATGTTCCTGTGAGCCCGTCGCCATCCGCGAGGATGTTAGGATGGAGCCGGCTGTGGAGGAGGTGGTGGAGGAAGACGTTCTTGTCGAACATGGCAAGATAAAGGAGAGGAAACTGATGTCCAATACATATTGTGTTTGGAGTCAGGAGGCCTTCAATCAGTTTTGCATTATGTACAATATTTTGCCGGAGTGGGAGCCCACCCTTCCGTCTCCGACCAGCACCGTTCTTTCTGCCGGTAGCGGTCAGTTGGCGTTGTACGAAGCCCACTTTTCTAAGTGTGGATTCCGCCTGCCATGTACCCGCTTCCAAATTGATACCATGGTGGCCTATGGCGTTGGGCCCACACAACTAACCGCCTTTGGGCTTCTGAGGTTAGTTCATTTTGAAGCTTCCTGCCGCGCCTTAGACATTGAACCAACTGTTGAACGGTTCAATGTCTTCTACTTTATGGCGCGAGACGAGATGTGGTTCTCGTTCAAGCCACGCCCGAGGGTGCCGCCTATGGCCACTCATACTCCTAAGTCCTTGCATTGGGCGAAGGAGAAATTTTTCTTTGTGAAGAGGGGTGTGATCCCCATCAGTCTCCCCTGGAAGGTTATAGGGGATGGGCAGCGCGTGGTGGACATGGCTGTGCCCAAGGATTTCAGGAAGCTGGCCTGGTTTATTACCCTTACCTCCAACGCCACCAAGCTGGAGTTCAAGAACTTGACAGAGGACATCTTTTTCCTTCTTGGGATGAGCCGCCTTGGTTTCCGCGCGGGCAAAGAGCCCTATATTGCGGTGGAGGGTATGTACTTTCCTTTATTTTTTCTTTTGTATTTTCTGCGTAATTTCCCTTATTGTTTATTGTTGCAGGTGTGGATAAGTTCCAATTTTATGCTGCCCGTGAAGAGAAGGGTATTAAGTGGAGGCCTGTGGCAGAGGGTCAGACTTCCTGTATAGAGGCGTTTGCTGACCGCTTCTACTACCCTGACCTCACCACCGCGCCCAAGCCTTATTATACAACCGGTGAGTCCTCGGATCCCTTCGTCACTAGCATTTTTGGAGATGATTCTACTGAGTCTTCAGTAGAGATCGTTCTGCCTCTGAACCCATCCGCGGGGCGTGGACGTTGGAAACACGCGCCGCGGAGGCATGTGTATCGAGCAAAGGTTGCTCTTTCTGACTCGGGTTCTTCCGTTTCAGCAGGAGAGGTTGTAAAGGAACGCCGACGGCGGAAGGATGGGTCGCCCTTGGAAGATGAAGAGGAGGCTGAGTCCTCACAGCTAGAGAGGAGGAAGAGGGCGCGTCCTGACAGCGCTGCGGCCAGCAGTGTCTCCACTGCGGAGGAAGTGTCTTCTGCCTTGGCTGGTGAAGGCGGGAGTGGGGATGCCACTCAGATCCCTGAGTCGGTGGCGGCTCCAGAGACTGCTGCTGAGGGTGCTGGCAAGCGGAAGGTCAGCTTTATTGGGGAACAAGGGGGGAGCGCCCCCGTTTTTTCTGTGGGGATCAGCGCTGCCCCGACCCGACAGCCTCTGTTTCAGAAGCTGATAAAGAAGAAAGCCCCTGGTAAGCAACACTTTTTCTTTTGGAATTTTTATCTTTGAATTTCTTCTTAATATCTTGTTTTCTTTTGATAGTGTCGCCCAAGATAATTCCTACCCCTCCTCCTGCGTCTCCATCTGCGGAGGCGGCTCAGGTAGAGGAGGACAGGCTTTGGAGGGAGCAGGAGGCGGCTCGAAAGCAAGTGGAAGCCGATGAAGCCTTGCAAAAGGCTGAGGCCGAGAAGGTAGCCGCCGCTGCGAGGAAGCAGGCGGAGGCCGATGAAGCCCTTCGGAGGGCTGAGGCTGCGAAGGTTGCTGCTGCCAATGAGGCCAAACGAAAGGCCGAGGCGGAGAAGCAGGCGGAGGCTGAGCGGCTTCGTCTTCAAGAGCAACGATTTCTTGAGGAGAAGGCTCGGCTTCTGAGGGAGCGCGAAGACCGTGAGCGCGCTGCTGCTGAGACCCAAGAGAGGACCCATGAGTCTGATGGGTTTGAAAGAGCGCTCTTGGAGCAGGGCGCTGCCGGTGCTAGCGGTGGCTCACGCCAAACTCGGCGTGAGTCGTCAAGGGTTGGTGAGGAGCCATCAGGAGTTTATGATGGCTCCTGTTGGGCTGGTGGTGATGCCATCTGACGGCCTCGCTGGGCGATCAGGGAGAATACCTCATTTTCAAACTCCTTGGCCGCCCTCGAGTTTGTTAGCGAGGTGGTGCCTCCCTACGAGCGCACCCACCAGGATTTGCTGAGTCGCCCTGAGCTCATAACTGCTCTGTGTGTTAACCAGGCGACTCAGCTGTCTTTGATGGATTCGCTTCCCCGCCGGGATGCGGCAGCACAGCGAGATTTTGAGCAGCTGGAGGCGGAGAAGGCGGACCTTGCTAAGAAAGAGGCCGCCTTCAGGGCAGAAATTTCAAAATATCGCCGCCGTGCTCATGAAGCTGAAGCCAAGGTGGCGAAGCTTGAAGTGGATGCCGCTGCTGAGAGGTGCCGGTGGTCGGAGTCTTGGAAGAAGGCTAATGATGAGACAATGCGGTTGAAGGAGACTCTGGCCGAGGCGCAAGAAGAAAGGCGGGTGGTGACCCGCAAGTTTGAAGAGAAGAGCAAAGCGCTCACTGAGAGAACCGCAAGGTATGTGGAAATGCGCAAGGAGCTGGAATCCAAGGATGAGGCCCTTGTGGCCACTACCGAGCGTGTTTCTCTTCTTGAGCAAGAGAAGGTCCGGGTCCTTAATGCTAAGAAAGATTTGGAGCGGGACCTTGACTCTTCTGATCAAGCCCGTGTTGCGGCCGTCAAGGAGTGCCAGGCGGCCCAACACTTACTGGAGGAGGCAGTCACTGCTCAGACCCAGATGCAAAATTCTATCCATTGGCTGATGACGGATGGAATGAATGGGGTAAGTCTTCGCGACTACTTTGTTATTGATTCTTGTTGTTTGCAAGTAGTTAACTTTTTGTTCTCTCTCTAGGTCTTCAAAAGATTTTGGCAGGAGCCCAAGCTGGGCGACCAGGTTGCCGCCATTGCTGCCGCCGCACAAGCTTTCGGATATGGCGAGGGTTATGCGGATGGTTTCCTGAGTGCCCAAGGTGATGGACGGCTTGAGGACGCCGAACATTATGGAAAGCCGCTGAAGGAGGAATATGAGGCGGAACTGGCCAAATTTGAAGAGATTGACTTTCCTATCCTCCAGGTCATTGCTGAGTGCAACAACAACGCGGATCCCCTTGCTGCCTTGAAATACTTTATCGACAAATCTGATGAGTTGGCGAGGGCTTCTGGCGGGGATCCGTCTGGCGGGGGTTCTTCTGGGGCGCATAATGAGTAGGCGCTGCACTTGTATTTTTCGTTTCAACCTTATAAATGTCAAGGGTTTTTAAGTCCCTTTTTTAATGAAATTATTAGTTTGTTATATCGTGTTTATTCTCGCTCCAACCTTACTTATTTAACCAAGTCATCACCCGGTGTGTAAGTGTAAGTTAGGGCGCGCGCTAGGCTAGACAGTCCGGCGTCTTGTATATGCACTTTTGCCTTGAAGACTGTAGCGGAGTGCGACTTGTGCCATTGAGTCCGAGTTAGGCGCGTAAGAGCCTTGTCTAGAAGACCTTTTGGCCGCGTTTTATGTGGCGCGTCTTCCTCTTGTCCGAACTATAAGTTCTTGAAGACAAGGGATTGTGCGCGCACATGTGCTAAGCGGGCTGATAGGTCCGACAAGTAAATCTGTCTTGAAGACCATGGCGCGTCGTCCAAGTGTAAGATGTATAAGCCCGACATGCCCGAGGCGCGTCTTGAAGGCTTATTTTACTACGTTGGTTCGCGGTTTTGGTCCGACAGGATTTTGCCTAAGTCTTGAAGACCCTGGCGTGGAAAAACAAGTAGAAACACATATATATGAAACTTTTTCATTGATGATATGGCATGTGTAGTCATGTTACAGGTTTACAAGTAACAGCGTCTCAACTGTGCGCCGTTCCATGATCGCGGGATGGGGGTACCATCTAGTCTTTCCAACGCATAGGCGCCTTTGCCTAGCACTTCTTGTATTTTGTATGGCCCTTCCCAAGTCGGGGCTAGTTTCCCTGGCTTCTCGGCGTTAGAAGCTTCGTTGTTGCGGAAGACGTAGTCTCTAATCTTGAACGTAAGTTCTTTGACCCGCTTGTTGTAGTACTGTTCCAGTTGGGTTTTGTATCTTGCCTCTTTGATTGCTGCGAGGTCGCGGCGTTCTTCTAACAAGTCAAGGTTCATGCGGAGTTCTCTGTCGTTGTCTGTTGTTTCAGCCATTAATACTCGTGCGGTAGGATAGGTCATTTCTGCGGGAATCACTGCCTCGGAACCGTACGTTAGGCTGAACGGCGTTTCACCGTTGCTTGTTTTTGTGAGGATGCGGTAGGCCCATAAAACGTGCGGCAGTTCGTCTACCCACCCTGTCCTCTTGGTTCCGAGCCTTGTCTTGATACCTTCGACGATTGTGCGATTGGCCCTTTCCACTTGACCGTTGCCTTGCGGATGCGCGACTGATGTGAATATTTGTTTTACACCCATTTGAGCCAACCATTCTTGAAGGGATTGGTCTTCAAATTGTGTACCATTGTCGCTGACCAGCTGCATCGGCAAACCAAATCGGCAGATAATGAACTCCCAAAGGAATTTCTTGACATGTTCGCCATCGATCTTGGCTAGAGGCTTTGCCTCGACCCACTTGGTGAAGTAGTCGATGGCTACGATTAAATATCTGACGTTACCCGGGGCTGTTGGGAATGGTCCGACCAAGTCGACAGCCCATTTTTGGAACGGCCATGCCGCTGTAACGGGCACCAAGTTGTTCTTGGGGCGCAAGGTGTTCGGAGCGTGGCGTTGGCAACTGTCGCATTTGCGCAACTCGTTGACTGCGTCCACGTGCATGCCCGGCCAGTAGTACCCTGCGTTCATCAATTTTGCTACTACCATCCTTGGGCCAGCGTGTATCCCGCATATTCCCTCATGTATGTCTCTGAGGAGGAAGGAGGTATCTGCGGAGTCTACACATCGTAACAGTGGCCCTAGGTAAGATCGGCGGTACAGAGTGCCTTCTATGAGTTGGTAATGTAAAGCCTTGTGTTGGATTTTTCGGGCCTCTGATTTGTCATCAGGCAGGATGCCGGAAGATAAGAAGGCTTTGATCGGGGTCATCCAGGACACGTTGCCTGTTTGGATGACATGGACTTGTCGCAGCGAGACAGATGGTTTTTCAAGGACATCAACTCGCACCTCTTTGGCCATGTGTGCAAAGACTGTGGATGCCATTTTACTCAACGCATCGGCTGGTTTGTTCTCACTGCGCCGGATGTGCTCGACGGTGCATGAGTCGAACCGTCGCATGAGTTGCTTGGCTTGTTCCAGATATAGGGCCATGGTTTCGTCCTTTGCATCGTATGATCCATTGATCTGTCGCGCGACAAGCAGTGAGTCGACGTGTGCCTCTACGTGCCTGGCCCCTATTTTTTCCGCAATGCGGAGGCCTGCCAGCAACGCTTCGTATTCCGCCTCGTTGTTTGTGCTTTGAAAATCGAGGCGGATGGCGTACGTGAACTCGTGTTTATCTGGGCTGATGAGGCGTAATCCTGCGCCTGCACCGTCGTCATTGGAGGCCCCGTCTGTGAATAGGGACCATTTTTGCGACGGGTCGTGCGCTGGCGCGGGTGATTCTTCAGCTTTGTATTCTTAGACTTTGTCTGCCGGTATCTCCGTGGCGAAGTCCGCAAGTATCTGGCCTTTGATTGCGGGCTGGGGTTTGTAATTGATCGTATGTTCCCCAAGCTCGATGGCCCATTTTGCCAGGCGGCCATATAGTTCGGGTTTGGCGAGAATGTCATTTATTCGATAGTCCGTGAGGACGTTTATCGGGTGGCCTTGAAAGTATCTGCGCAGCCTTCTAGATGCATGGACGAGTGCTAGAACCAACTTTTCCATTATTGTGTACCTTGTTTCCGCGTCTAACAATGTGCGGCTGATGTAATAAATTGGCGTTTGCACTCCTTTGCGCTCGACCATCAGAACTGCGCCTATCGCTCGCTCCGTGACGGAGAGGTAAAGCGTAAGCGGTTCTTTAGGAAGCGGCGCTGTTAGTGTCGGGAGGTTCATTAGGCACTGTTTCATTGCCTGGAATGCTGATTCCGCCTGTGGAGTCCAGCGGAAGTTGCTCTTCTTTAAGCAGTTCTTCAAAGTGTCCACGAACGGGAACGACTTTGAAGCGTAGTTTGACAAGAATCAGTTTAGGGCTACAAGGCGACCCATTAGTGTCTGTACTTCTTTGACGGAAGCGGGAGATGGCATTTTTTCGATTGCTTGTACTTTTTCTGGGTTGGCGCGGAAACCGTCCCGCGTTACAATGACGCCTAAAAATTTGCCCTCTTCCATCCCGAATGAACATTTGCTCGGGTTCAACTTCATGCGCACTTTGCGCAATTGATTGAACGTCTGTTGGATATCTCGAAGCATGTCACTTTCATCTTTGCTCTTGATGACCAAGTCATCAACATACACTTCCAGTTGTACGCCGATTTCGTTGATGAAGGCCGTGTCCATGAGACGTTGGTATGTGGCGCCTGCGTTTTTCAGACCAAAAGGCATCTTGGTGTAACAGAAGATGCCCGCGTCCGTTCGAAACACCGTTTTGTCTTCATCTTCTTTGGCCATTTGGATCTGGTGGTAACCTTTGTATGCGTCCAAGAAGCATTTGAACCGATATGGGGCGAAAGAATCCACCTTTCGATCGATTTCCGGCAGAGGGTAACAATCTTTGGGACACGCCTTGTTGATATCTTTGTAATCGACGCACATGCGCCAGCCTCCATTAGCTTTGGCGACCATAACAGGATTGGCTACCCAGGTTTGGTATCTGATGGGGCGAAGGATGCCTGCATTGAGCAGCTCGGTGACTTGTTCGTTCATGGCCCTTGTTTTCTCCGGGCCCATACTGCGCTTCTTTTGCACTATGGGTTCTACAGAACGATAGACGTTAAGTTTGTGCTCCGCTATTTCGCGAGGGACACCAACCATGTCTGCTGGTTGCCACGCGAAGACATCCATGTTGCTGATCAGAAGCTGTTTCAAGTGATTGCGTATGGTTTCGGAGATTTCATGGCCAATGACCACCGTTTGCTCCGGAAATTTAGGGTTTAGTGCCCATTTTCCGGCTCAGTGCGGGCATTTGTTTTGACCATCTTTGGAGGCTTGGCGGTTTCAGTGGTGTGGCAATCTTTATTGGCTCTGATGAAGGCAATACCTGTCTTGGTTGGGAAGCCGACCATCGCGTGCGCCGTTGAATCGTTGGCGTTAAAGCGCGCGATGCCTTCCCGTCCCAACAGAATATCATGGTTGGAGGTGGCTGGTAGAACCATAAAGTCACATATCTCCGTGCGCTCGTGGGTGCCATCGGACCATGTGACTGGCAGGGAGAGCATGCCCCGCGGCATGATGGTCTCATGGATGAAACCTGAGATTGGCTCATTGACGGGTACGAGTTTTGCCTTGTCTTCTGCATCCAATTGTTGGAAACATTGCTCATACATGATATCGGTGCTGCTGCCACCGTCCAAAAACATGTACCACGTTCGGTAGTGTCCGAAAACGGCGGTTATGACTAGTGGAGCAGTGCAGGAAGCGCCGCCTCTGACTTTTGGCATGAGGACATCGGCCTCTTTCCATGAGTCATCGAGTGGTTGTAGACGGGTGCGCTTGCCATGCTGGGCGTTTTTGCCACGCTTGGTCATGTTGCAGTGGAGGCGAGGGACGAGTGTGGCAGCGTGAGTGTTAAGGTCTCTGATTTTCTTTCGTGACCCCTCCCCTTAGTTCTCGTCGCCCGCGTTACCCTTGCCTGTGCGGTGGACGTTTTTTACCAAGTGACCGAGTTGTCCCGACTTCAACGCGGCCTCGATCTCCATCTTCAGGCTATAACAGTTGTCTGTAAGGTGACCGAAGTCATTGTGATACTCACAGAATTTGCTTCGGTCCACATTCCTTCGTTTCCCCAAGGGGTTGGCTTCTTTCAGCGTGACTTGTTCTGTCTTCAAGACCTGGGATGGTGTTTTTGTTAGCGGGGTCCAATCGTGGTTTTTCTTTGAATGCCCCCGTTGGTCCCGCGATTGTTTGTTATTGATGAGTTGGCGGGCATCGCCCGCGGGGGAGTATTTTCCCTCGTCGGCGGTGCCCGAGATGCGGCTCCAAACAGATTTGTTTTTGTGTTTATTATTATTATTATTATGGTGTTGCGGTTGGAAACCGTGCATCTGGTTGAAAGATTTTTCGGAGGAAGCATATATTTTTGCGGAGTGGATGAGTTCGTCCTAGGACTCTGGAATACCGTCTTTGCCCGTGAGGCACTTCATTAGCTCTGGGCTCCGCACGTTATGTATGAATGCTGCCCGGGTAAGCTCTTCTCCGCAGCCTATTTGCAAGGCCTCCTTGTTGAATCGAACTATAAAATCTTCGATGGATTCATGATCATGTCGACGACAAAACAAGATATGCGCCTTGTCCTTCTTGTGTTTGCGCAAGTGTGAAAAGTGACTTACAAACTTGCCAGTGAGGTCGTCGAAGTCCTTAACGCTCCCCGCGGAGAGGTTGTCGAACCAGACTCTGGCTGCGCCGGTTAGAGTCTGTGCAAATAGATGGCACCAGACCTGGACGGGCCAGTCTACCGACATGCCTGCGCATTCAAAGTCATGCACATGGTCATCCGGATCACGCAGGCCATCGTATCTACCGATGCTGCTAGGGAGCTTAGCTTTCCTTGGTATTTTGGTGGTCGCTATGCGAGCGACAAACTTTGATTTTTCGGCGAAAGCTTTTGGTCTAAACGGCCTAACCAAGTCATCGTCTTCGTCGTTATGACGCAAGCGATGACGGTGTTTCTTCCCATTGTGGTCAGAGTCGCTGCTAGACGACTCATAGCCATCCGGTTCGTCACGTGACCTCGCGCAGCCCCGAACCCTGGCGTCTCCGCCGAGTTCCCCGCTACGACTGTAACATCGCAAAAATTCTCCCCAAATTTTTAATATAAAAGCCCTTGTATTTTTCATCGTTATCATTAAATGTGCCTAAATCTCTATTTTTCCTATCACACAACTAATATATATATATATATATGTATATAATAATAAAAATAATAATTATAACAAAAAAAATAAAATAAATAAATAAATATATTACATAGTTGAAACAGATTGTGCGGCCCACATCCCACATTTCTGTTTCCTTTTTGTGTTTCGAAGCCATTGTGCCAGCCCACTTAAACCGGCCCATCTGAAGAACTCGGCCCATGTCTTTTCTTTCCTTGGATCCAGCCCACACCAAACATTTCCTTGTTTCCTTGCTGTGATCGACGAGCAGCAGAGCTGACCAAGAAGCTTCCCTATTTGACCCTCGAACATACATAATTTTAGGAAGAATTGAATCAATTAACTACTGCTGACTTATTTCCGATTATTACACACTAAAAACACGATTTAAACATGCAAATCTATGGCTTAAATCGCGTGAGTTTTAAAGCTTTGGTCAAAACTTCAAAGCTATCCATTTATGCGATTTACTATAAATTGAACCTCGATTGAACATTCCTATGTGCCGAAAATCAGAACCTCACAATCACATTTCACTCTCGCTCGCTCTCTTGTGCTATTTCACGATTCGTTGACTTTAGCGTTGACTCGCGATTTTGGCCGATTAACAAGCTGTAAGTTTAAATTAAAAACCTTATGTTGTTTGTTGTTATGTTCCAGTCGTTAACCCCATGGTTAATTGACTGGAATTTGATTTCAATGGGTATAAAGATCTAGGGTTCATAGGGTGTATGATTTGGGGAAGATGAAGTGCTTTCACTTATGTTTATAATCAAAACTAAACCAAATCTAATACAATCTAATCATTAACTCAGTTGGTCCCCCTTGGCTTTGTTAAGCTTCGAACCGGCCTTGGGCCTTGGTTCGAATCCCACAACCACCATTTTTATTTTAAAAACAAAAGAAAACAGATTAAATGTACAAAACCGGTTCTAACCAGGCTCGAACCCGCGACCTCTCATTTCCTAAGCCTTATAATCACAAGCCCAGACCAATTGGTCTGGACCCTGAGAACATATACAACCCGATTGGTATTTTATTTAAACATATATCTAATATTAGATAATGTATTTTTGATAATTCTTTTATTTAATCAAGTTTATTAGAAAAATCTTTTTATTTAACAAAACGATTTCTATAAATCCTACAAAAATTATTTTTAGTTAAACTGATAAAAAGGTTTAACTCACAATTTTTAGATTTCAAAAATTAATTTATTTACTATATATAATAATTAAATCAGTTTTATTCTATTATATTTATAAAATTCCATAGGATATAACCAGTACTTGCTTCTTTTACTTGCTATTCTCTATCTCCCTCTTACTTCTTATCCCTACTTTCATCCTTACAAGAAGGTGATGTGTTGGAAAACACACCTTGTTAATATGCTCGTTTTGTATATATTTTAGTGTTTAATCGGTGCATTTTCGATACACTCAAGTATATTTTAAATATATGATAAATGCATCACTCATTATTATTGAATACATGACTTTGAGTTTTTATTTGATATAGGGTTTTAGATTTAATTTCATGTATTTAATAAGAAATAAAGAAGTTAATGGGAAATATAATTAATTAATCGTCACTAAATGGACTGAAATTAAAGACACTTTGTTTGTTGATTCAATTAATTGTCTTGTGTCTTTTCTGGCAGAGTAAGTTCAAGTGTGGAAAATGGGCTATCCCAAGAAAATAATTATAAGTGGCATGATGGACTAGTTAATCAAGACTTAATATGGATATTTGGTGGACATATGGGTTGGAAGGAAAGGGCTTACGGCCCAAGTAAGAAAGGCATGAGATGTAGCCATGTAGGGCTATTTCAATTGGAGAGAACGGAGGATCGCAGGGGATTATTATTCTTTGTTTGACGGCTCCCATCTTTGGGGAGAGGCACAAGAAGATGATGGTACGAAGCAACACAGGAGAGGAAGAGGTGGCAATGGGCAAGATGCTAGGCTAAATCTTTTGTGACTTCCTCTAGACGAACGGTTCAATTAGGTTTTGCACTTTTTCTATTTATTTTCAGTATTGGATTATGTTTTGCTTGTGATGACAAACAATTAAAACATTATTGATGCATTAGTTAAGCCAACAATTGATTTGTGTTTTGAGTCCTTTCTTTACAACTTGTTCGGTTGATGACAAAACTTAGTAGCGGGTTGGGTGACATAAAGAGGGTTGACTTGACGCTTACAATTGGGTAGATAATAGGGTTTGATGACAAGAACTTAAGCTACCAGTAAATTAACTAATTTCCAGAACCATGTCTATGTGGTTCCCAATCTATAAACTGAAAATTGTGTGAAACCTAGAACCTAAAGTTTAGAGGGAGTTACTTCTTTATTATTACTGTTTTCTATTCGAATCACTTAATCAACTTTTTCAAGCACAACAACGTTCGACTTCATAAAATATTATTTTCAATTAATTAGTTTAATTAATAAAATTGCTATCAACACTAACCACATACTCCTCGTGGTTCGACAACCCTACTCCCTATACTGCAGTCCTTGTAGCTAAGGAGTTGTTTTTAATATAGTTTTTGATTAGCACTTCGACACGCGATCAAAATGGCGCCGCTGCCGGGGAGTACGTGCGCTTAGTGTTTTTAGTTTTAGTTGTCCTTAGTTTTAGAAAAAAAAAATTAAAAAAAAACCCAAAAAAAAAAAAAAATATAGTATCTTTTCTTGTTTATTTACTTTTTGTTCTTTATTTAGTTATTTTTCTTTGTTCAGTACTACGCTGGTTTTCTTGTTTCTGTGTGTGCAGGTTACTTTACTTGTATGCACCATACACGAAGGTCGGGAAAAACATCGCCTTTGATTTTTGATCCGGAGATTGAGAGAACCGCCAGAAGAAACCGATCCCTTTACCACCCTATTCACACCATGAGTATTCACAGCCATCACGGCATCCCCAAGGATGCACTTCCTCAAAATCCACTACCACCTATTCCACCCATTCCACCACAACCACCAAACCCACCACCAGTACCACAATTCCAACCGGCCCGAAACACCCGACCAGTCATACCACAGCAGCAGCAAAACCTTGAAAACCAACAGCTGCATCGCATCCCTCAACGGTTTGATGAGGAGAGTTTTCACAGTACATGGCAGACTGACTGGGACAGAGAATCTGAGCATGAGGAATATGACGGCAGATATGCCGACGTCAGGTATGATGATTTTGATCAGGATGGGTTCGACTTGCATCCTAGGCGTCCAATCCCACGTAATCAGGTATGTCACTTTAATCAAGGGAACCGGGTTGGGAGGCAAAGGGTAAATAACCAGGCACCAAGAGGTGTGCCACGATTTGATGCGGGTGATATGGGGGATGATTTAGAGTTTGTAGATGGTGTCCCACAGCTTGTTCAGAGGGCACCAGCTAGGGGTGGGGTAGATAGTCACTTTAGGCCAGTCATTATGCCTAATTCATCAGCTGTAGTGACACCCGTAGGTAGGAATGGTAGAGCTTTTGAGGTTAAACCCCATTATTTAGGCCACCTACCTGAGTTTTATGGTAAGAGATCAGAGGAGCCCTACTTACATATTGCAGCTTTTGAGTCTAGTTGTAACACTGTAGGAGGGGCTGGGTTTACTAAGGATCAGGTTATGCTTATGTTGTTTCAATTCACTTTAAAGGATAGGGCTAGGCAGTGGTTTACAACCCTGACCCCAGGTAGCATTTTTACTTGGCAAGAAATGCAGCAGGTGTTTTTAGAAGAGTATTACACTATGAGTAAGACTTCTGAGGCTAGAGAAGCAATTAGAGCCTTTGAGCAGAATTCCGGCGAGACATTTCATGAGGCCTTTACTAGATTTAAGGAGTTGCTTAGGAAGTGCCCACATCATGGCATTGAGACTTGGGAGCTTATTAAAGCATTTTATGATGGATTATTGCCTGAGGAGGTTAGGGATCTAACAGCTATTAGCAGTGGTACTTTTCTCACTAACATAGTAGCTATAGATTGGGGGTACTTAGAGAGGATGAGTGCAACTTCTAAGAGACAAGCACAGTCTAGTAGGAAATCTAGATCATCTTCTGTTAGGGCTGTTGATTATGAGGCTGAAGAGAGGATAGAAAAACTTAAGCAGCAGAATTTGATCTTAGAAAAACAGGTAGCACAATTGAGAGTAGGAAAAAGTGATGAGGTGAAGGTAGGTAGTGCTTTTAATGTTTGTACTAAATGTAATGAATTGGGTCATATTGCAGCCGAATGTGCAGGTGAACAGGTAAATCAAGTCTATCGAGAAAGAAAACAATATGACATGAATTCGAATACATATCATCCTGGACTGCACAATCACCCCAATTTTAGGTATGGTAACTCGAATAACCAATCAAATCCTAATTTTTCTAATTCTCATATGCAGGGTGGAAATCAGCAGCAACACTGGAACCGACAACAGGGCACTTCAGGTGGAAGCGATAATGAGTTAAATGTGATTCTGGAAGCTATCAAGGCAGTCCAGGAGGATGTTAAGGGAATTAGGAAGGATAATGAAGTGCGGGACAAAACTGTGGAAGCCTTGTCAAAACAGGTAGGCCAGCTAGCTGCTCAGATGTCAGGGAGAGACCCAGGTAAACTTCCTAGTGATACTGCACTAAATCCTGCTCACCAGTCTTCCTCCAGAAGTTTGCACATCAACGCGGTAAGTATTTCTCCCACCTCTGAAATAGGTAGTGTAGACAATACTCCACCAAAGTTTGTTGAGGGAATGGTGGAGGAGTGTAACACAGAATCTGAGTCTGAAGCTGAACAAGAAAATTTTTTCAAATTAAATCTTGAGAGTAAGAATGTGAAGAATGGGTCTAATAAGGCTAAGTGTGGGGGTGAGAAAGTGAAAAAGGTACCCTTTCCTATGGCTTTATTAGATCCTGCTAAGAGAAAAGATTTAATTAAACCGGACCCACCAAAGGATGAGAAGTGGGAAAAATTTAAAACTGTCAAAATCAATTTACCGTTAATTAATAAAATTGAAGAATGTCCTGATCAGGTTCAGTGTCTGAAAGAATTGAGTACCCAAAAACGACGGCATAAACTTCCTAAACAGTTAGATTTAAGTGCCAGTGTGAATGCCGTGTTGTTGGGTACCCTTCCCCCAAAACTCCAAGACCCTGGAGCGCCTATTATTGTTATACAAGTAGGTGATTTTCAAGTGGATAGAGCGCTTCTGGATTTGGGAGCTAGTGTGAGTATTATACCAGGGAGTTTATATGATCAGTATGATTTTGGTCCATTACAGAAAACCAACACAACTGTGGTGTTGGCCGATCAAACTCCTTCGTGTCCTAGGGGGATTGTAAGGGATGTGATTATTAAGGTTGGAGAGTTTTATTACCCGGTAGATTTTTTAGTGCTTGATTGTGTTAAAAACACACAACCAACTGTCATTCTGGGTAGACCGTTCCTGGCTACTGCTAAAGCCATTATTAATTGTGCTGAGGGGACGGTAAAGATGAGGTTTGGGGATAGGAAGATGAGTCTTAAGGTGTTCTCTAATACTGTTAATCATAAAACTAACAAAAGTGGATCTCCTGTGAAGGAGAATGGAAAAGAAAAGACAGAATGTTTTGTGATTGACAGGATGGAACTAGTGAGCAAGAATAAAACTAAGAGAAAACGAAGGAGAAGGAAAAAGAAAGCCAAGAAGCCACCAAAACCAGATAGTGAGAATGAGAAATTGGCATTGCTGGGGCTAATAAGGAGAACTGAGGATGAGTTACCTAGGTGTAGGAGGAGCACACACTTAGAGGTGTGGGGACACAAGCATCCCACTAGACCACCATGAGTAGATGTGTCAGGTATGTTTACTTGTAGAGTCTGTATAGTTGTGTAGAGTATTAAAGGTATGTTTTTATTTTATTTTTAGAGTTTGAGTCTGTTTTTGTTTTTCTGGGAATGCTTGGAGTTTAACTTTGTAATCAGATAACCTCGCCTGTACTCAATCTCCATTCAGGCGGGATAGATCTGTACACCATCGGTGTATAAGGCATCCTAGAATTTTATGTTTTTATTTTTCTTTTGAGTCTTAGTTTCAGGTTTGTTTATCAGCCGCGAAAGAAATGCTATACGGCTCGATTGGGAGGAATCGAACGAGACTCGCATGCGCATATTGCTTATCCAGGGGAGTCTGTTCCTTTTATTTTTGTTGTATATTAGCTTTCTTTCTGCTTTAGTTTATTCCCTAGTTCACATTGAGGACAATGTGTCGTTCAAGTGTGCGGGTGGGGAAACTTTGTTTTTTTATGTATTATTGAGTCTAAAAAAAAATTTAAAAATTTAAAAAAAAAAAAATAAAAAAAATTGAAAATGTCTTGAAAATTGTTCCTAAAAAGCATTCTAATCAGACATAAAGCAGTTAGTTCAGTACATACCAGTTGTTCTTGATTGTTTTGGCAGTAGATCCTTAGTCATGGTCTAATTTGTGGAAAAGTAATATGAACCGTTTTCAGTAGGTGTTTTTAAGAAAAATGTTTAGAATTGCCTGACTAGATTTAACAAGCTATTGGTAATAAATACATGCACACATCGGTAACCCATTTCCACACTTTGGTGAGATCTTAAGCCTACTAGATGATAGATTGATACATATATATTTTCATTTGTTGAGTGTAGGCCAGATGTTTCTCTGTTGCAGAACTTGTGTGATTTGATACATGCCGAGGTTGTAGACTAGATATGCATATAGATGATAAAGGCAATTTAGGTTTTCCCTTTTTCTTTCGATACCCATTTATTTGTGATGTTTGACCCGTTTACCTAAAATCACCCTTAGTAACCCATGTTGAGCCTATACCCTTTCATTTGATTAAACCTATTACCCAAATTGACCCGTTTATCTTTGTGAAATAAATTGATGACATCCATTGTGTTTATGTTTAGTTCAAGTGATTGAGTTATGTTTAAGTTGTGAAAGAAAAGAAAAAAAAAAGAAAGAAAAAAATATATATGAAAAAAAAAGTGAAAAAAAGAAAAAAGTGAAAAAGAAAATAGAAGTATGTGTTATGGGTCAAATATGCCCAAAGTTGTGTGATTATTGTATTATGGTGCTTAGTGAATAAGGATGGTCATTCAAGCGTGTTGAAACCTTTGTCATTAAACCAATTGTTAGCCAAATCTATCCTACCTTTACCCGAAGCCCAAAACCCGTAAGTCCTTTAGATATGTGCATTGTCTATAGTTGAGGTGTGATTGTTATACAAGCCTATGATAACAGAGTTACATACTTGGTTTTTGAGTGAATCATACTAGCGCATTACATGCTAGTCCAGATATTAAACCGAGTGGAGTGACAAATTGTGAGGGGTGTGTTGCATGAAAATAAAAACCGGAAGCATGTTAGGCTTAGTCGGGTTAATTCTGTTTTTAAATAAAAATCAATTTGACTTGCTGAATAAACACCTCTAATGCTGATCTATAAATGGGGTATGACTTTGGACCTTAGCTAAGGTATGATGGGGCGACTGGGGTGCTAGTCTGTGATAATGTCTTTAGCAGAGTATATATATAATTTTTCGAGACGAAAAAAGATAAGTGTGGGGGTGTGATGTGTTGGAAAACACACCTTGTTAATATGCTCGTTTTGTATATATTTTAGTGTTTAATCGGTGCATTTTCGATACACTCAAGTATATTTTAAATATATGATAAATGCATCACTCATTATTATTGAATACATGACTTTGAGTTTTTATTTGATATAGGGTTTTAGATTTAATTTCATGTATTTAATAAGAAATAAAGAAGTTAATGGGAAATATAATTAATTAATCGTCACTAAATGGACTGAAATTAAAGACACTTTGTTTGTTGATTCAATTAATTGTCTTGTGTCTTTTCTGGCAGAGTAAGTTCAAGTGTGGAAAATGGGCTATCCCAAGAAAATAATTATAAGTGGCATGATGGACTAGTTAATCAAGACTTAATATGGATATTTGGTGGACATATGGGTTGGAAGGAAAGGGCTTACGGCCCAAGTAAGAAAGGCATGAGATGTAGCCATGTAGGGCTATTTCAATTGGAGAGAACGGAGGATCGCAGGGGATTATTATTCTTTGTTTGACGGCTCCCATCTTTGGGGAGAGGCACAAGAAGATGATGGTACGAAGCAACACAGGAGAGGAAGAGGTGGCAATGGGCAAGATGCTAGGCTAAATCTTTTGTGACTTCCTCTAGACGAACGGTTCAATTAGGTTTTGCACTTTCTCTATTTATTTTCAGTATTGGATTATGTTTTGCTTGTGATGACAAACAATTAAAACATTATTGATGCATTAGTTAAGCCAACAATTGATTTGTGTTTTGAGTCCTTTCTTTACAACTTGTTCGGTTGATGACAAAACTTAGTAGCGGGTTGGGTGACATAAAGAGGGTTGACTTGACGCTTACAATTGGGTAGATAATAGGGTTTGATGACAAGAACTTAAGCTACCAGTAAATTAACTAATTTCCAGAACCATGTCTATGTGGTTCCCAATCTATAAACTGAAAATTGTGTGAAACCTAGAACCTAAAGTTTAGAGGGAGTTACTTCTTTATTATTACTGTTTTCTATTCGAATCACTTAATCAACTTTTTCAAGCACAACAACGTTCGACTTCATAAAATATTATTTTCAATTAATTAGTTTAATTAATAAAATTGCTATCAACACTAACCACATACTCCTCGTGGTTCGACAACCCTACTCCCTATACTGCAGTCCTTGTAGCTAAGGAGTTGTTTTTAATATAGTTTTTGATTAGCACTTCGACACGCGATCAGAAGGTTGCTCTCCATCAGTGGATCTACTCTTAGACTAATAGGAGAAAACCCTCTGGTTTAACCTGAACCCTCTTGAGATCTCGTCAAAGTTCTAGATTTTAATAACGAACACGTGCAATCTGGAAGGGTGAACGCCTGTATACTGAGTCTTCTGTCTAGGCTGGCATTGCGCATATATCCCAATCAGACGAGGGACCCGGATGCCTACCTGGGAATTCTCGGGATGAGTGTTCACTTATAGGCTAAAGCATGTCTTCACTATGTTATTGGAATCTGGAATCTTTGATAAGTCAACGTTTTCGTTTATTCGTTTTAATTAATGAATAAATGATTACATTCCTTATATTACTTCATACACTTCATGCCCCATTAAAAAAACTTCATTGTGTCCCTTACAGATCATGTCTCCACGTCGCAGCACTCGCCTTAACAATGGTGACAATCAAGATGAAGTGAATAGCAACGACCACAACACTAACCACATTAATGGGAGTGATGCCTAACTAGCTGCGATTATTTCCCAACAAATGGCACGACGAATCACAACTCTGGTTTCTAACTTGCTGGCTCAAGTCATCCAAATGAATGGGTATAGCAATGGAAATGGAAATGGCGATGGAAATCACATAAAGAACGGGGCCTTAGTTCGGAAAGGCGAGAAAACAAGTATTTTGGCCGCACTAACTACCAAGAATCAGAAACGTAAGACCAGGGATCCTGATGTAAACCTCACTACCCAAGTTTCTAACAAGAAGCCTTATACAAGAAACTTTCCATTGTGTAACACATGCAATCGACATCATCCCACTGTTTCAGCGTGTCGCTTGTGCACCAATTGTGGTAGATATGGCCATCTGGTCAACAAATGTCGTGAGACCCCAAACCCTAATGCCAATCAACCCACCAACCCTGCTCAGGCTGCTAGTCCTAATCGATACAACTATGGTCAATGCTATGAATGTGGAAACCCAAATCACTACCGTAACCGATGCCCTAAACTAAACCGAGATTAAGACCCTCCAGCTACTTAACAGCAAGTCCCACCATTTGAATGTTGTTTGCTTTTAATTCTATGTAATGACGCTTTTGATTCAAGTAATAAATTCTAGTATTATCATTACACCTGTTTGCATGCTTGTTTGAATGTGAACTAATTGCTATATCTATAATCATACTTGCTTACTTGTACAACAATTAGTTGACTACCAAATAACCTACTCAACGATTGGAAGAGGTCGTCATGTCATTCAACAGTCGGGAGAGGCCCTACAACCTGCTCGGCGACTGGTGAAGGCTATCGAACCTGCTCAACAATCGGTAGAGTCATAGAAGGACACAAAACCTTAATGTAAGGTAAATTGGTGATTGCGGTCCGGAACGTAATCATGAATTTACAGGTACGTTAAGGTAGTGTAAAATTCTATCAAGGTGTTCGGTAATTAACCAATTATAAACTCTAGTTCATTAGTCAACCAACTCACGCATAAACACGCCTATTACCCACACCAACCGAGACAGATTATTCATGCCATGCTATAACCCAAATCACAGCTATTTTAATTTTTACCCAAGCATCTTTAACCCTGTGTTTTCAATAACTTCGGGACGAAGTTTCCAAAAGTAGGGGAGACTGTAACATCGCAAAAATTCTCCCCAAATTTTTAATATAAAAGCCCTTGTATTTTTCATCGTTATCATTAAATGTGCCTAAATCTCTATTTTTCCTATCACACAACTAATATATATATATATATATATGTATATAATAATAATAATAATAATTATAACAAAAAAAAATAAAAAAAATAAATAAATATATTACATAGTTGAAACAGATTGTGCGGCCCACATCCCACACTTCTGTTTCCTTTTTGTGTTTCGAAGCCATTGTGCCAGCCCACTTAAACCGGCCCATCTGAAGAACTCGGCCCATGTCTTTTCTTTCCTTGGATCTAGCCCACACCAAACTTTTCCTTGTTTCCTTGCTGTGATCGACGAGCAGCAGAGCTGACCAAGAAGCTTCCCTATTTGACCCTCGAACATACATAATTTTAGGAAGAATTGAATCAATTAACTACTGCTGACTTATTTCCGATTATTACACACTAAAAACACGATTTAAACATACAAATCTAAGGCTTAAATCGCGTGAGTTTTAAAGCTTTGGTCAAAACTTCAAAGCTATCCATTTCTGCGATTTACTATAAATTGAACCTCGATTGAACATTCCTATGTGCCGAAAATCAGAACCTCACAATCACATTTCACTCTCGCTCGCTCTCTCGTGCTATTTCACGATTCGTTGACTTTAGCGTTGACTCGCGATTTTGGCCGATTAACAAGCTGTAAGTTTAAATTAAAAACCTTATGTTGTTTGTTGTTATGTTCCAGTCGTTAACCCCATGGTTAATTGACTGGAATTTGATTTCAATGGGTATAAAGATCTAGGGTTCATAGGGTGTATGATTTGGGGAAGATGAAGTGCTTTCACTTATGTTTATAATCAAAACTAAACCAAATCTAATACAAACTAATCATTAACTCAGTTGGTCCCCCTTGGCTTTGTTAAGCTTCGAACCGGCCTTGGGCCTTGGTTCGAATCCCACAACCACCATTTTTATTTTAAAAACAAAAGAAAACAGATTAAATGTACAAAACCGGTTCTAACCAGGCTCGAACCCGCGACCTCTCATTTCCTAAGCCTTATAATCACAAGCCCAGACCAATTGGTCTGGACCCTGAGAACATATACAACCCGATTGGTATTTTATTTAAACATTTATCTAATATTAGATAATGTATTTTTGATAATTCTTTTATTTAATCAAGTTTATTAGAAAAATCTTTTTATTTAACAAAACGATTTCTATAAATCCTACAAAAATTTTTTTTAGTTAAACTGATAAAAAGGTTTAACTCACAATTTTTAGATTTCAAAAATTAATTTATTTACTATATATAATAATTAAATCAGTTTTATTCTATTATATTTATAAAATTCCATTAAAATATCAAAACGATTATATAAATTTCCACAAAATTTATTCTGAGTTTTTATCACATTAAGCTTTTCTGAAATGATTTTTATTTCAGAAAAATCATTTATTTAACATTTTTAATCAATTTTTGTTAGTTTTAATCATAATTAAATCATAATAAATCCAATTTTTAATATTTTTGCACCAAAATTTTATACAAATTATTTCTGATTATTTAGAACAGAAATATAAATTTTAAACTAATAATTCTTTAACTTTAATATTTTTAAATATTAAAGTTAAATTTTGACAGTTTCTTATAAATAGAATTAATATTCTATTTTAAAGAAAATAATTTTATAAAAATTATTTTTTTATATACTTTAAACTCATTAGTGTGAACATCTTAAATTCAAATTTTATAAAAAGATCTTTGTCTATTTATTTACTAAATTTCTCTCAATTGTCGAAAATTTTTAATATTAATCAAACAAGCATTTATCCCCAATTCGAAGCCCTAGAACATTTTACATTTGTAGACTTGGTAGACTTAGACATATTTATTACCTTATTATAGGGTGATACTTGGTACATTTGGGCAACACCATTATCCAATTTTTCAACAGATATAACATTTTACCAAGGTGAGTTTTACATAGCCCCTTTTCTATTTCTCACCATTTTTGGGGTGAAACATGTTACAACAATATTTATGCAATTCAATCATCAATGTGTCTATGTGTATTTCTATGTTGCATTATGTCTTGAACATGACTAGGGTAAGCACAATTCTAGCATAAACATTCATCAGCCAAACGGTATACATTGATAGATCTATTGGACTGACAATCCTACCCGGATACGTGCCTCCTACAAAGGTTACGTGGGTGTTTGTTACTGCAATATAAACGAGTGAACCATGAGCGTATGGGATGTACCACAATTACAACAGTCAACAAGGTTGATTATGCACTCGATTTACTTCTAGTATGTTTTCGCATATGGACTAGATTGCCATGACACATGAATTGCACAACAATTTTTATTCTATTATCAAAACCTATGTAATTCTCACCAACTTTTGTTGACCCAAAACATTTTCAACTTAACATGTTTCAGGTTCTATTTGCTTGAAGATTTGAATTGATGCTTGAAGATATGTGTATAGTTTTATTCAATTTGATGTACAAATTCTAGAACAATTGTATGTAATTCATTTAAATCATTTAATGGAATTTATTATTCACCATGAGCTACTGAACAATCATCAATACGTGACATCCCGATGTTTCCGCCATCGGTTGGGGTGTTACAACGACCGTCATCGTGAGTGGCCGAGTCTTTCTTCTTGTACCCCTTTTTGGATGGGGTATCGTTAGTAAGGATTTTGCCCTTCTTCTTGGCTTGTTGCAAGAGTTTGCGTTGGTATATCGCAGCACTCTTGGCGTTCTGACGAAGGAGCCACTGGTCCGGGTCCTCCTCAGAACCGTCGTCATTGTCATCACCCGAGTCTACGTCACGGATTTCGAGATCCGGTTCGAGACGCGAAGTGGGTTGTTTGACGACAGTGTGTGGTGTGTTTTGGTTTTCCGGGGACCGAGTATCGACGTCCCCGGTTTGGTTAAGGGCAGAAGTGTTAGGGTTGGGTTCAGCCATGGGTGGGTTAAAAGATGAGTGAATAGAGCTGTTCTAACCACTGGATGGCGCCAATGAAGAAACAATAAGTAACACGACAATTAACACTAATCACCGGGTGGTTTATACTTATGTTACGACAGGTTTAATCCTTTACCCAAACCGTGATGGTTAACCCGTTTGATGTTTTAGTTGTGATGAAGTGTGTGTATGAAGTGTGTGTATGAAGTGTATAAGAACACAAAATATAAGTGGTTCGGTCGGTAATGACCTACTTCCACTGTAAACACCGGAATATTATTAAGAGAAAATGATTACAAGTATTGTATCAGGTTGTGAGAGTTATTTTCTGAATGCCTTTACAAGGAGAAACCTATTCCTATTTATAGGCATAATGGTGGGCCGTACGGAAAGGCCCACAGGTGATTTCCTTGGCTTGGGCCTGGCTGAGGCCCAAGTCCATGCTCCTTCTGAAATTGGCGGGAAGCAGCCAATTACTGTTGATGACGTCACGCTACAGTGTGGTCGTTGTTATAGCTGGACGCGTGGCAGGCTTCTGGTGGTGTACAGTGATGCTGTACTTGCTACAGTGCTGAGGCTACCTCTGTCGTCAGACCGTTGGCGAGGTATGCCTGCTGGTTACTGTTGATGACAACGTGAGTACAGTGGAGCCGTTTAACTTTTGTACTATCTGCCACGTGTCATTCTCCTGTTCGTGTGCATTCTGACACAGATCTTGTGAATCTTCCTTTTGTTGTCCCTCGTACCTCGTATGAAAAGTGTTGAGGGAAGGTTCCGCGCGTGCTGGTACGCGCGTATCGGATATTGTTTGCTGCTTATCAGCTGTCTTGATGCGCGAGGCTTGTTAACTTTGATTTTTTTAATACAACTTTTTTTTGTTTAACATATTGTATTTTACTATTGTTTACCACACAATCACATCAAATATTTAAAAAATTTTAATTATCACTTATAAAACAATTATTTTATTATTTTTCTTTTATAGTATTTTAGCTAACATAATTTTAAAATTAGTGATATAAGTTTATTTAAAGTATTAATAATTAGTTTTATATTAAACTTGTTTGGTTAATAATATAATAACTATCCCACGATTCACCGAAAAAATAACCGCTTGGGTTTAAAAGGAAAAACCCGTGTGGTGCTATGGGATTCGATCATGAGCAGTTGTCGCTTTGCAACACAGGATTTATCGCTGAAACACTACTCTAAAAAAAAGAACGAAATAGCATATTTAATTAAAAGATAAGTATCCTTAATTAAGTGGTAGAAAACGTACATTTAACTAAAAGTTAATTATTCATTATTAAGTAGGAGAAAGATGATGAAAAAGTAAAAAACAGATGGTTTCAGTGAATAACATGTATCCAAACTTATAATAATAATAATAATAATAATAATAATAATAATAATAATAATAATAATAATAATAATAATAATAATAATAATAATTCACTAGTAGCTTTCGATTAATGTTACCGTGTCAACGTTACCCGAAATCTATACGTTTTATCAATTATAAATATATTTATTTAACCCTCATGAAATTAAATAGTAACTTCATTAATGAGCATTGACTTTTTCCTTTTTTTTTCTACTTATTTATTAATAAATATATATGATTCTATAATAAATTGCAAAATGGGTTGGTGGTCGAGTGGTTTGTGGTGCATTTATGTTCCCTAAAATCTCAAGTTCAAAACATGGAAGGGCAAGTTTTTTTTAAAGGTCCAAACACTTTTTTTATTTTTTTTCTCAAACACTTATTTATTAATAAATATATATGATTCCATAATAAATCATAGAATGGGTTGGTGGTGGAGTGGTTGTGGTCTGTTCGTATTCCCTAAGGTCAAAACATGGGAATGACAAGTTTTTTTTTCAAGGTCCAAACACTTTTTAATATATGATTTCATAATAAATAACAACATGGCTTAGTGGTGAAGCGTTTTGTGGTGCATTTCTATTGTTTAAGGTCTTAGGTTTGAAACATGCGAAGGGCAAGGGGCGACTCCATATTTTTTATTCACAACATGTTATTAAGTAATAAATACAAATATATCCGTGTTTGTGTGAAATGTCGTTATTAAGTAATAATAGCTTTTTTGTGTTTTGGATACGACAAAATTGTAAGGCGCGCAACACACGCATTTAAACACAGTACACTTTATATTCTCTCTATGTATATATATTAAGCAAAGATCAGAGATCAATTTGTAAGTTATATCGTTTTCCGACGGTCAATTAAAGGTCCCACTGTTCAGAAGGTCAAATGTTTTTGACTTGAATCATTTATGGACAAGCGGTGGTTACAGACCTATGTTTTTGACTTGAATCATTTATATCATATGTTCCAATTTCCATCACCATTTAATTTTTTTAGTCACACATGTTGTATACCCTATACGCCATCCAATTAACATAAACGTCGAACATTCAATGGCTTATATCTTCCCCTAAGCGCTTCTTAATTTTAATTTCAAGAGAAACTTCCTTAAAATCCGTTAGTGCACCTCACTGTGACAACAACATTCTAAATTGCTAGTCGTCTTACTACTATATTAATTGTTATTTTTGTTACGTATTTATGTCAACTTTTGTTAAACGAACATAAGGGTTATGCGAACTTGATAAGGCAAACTTGAGCCTGAAGGAACTTAGTCAAATTCATTCCAGGCCCAAGCCCAATTTCTACAATTTTAATTGTTATTTTTGTTACGTATTTATGTTAACTTGTGTTAAACGAACATAAGGTTTATGCGACCTTGATAAGGCAAAGTTGAGCCTGAAGGAACTTAGTCAAATTTCTTCTAGGTCCAAACCCAATGAACTTGTCACGAACTTGTCACGTATAAATGCAAGTTGCTAGTTTAGGTTTTGTTTAAGAATTGGAGTCGCAAGTTCGTGTCTGTTTTATCAGTTTATGTCTTGAATTGATTGTAGTCAATCGTTTAATAAAAAGTAAAAGACAAGTTTGAAGTATTCTCGTGTTCTTACGTATTCATTTATCATGTAATTGCTTAAATGATTATCTAAGAGGATTCCGCACTCTAACTTAGGTTGTTGACCAACCGTGTAATTTAATCTATTCTAGGGACCTACAATTAGGGTTGTGCAAAGGACCGAAACCGACCTGACCCAGTCCGAATCCACCAGAACCGTATACCCTTTTATTTGTGAAATTGGAAACCACAAATCGAACCTTAGAATGTTATGTGGTTCGGGGTCCTAAAGGTTCTAATGGGTCTGATATATCAGAACCTTTTTATATCATAGGCCTTTGAATGGTTACATCTTCCTATTCTTTTACCATGTTTGTCAAAAAAATTCCTCTATATGGCTCCAACAAAAGCCCATGAGCTTCCTTTTTTAAGTCATTTTTCATTTCTCGGCATGTCTTTTTTCTAACGGTTTTGTCATTCTCATCACTCGAAACATTATGCGGATCCATTATGTATACATAGCAAATCAAAAGTACATGTATATATACAACAAAACACACCCAAATACACACAATTTATTAATCCAAAGCTATACAATATGACAATACCATAATATGTGGTGTGTTTGATTTTATTTTTGTCACATATACTTTTTTTTTTGTCACATATACATACATATAAATATATCAAAGCATCATACATAAATATATAATTCAAATTAGGATATAATTAATAAATGTATTATGTAATATATTGCATTCATACATATACATCTAGCTGAAAAATATTTCACGAAAAATACATTGTTATTCTTTAGATTAATATATTACTACTGTTTTATTAACATTACATGAAATCAATTCCAATAACACGTAAAAAAATAGTGAAGAAATGAAAGAAGAGTATTGTTTTGTTTTTTTGCGTTAATAGTACATATCAATTGGGCCATTTCTATAAATGATAGGTTATCTTATATATTCTAATTAAAATGCAAATGGTTCTTGTGGTTCTTATATTAGAACTACCGGGTTGGAACCGACCTGACCCGACCCGGAACTGATATTTCATATGAAATCCGGAACCGAAACCAGACTAATAAGCTTAAAAAGGTTCGGATCCAAGGTTCTTTCGAGTCAGAACCGCAAAACGCTTACCTGTCACACCCTCAAATTCCACGTGTGGAGTTTTACTGCGAGGCGCGTGACACACCAGGATCCAAGTCAATGATCACAATAAATGACAACTATATGTAAAAGATCCGTAAACCATTCATTAAGTTTTCAAAATGTAACCAACGGCAGTAGAAGCATAAAACATCTTTACAACCCAAAATGTACATGTTATAAGTTTGACAACATTTGAAACCATGCAAATGAATCCTAGACGCCGTGCGACACCGTGCGCCTATCAATAGCTGCTACCTTAGCGACCTAAGAAAACATGCTAAAAACGTCAGCACAAAATGCCTGTGAGTTCACATGTTTTAAGTAAAACGTTTCATGAGTTTTGAAAGATCTATCATGTTACTATTATGTTTTAAGGATGCTAGCTAGGCGTATGAATCTAACTAATATGATACCATGTATGTACCACCCATATGAACTAACCGAACTGCCAACACACGGCTAACTGAATCGCCGATCCACGGCGAACAGAACTACCGATCCACGGCTAACCGAACTGCCGATCCATGGTGAACTGAACTGCCGAACCACGTCTTAACTAAATTGGGCTTACACAAATCGTATAGCGAACACAAGATAACACTAGTATAACATGATCCATATGATTACAAGTACGTAGCATGTTTCTCCCCGGAAACATAAACACTGAAAGAGGGGCCGTGAAACTTAGCTTAGGTTCCGTCTTCAAATCAATAAGATATCCAACACGAACTGATAGTCCCAACTACGAACGACCTATCATAATGTATGTATAAGTGTTTTGACTAATAACCCGTAGGCTAACTAGTCATCGATTGTCCAGATCATGACCACGTATGTTTGAAAAGGTGTTTGAACGTTAACCCGACACACCAGACAGTCTGACATCCCGTTGGTGACCCGTTACACTAGTGGATCAAGTATATATAGTTTACACATAAGAATCACACATAAAACACTTAGTTTGTATCAAAAATCGTATTTATGAGGTCGTGGGGTCGAATCAGTACAAAGTCTGGTTGGTTCGACCTATACACAGGTCGAATGGGATTTTCAACCTTAGTTCGACCTTTTATATGTTCATTCGACCCATCTTCAGTTGGTTCGACCCCTCGACAGGTCGAACCAACTTCTCGTTCGACCCAAATGGTGCAGACACTTATAAAACGCACCAAATCGCATCAAAACAGTCCGAAAACATCACGAAATACCATTAATCACAGCAGTTGATTACAACTAACATATCCCCATAAACCCTACCATTTATGTCCCGAAAACCGTCCATTTCCTGAAGAAATCACAACTTACCCAAAATAGCAAATTATGGAAATGTCACATCAATGCATGTAATCTTTAACCAAAATGGAAACTTATCAAATCTACCTCATAATAAAATTATTATGCTCAGATTATCATGTATATAAAAACCCCTAATCGTAACATCAACAATACTATTAAGAACAAACCCTAGATCTAGCATAAAACCCCCAAAATGGGTAAAACATCATCAATCATTAATTATTCCCAATAATAATCATAAATTATCATCCAACATAGTTATAGATCATCATCCTATCATCTATCAATCATTCAAACATCATATAACACAAATCATCCCATTTAACATCATTAACACATGGATTTTTGTATGAAAACTCATTATTAATGAAAAGGTTTTGTTTAGAAACATGTTAGAAAGGTCTTTATCCATAAAAACTATCTTGAATCAAATCTTCACACTTAGGGTTTGATAAAAACGAATGAAAATTGATTAAAAAGGTTTTGGATCAAGAACACACCTTGAATATTCTCTTGTTTATGTTATAGAACGTCTTTGTAGGTTATGATATGAAAAACGAGATCAAAAACTCCTTTCTACAGGTTTGGGGTTGAGAGAGAGCACTTGGAGGCGAGTTAGGGTTGTGTAATGATGAAAAAGTTGCAAAGTATGGTATTTATAGTCAGTGTTGGTTCGCACCCTTCAAGGGTCGAATGAATGACCATGAGGTCGAATGAGTTCCCCTAAATTCCAATTTCTATGATTTTTCTGTTTAAACACGTTTTAACACACGATAACACATTCTGACACATGAACATGCAATCCTAACATATGTTAAGTGTATCTAATCACATAAACACCATAATAACATGTATTTACACATTGCACATCATACATGCAGCGTGATTCATGTTTATCACTTAATCCAACTATGTAAGTTCACAAACAACGAGACTCAAGACTCATGTGTGCGCGTGATACCCCCCAATGGTCCTCTAAATCATTAAACCCTAAACAATACGTAAGTGTAAACCGACTTAACTGACCTAGTCAAGTATGTTAAGCAATGTTTTCGCTAAGGTAGATTTATATGTTTGAAAAATGTTACCCTGAGTATTCCAGGTGTCACATCATCCCCCAGTTGAAAGAATTTTCGTCCTGAAAATTGCCCGAAGCCAAAAAGGAATGAGACGAAAAGAAAGAAAAATTTTCCGGTTGCTACATCATCCCCCTGTTGAAAGGAATCTCGCCCGAGATTTACTCAGCTTCAACAGTAACAAGTATCGACCTAAGTACATGTTTAGGTAATGAATGAGCTTACCTAGATCCCATCTAGTCCCCTCGTCCACACAAGAACTCCGGCCCACAACATGAACCACAATTAACTTAAACAATACAAAAGACGATATGTACACATATCCAACCGAGCACCCAATGCTCAAAGCAACGCTTCCCAAAGACACGAAATGATACGAGAATCGCAACCAAAGGTGATAGAAACAAGTACCCCAAGCCAGGGAACCACTTCCTCAAGATGAATACGAAGTAACTGCTACAGACTGCCACATGATCAACCCTTCCTGGTCGAAGATACGCTGAAGACTCTTGTGATTGGTATAAACGATGCACTAGGTACCGTACAAGTAATGTCTTCAGACCTTCAGAACAACCCAAACCACACCCGGTTCCAAAACATGGGCGATGTAGTCCTCCTCACAAACTCTAGGTTGAGAAAAATGTAAATGGTAACCTCCTCGGTAGTGTCAACACACAACCGAGACCCAGAATAGAAATACCATGATAAATAACGAAACCACTTGCACCCACAAGCAAGAATAGGAAAAGGTTTGTAAATGCGGTTCATCGAACCCATGAACCCCCATAGGCACTGTAAAACCCCAACCGATGGCGGAAACATCGAGGTGCCACGTAGTGACGATTGTTCACAAGCTCATGGTACTAAAGTGTAAATATTATTAAATTCAAAGTTCAAATGTCAAACAACCAAATAAGTAAAATACATCAAATCCCAAAACAATTCATGAAATCAAGTTTGTTTTATTCAACTAAGTCCCAATGCCTATGTGAACTCATCAAGCGTCTCCTGAAACATGTACAAAATACAACGTCAACAATAATGCTGGTGAGTACACTTAGTTTTGTGTACATATATATAAGTATAAAAAAATGTTTACAATTCAAGTGTCATGAGTCATTCAAGGCAAATATGGAAAACACGTAAGTACACAATACGGGTCAAAATCAAACCTCTTATACGACAAAGTTTAATACATTAATAATGACCTAGGACTTCCCACCACCATAGGTACTTTCCACTAGGCGAGTTGTCAATTCAAATAGCGCTATCCATTGTTAAAGTCGGCTTGTGCGGAGTTATTGATTTCGTAATGGTTGCAAGTATACTACGTTTATGTTTAAGCATAAAGCACAAGAATTCAAAGCATAACACGTGTATGAATTGTATGTAAAAATGTTTATGAATATGTATATGTGTAAGTTTCACAGGTGTACATGTTTCACCCCAAAAGTATAAAAATGAAAAAGGGGATAAGTATACTCACAGTTTTTGCTAAGCGAATGAATCCAACAAAGCTCGTCACAAAATAAAAATTAGGAATTCCGAAAAACTCAACCTATACGTATAAGAATGCTAATGAGGGAAGTGACTTAAAAAGTCTAAGGCATCTAGAATCTGAGGCATTAGGGTTTGCTAGTCTTATATAGGGAAGATGACGTTTTACGATAACTCGACTTTAATAAATATTTCGAATTCAAAACGTATATTATGATTTAAGATCAATCATACGACCAAGAAAATAATTATTACTATTTGAATATTTTTGAATAAAATATTCCAAGTAATTTTATTCAAAGATTTAGTTAAATAACATAACTAATTTATATAATTACAATAATTGTAATTAATTACATAATGTATACAAATAAATAAAACATACACACTTAAGTTTTCCACACCTAGAAATATTTCTGTTTTATATAAAGAAAATTCATAAAACAGATTTTATAATTTATATTTATATTTAATTAAATAATTAGTTATGACTAATTAAATATAAATAAGCTAAAAATATACGATGTGGTCCAAAAATAATATTTTTGTGAAAAATGAATATTTTCTGATGTAAAAGAGTGAAAATAATTTTTCCATAATTTTTCTCAGTTTATTTGTATTTAAAACATATTTAATGAATTTAAATCATATTTTAATGATTAAAAATGATAAAAATAGAAAAACCAGTTATTTTCTGGAAAATAAATTTTATATCAGTTTATCATACTTAGAAACATTTTCCAGAAATTTTGGGATCAAAATCATTAAATATGAATTTTTAATCAATTCAATATGATTAAAAAAATTTAAATTAATAAAATTATGAAAATAAGATATTTTCCACAAACTAAAAATATGATAATTTTTTATGAGGTGTCAAGATACTACACCTAAAGTTTCATGATTTTTGGAGCAAAAATGAATTTATTATGGATTTTTAAAGGTTTACACATATAATATAAATAAAAAAACGAGATAAATAAGAAAAAAATAAAAAAAAATGAACAGGTGTGTCTGGGCTGGGAATTGAACCAGGTTCATTTACTTCACACAACAACACTACAACCACTAGTCTACAAGATCATTTTGATAATATGCTTAATAAAATTATATTTATATAATATAAACTTCATCTTCTTCCTCAAATACAAACCCTAACCCTAGATTTCTATAACCTTCAATTTGTTAACAATGGAGCCCGATTATAGAGGGCTTTTAAAGAAGAATGAATAAGAAACAAAACGGCATCAAGGGATTGGACTTACAAACTCGTTTATGTGTCGAATGTAAGCTTCAAGAACCGACACTATAAGACTCGATTAACAAGCTTTGGACGCGTTTTTTCGTGATGTTTTTGTGGGTTTGTGATGCTCAAGTGTGCAGAAAACTAAAGGCATGCTCAATTTATATAGTGCTTGATTAAAAGTGGAGTTTCAAGTCGATTTATTATTCAGGCGGTTATGCTTTAAAACCCAAATTAAAAGTTGATAAATACGCGTTTAAAAACTGATTTAATCATTGGAATTTGTTTAATTTGAAAGGAGAAACGCATGGGGATGACTTTTGACCATTAAATCGCGTTAAAAATCGATAAAAATCACTTGCCGGAGCTTGCCGGAATTCCGGCCGGAATACTCGCCGGAAAAACATTTTTTTAGTGCAGATTTTTTTTACAAACTAGGAATTTTCAAGAAAAATGTTTAATAAAAAAAAAACTCTAATAGTTTAAACATTTTTTTTATATTATAAAAAACTTTCCGCTTAAAGCTTTAACGTTTCTCTAAACTTTTCTGACGACTTTATCATACACGTTTTAACTTATAAATCTTTTCATGAAAAAAAATATAAATTTATTTTAGAATTAAAAATGATGAAACCCACTCAAATGTCCAAGCATAATCGTTTACGATTTATAACTACAACCAAACAAGGATATAATGATGACGAAATTTGTCACACCCTCAAATTCCACGTGCGGGGTTTTACCGCGAGGCGCGTGACAAACCAGGATCTAAGTCAACGGTCACAATAAACGACACTATATGATACGTAAAAATGACACAAACAAACCAACAAGTTTTCATAAATACTCCATCGTCGCGGAAGCGTAAAACTTTATTACAACCCAAAATGCAAAAGTACGTAAGTCTGAAAAGCTAAGTAAAATGCATATGAATCCTAGACGCCATGAGACTCCGTGCGCCTATGTTAAGCTGCTACCTCAACGACCTGAGACAAACATGCTAAAAACGTCAGCAAATAATGCCGGTGAGTTCACAGGTTTTATGTTAAACGTTTAAGTAATAAAAGCCATCATGTTATCACTATGTTAGAAATGATAGCGTTAGCTAGACGCATGAGTAATACTACTACGACCGGAAACCATTACAGACAACGATATATGATTTTTGCCCGAAATGATTATGCACTACCCCCGGTAGCGTTATGACCGAGACAATATGCACCCGCCCGGCTCCCAGCCGACGGGTGGGGTCTGTCAGTCCCAATAGATCTATCAACATTTCCCCCGTTGTGCCCCGCACATTCATGGTTTCCTCGGGACTTTACGTATCGTATAGTATGTAAATGAATTAACACTAGTATAACATGATAATTTATGAAATAAGTATAAGCATGTGTCTCCCTCGAAATGTAAAACGTAAAGTGGGGCCGTGAAACTCACCTGATGCTGCTTCCCACACTAAGACAAGTAAACCTGCTCAATAGACGGCACCAAATACCGGTGACCTATCATGACGAGCGTATAAGGTGTTAGACTAACAACCCGTAGGTTGATTAGTCCCTAACAGTCCAGACCATAACCGTGTACATATGAAATGATGTTTAAACGTTTAACCGACCACACCAGACAAGACCCGACATCCCATTGGTGACCCGACATCCCACGTGTTAGCCGAAAGCAAGATATCATGCAACATATGCAATTAAACACCTAATGCGCGCAAGAGTTCACCTAATCTAACATAACAGTCAATTAACGTATAACTAAGTCCGAACACGTGTTACCAAGTCATTGGACATGTCACGGGGTTCCTAACATGTTCCTAGGCATCAATCCGTGTTTCGGGATGTTAAAATATACATACAGCAGCATTACACGCGATTAGGAATCAAACATGTGATTAGGAAAGTCAACTAGTGATTAGGAGAATCAAACTAGTGAATAGGATCGTAATCACTAGTAAAATTGGGGAATAGGCCCGTACTCGCTACTTGAAGTGGGGAATAGAGCTGTACTCGCTAGTAGAAGTGGGGAATAGAGCTCCTATTCGCTAGTAAGGTGGCGAATAGGGCTCCTATTCGCTAATACTGCACTGTTCCGCCCTTTTTGCGCGTTTAACCCTCCAAATCAGATCTGAAACATGTGTAAACACCCAATACCCAACCCAAAACCTTAACCCAACTATTTCAAGAAAAAACCCCTAATTTATCATCACCATAGCCATCCCGAATGCACGCGGTTTCCCAAAATAGCATAACTTGCATGTAAGCATCACATCAACATGTAAAACTTACCCTAAATAGCAAATACTCAGATTTCATCACATAATGACGTTATCTGACATTATCATACTATTCTAGCATCATCCTAGAGTAAACCCTAACCTCAAACAATCAACAAAACACAACATATCATCATCAATCCACCATAATCATCCAAACGGGTCAAAACGCCTAATATCAATATTACACGTCTATGAACCTTCAAACTCCTAGACTATCATCATATTAACTTATTTAGATCAGAAACATAATAATAACACAAGAACAATCATGTTTAAACGAAAAAAAATCCTATCTTGCATGAATACAACACATATAACAAGTATAGATGTGTGGGTTTGTTTTGAAACCGATTTTAATAAGTTTTCAAAGACACAAACGTTTATAAATCAGGTCTGGACCTTTAGGGATCAAAACAATATCATTATAAAGGTTGAACACACCTTGAAATGGTGAGATTATGGGTTGTAAGGCTTGGAAATATGATTTCTTGCTCAAAAACGTGTTGCATGTAACACCCCAACCGATGGCGGAAACATCGAGGTGTCACGTATGAATGATTATTCAGTAGCTCATGGTGAATAATAAATTTCATTAAATGATTTAAATAAATTACATACAATTGTTCTACAAGAATTTGTACATCAAAATGAATAATACTATGTACACATCTTCAAGCATTAATTCAAATCTTCAAGCAAGTAGAACCTGAAACATGTTAAGTTTGAAAATATTTTGGGTCAACAAAAGTTGGTGAGAATACATAGGTTTTTTTTAATATAATAGATAACAATAGTTTGTACAACAATCACAGTTGTATAATGATAGAGTATGAGTCCGACATGTAACAATGCATCTTTGTACAATCAAACCTTGTGTCGACTGAGACCTAACTTGCAAGTTAGTTAAATGTTGTTACTGTTTTCGATCATCCTTGAATTTATGCGGGGGGATGGGTTTGTCAGACCTATAGTGCTATAATCTAAACAGGCGGCTTGATCAATGTTAATGATTGTACTGTGTCTTTTTGTTACAGTCAAATGATAGAATGAGTGAATGATAGTGTAGTTGAATCACAAGTTTCAACAATAAATGATAGTGTAAAATGTTTAAACATGTTTCACCCCAAAAATGTGAAAGAGAAAAAGGGGCTATGTAAACTCACCTTAATGATAGTGTTCAATCCCTTGATATAGAATAAATGTGGCACAACGATTCCAAGTATTACCCTAAGTTCAAAGCAATAAAATGAGTCTAAGTTTTCTAGTCTACATGTATTTCTAGGGTTCCTAAATTGGGGATTGATAATTGATTTAATCGTTGATTTAGATAAATTGTTAATAAATAAATGAAGAAAGAAATTTAGGAAAATAAATAACATAATAGAACCTTTTGTAAGATCTTGGTTAAGATGGTTGTATAATAAAGTATTAAATATGAAAATAATTTTTATAAAATTATTTTCTCAAAAATTGAATATTTAGTATGTTTATTTCTATTTGTCAAAATATAGTTTTAATATCTAAAAATATTAAAATTAATGAAAATTCAATTTAAAATTTATATTTCTGTTTTAAATGAACAGAAATAATTTATGTAAAATTTTGGTATCAAAATGTTGAAAAATGAATTTATTATGATTTATTTATGATTAAAATAGCAAAAATCGATTAAAAATACTAAATAAATGATTTTTCAGAAATAAAAATCATTTCTGGAATGTTTATTGTTTTATAAACCTAGAATAATTTTTGTAGAATTTTATAAAATCGTTTTGATATTTTTATAGAATTTTAAAATTATGAAGGAATTAAACTTGTAATATTTATAATATATAATAAATAAATGATTTTTGAAAATCTAAAAATTGTATGATAAACTTGACCATTTGAATATCATAAAATAATTTTTGTAGAATTTATAGAAATCGTTTTGTTAAATAAAAGGGTTTTTCTTATAAATTTGATTAATAAAAGGATTATAAAAATTTCACTATTTAATATTAAGTAGTGTTTAAATAAGATACAAACTGGGTTGTATATGTTCTCAGGGTCCAGACCAATTGGTCCGGGCTTGTGATTATAAGTACTAGCAAGCAAAAGGTCACGGGTTCGAATCCGGGTTCAACCGGTTTATATATATATATATATATATATATATATATATATATATATATATATATATATATAAAATCTGTTTTTTTTTTGTTTTTAAAATAAAAATGGTGATTGTGGGATTCGAACCAAGGCCTAGAGCCGGTCCGAAATTTAACACAACCAAGGAAAACCATCTGGGCTACAAGGCCTGATGGTGTTTGTTCTTATTTCAAAAATCATTTAAGCTATTAACACCTTATGTTATCTTCCCCATTTTGTTTCAGCGAAGCCCTAACCCCCCAAAATCCCAAGACAGACCGTAAATTCATAACAGATCTTGAACGAAACATTAGGGCTTTTATTCCTAAGCTAAAACCGGTCTATAACTACTTTCAATCGTAAAACTTACTTGATAATCGAGGTGGAAACGAACGGGATCAAAACCGAGCCTAAGAGCCTCAAATTCGTGTTACAGAGAGTTGGTTAAGAAGGATTTGTAGGTGGGATCCCTTAATCGGCACATTTAGGTGATCTTGGAGTCCTCAATTTATAGTATAACCGCTCAATTAACAAATTGGAAAGTTTGACTAAGGCTTGGTCAAACCGAGCAATAAACTCAATTACGAATGTATATATGGCACTATTAGCTTAATTGGATGCGAAAATGATATATCAACCATTAATCAAATTTAATTGTGACATTGGTTTCCATCTAGAAGCTAAATTTGTGGTCAAAGCTCTAGTGGTTAGCCATGGGAGTGCCGCAAAATCAGCAGTGGGAAGAAACATTCCATTTGGGCCAGGTTATGAAGCAACAAGGAGGGGGATTTGGGCCGGTTATTGGGCTCAGCAGGTTGGGCTCCGAATTTCTTTTAAAAAGGAGGGTTGGTTATGTTAATGGGTTAAGGTTAGTGTACAAGTTTTGTTATAAAAAAAATGACAATATACTTAGAAAAAAAATATGATTATTATTATTATTATTATTTTATTATATATATATATATATATATATATATTGCGAGTTGGGAAAATAAAGACTTAGGTACATTTGTATAATAAAGATGTAATAAAACTAAGGGCTTTTATGTATTAAAATTTGGGGAAAATTTTACGATGTTACATTGCAGAGGTTGGATAAGGTGTGGGGTGGCTTTGGGGTGTATTAGGGTTTCACAAATGATGTTTTAAAACATAAGGGTGGTATTTATAGGCGTTTTTAGTCGTCACCTGCAGTTCATGCGAGTACAGTTTTGTTACTGGCGATTAGGGGTCCTAATCGCTAGTAACAACTAGCATTTAGCCCCTACTCGCTTCATTAATGGCGATTAGGGCTATCCCACATGCCCTAATCGCCTATAGCCTAAGTACCTGAGTTTTTGGCGCGTTAAACCCTATTTTAACATATATAAACACGTTTTCACATACCGACAAGTCACATAATGATTACCAACATATAATTCACGATAAATAACACGTTCCCACCCGATCACCAATTCCCGGGACCCGAGACTTGCGTGTGTGCGTTAAACCCGGCGATTCCACGAATCACTGATCCTTGTACACATGGTTATGGACCGACACCCAATGGTCCCTCGGACCATTGTAACGACTCCCGATGATTCCCGAATCATCGATACGACTCAACCGACCTGGTCAAGTATGATATTAAGTAGTTGTTTTCAATGTTTTCGTTGAGGTAGACTCGTATGTATGCAAAGTATGAAACGTATTAACCTGAATATGCCGGGTGTCACATCATCCCCCAGTTGAAAGAATTTTCGTCCCGAAAATTTCCCGAAGTAAAAGAGAACGACGCGATAAAAAGAAAAATTTCCCCAAAATTTCCCGGTCGTCACATCATCCCCCTGTTGAAAGGAATCTCGCACCGAGATTCACTCTTCGACAGTGATGAGTGTCGACCTAACCCAAGTAGCGTTTCCCAGAATGCAAATGAAAGGATAACAGCGAACGAAGATTGATAGTGACAGATACTCTATGCCGGGGAACCGCCCTCCCCAAAGTGAATACAAAACAATGAATCCTCCTGATCGAAGGCCTACCAGAGACTACTGTGATCGGTATAAATGATACACCGGTACCGTCCAAGTAGCATCTCTAAAGGACCCACATCAGACCGATGAATGCAAAACGATGATCAAATACCAAACTGAATGCACACAATGAATACGAATCGCCAAGCAATGTGAATGAGAATGAATACAAGTATAACGAGAATCAAGAAAAGAATACTCACCAGTAACAGTATCAGGATCCTCTTGGTTCTCCCTAGCACCGATGACATAAGCACGAGCCTGAGCAGTTCGACCGCCACCCTCGCCTTTCTTCACCTTGGGACAGTCCCGCCTGAAGTGCCCAGTGTCGCCACAGTGATAACATCCCTGATTTCCCCTGGGTGCAGCAGTGGTAGTAGTAGCAGTAGTAGGGGCAACCACCTGTTGCTGAGCCTGAAGATTCACCCTGCAGCTCTGGGCCTGATGCCCGTTCCTCTTACAACGGGTACAATAACTACAATCCCCAAGATGATGGTACCCACAACGATCACACCTAGGCAGCCTCCCAGTATACCCACTCTGCCTCTGCTCAGAAGATGCACCCGTAGCCTCAAATTTCCTCGGCTGCTGCTTCTGAGGCTGAACTGTACCCTTTCCCGCGCTCTCCCATTTCCTCTTGTTGCCATCAGAGGTCTTTCCCGAAGTAAAAGAGAATGACACGATAAAAAGAAAAATTTCCCCAAAATTTCCCGGTCGTCACAAAATTGGAAGTTTTATTAGCATTCAAAACGATTAACGTATAAGGACTAAAACGCAAATACATTAAAGCTTAGGAAACATGCAAATGTTACAGGCACACTGGTGAGACAAAAGGCGTGACCAAGAATTCAAAATGGTCAAAACGAGTTTTAAAAGAAAACCGTCACAACATGACACACGATGACCAAGTACTTTAACCCCTCAAGGTGCAGGTACTATGTCTAGTCCACAGACAAAACGCAACAAACATGCAAACCCCAACCGTACAAGAATCAAAACAAAAACCAACGCATAATGGTCAATAAGAGAAAACGTACCGATATCAGCATTAGGATCCTGTCGGGCCTCTCCTAGACAAATCATGAAGACACGTGCGTTCCGGTCGCCACATCTGTTGCCTCTACCGCCTTGATTCATTTCAGCCTCACCTTGAATCAACTGTGGGAAATTCCGCCTATAGTGCCCCGTTTCACCATAATTGTAACACTCCTGATTCCCCTGATCAACAGCCCGAACCTACCCCGGCTAAAGATTGACTCTAAAGTTCTTAGCAACATGACCTACCAGCTTGCATCCGTTACAACGACCATGATGATTAAATCCGCACTTGTTACACTTCGTAAGCTTCCCAGTATACCCTCCTTGCCTCTCATCAGACGACGAACCCACTGCTTCGAACTTCCTCTTGTTATTCCCTGGGGTTTCTACAGCAGCACCCCTGGGAGGCAAAACACAATTAGCAACTTTCTAGTTTGTCAGCTTGTGAGCCAATCTGATAGTCCCCTGTAGAGTAGCCGAATCATTTCCGGTCACCAACCCGCGAACCTCAGGTAACAACCCAGCAACATAGAACTCAATCCTCTTAAAATCCGGAGTCGACGAGTCCAGACACATGAGTGCCAACTCATGATATCTAGTAGTGTATGCCTCAATCTCTGATCCCACCATCTGATGATTCCATAACTCATGTTCCAACTTCTTAATTTCGTCCCTAGTGTAAGTCCAAGATCCTTCCCGGGTATCAAACAAACAATCGAGTGCGGAAAAACAAGATTGAATGTGAAGAACATAAGATTAAAACACGATGAAATCCCTTGTATTGCTGCTTCACCTTGCACATAATCTCTAGGATTGCCTGGTACAAGGTGGTGGCTCTAGGGTTACAAAAGAGAGGATTAACAATGTCTAGGAATGTCTAATGAATTTCTAACCCTAACAATGTAGCAAACATAACATTATATAGGGTTCACTAAAGCCTTGGCCCACATGGCCTAACCCAAGCCCAATGGACTAAACTAAGCCCAAATCTAATAAACTAGCTTGATAAAGACAAGCATAAACCTACTCAATTTCTAGGCCTTACAATATCCCCCTAGGTTTATGTTGCGTTAGTCCAAGATCTTTTCTACCGGGTATCAAACAAACAATCGAGTGCGGAAAACAAGATTGAATGTGAAGAACAAAAGATTAAAACTGTAACATCACACAAATTTTCTTTATATATATATATATTGAACTCCCTCGTTTATTCATCCGATTCATGTTTACAGTATCATTACCATCCATTTTGTTAATTTTTTTGTTTAAATAATGACGTATAATCAATATTAAATTGGATTGTATTAAATTCTGATTTAAAAACGTTAAAAAAATGTTTGCCTGTGCCAGGATTCGAACCCGAGTCCCTGGCGGGCTAAACCTTAACCACACCACACAAACCACTACACCATTTGGTGTTTTGTAATGTTAATTAAAACCAATTAAACTTAAACCCTTTCAAGGTCCCTTAGTCAAACCTGAAAAGTCAAACGTAGTCTCCTAGTCAAGTCAAGTCAAAGTGTTAGTAAATATGGTCTCCTAGTCAAGTCAAAGTGTTAGTAAATATGGTCTTCTAGTCAAGTCAAAGTTGTTCCTAAATTCTAGCATAGTCAAAGTAGTCCCTAATTACAACTCCAATTTCTATACTATAAATACAATAGCCTATCATTCAACTCTTTATAACATTCAATAAAAAAAAACATTATTATCCCATCTCCCACATACTAAAGTTTTCATCCATCATTATCTCCTCTAGCTAGTTCCGAGTTTTCCAAGGCATTATTACTAAGTGTTTGCACGCTCAAGAAAACTCACGAACTCATTAAGCACCTAAGGTGAGTTTTACATAGCCCCTTTTCCATTTCACTATTTTGGGGTGAAACATGTTACAACATTCAATTTACAATTCAATCATAAGTGTCTATGTGTTATTCTATGTTGCATTATGTCTTAAACATTACTATGGTAAGCACAATTATTCTAGCATAATCATCAACTCCGTACAAGCCAACGATACACAATGATAGATCTATTGGACTGACAACCCCACCCGGATACGTTACCTCCTACATAGGTAGCGTGGGTGATTGTTATCGCAACATAAACGAGTGAACCATATGCGTATGGGATGGACCACAATATTCTAGTCACAAGGTTTGATTATGCACACGATTTACCGGGTAGTATTGTTTTCACATATGGACTAGACTTGCCATGACACTCGAATTGTACAAATTTTATTCAACATTCAAACCTATGTAATTCTCACCAACTTTTTTTGACCCAAAATATTTTCAAACTTAACATGTTTCAGGATATAGCTTGCTTGAAGATTAGAGTTAATGCTTGAAGATGTGTATCTAGTATTTTTCATTTTGATGTACAAATTCTTTTAGAACAATTGTATGTAATTTATGTAATCAATTAATGAAATTTATTATTTACCATGAGCTACTGAACAATCGTCAATACGTGACATCCCGATGTTTCCGCCATCGGTTGGGGTGTTACAGATTGGTATCAGAGCCATGGTTATAGGGAATTAGGTTATTAGAAAAAAAAATAATCTAGTCTATAACCATAGGATTTTAATTAGTACTTGCTCCTTTTACTTGCAACCTTACTTGTTTATATTCTCTATCCTACTTCTTATCCTTACTTTAGTCCCTACAAGAAGATTATTCTCCATCACAAGATCTACTCTTAGACTAATAGGACAAATCCTCAGGTTTAGCCTGAACCACCTTGAAGATCTCGTCGAAGTTCTAGATTTTAATAACGAACACGTGCAATCTGGAAGGGTGAACGCCTGTATTCTGAGTTTTCTGTCTAGGACTGGCATTGCGCATAAATCCCAATCAGACGAGGGACCCGGATGCCTACCTGGGAATTCTCGGGATGAGTGTTCACTTATAGGCTAAAGCATGTCTTCACTATGTTATTAGAATCTAGAAGTTTTGATAAGTCAAAGTTTTTGTTTATTCGTTTTAATTAATGAATAAATGATTACACTCACTTTCCTTAAACTAAGCTCTAAAATCTCAAAATTTTACAGCTTAAATCAATCTCATTTCATAACCATCTATGGATTTCACAATCACACTTCACCTTACCATCTTAGCCACTTTTTAAATATTCAACACCCTACCCAAATCATATTATTTCATTTCTCCACATGTTACTTATTTTTAAAAACTATAACCTCATACCTTAGCACAAACTAAAGATTTCTAAATCCTGTTGTATTTTCATTACCTAGTAACTTTACAAAGTACATATTTTTGTCAAAAGATGTCCTCAAACTTAAATTCAATTGTTTATTTATTGACGTAACAAACAATTTTCTATATAATGCTTTAAACTATTAAAAATCACTTAATAGAACCTTGATCTTCAAAACCTAATGTCATGTTTGAAATCTCCAACTAACGGGAATATTTTAATCAAAGCCCACTTCGCTTGTACTATTTAACAACTTTTGCTTTATGTATAAAACCAATTTTGAAAATAATATTTTTTTTTATCCATAGGAATAATATCTAGTCTCTAAATTCTCCATCGACACTCACTCATTTTCAACTTGTTCAAATTTTTACAATATTTGGCATATACCACAATCATGTTTTCTTATACACTTGATTATACCCTTTGATCCAAACCCCAAAATTTACACTGCTACATAATCTCCTTACTATAAAATAAACTCTTTATCAACTATCTTCACATTCACTATCTCTCACAACCTTGATTCTGCTTCAAGATTTTTCATCATCCTCTCAAGAACTAAATTCATATCCTTCACCTTCTCACACATGAGCTAGTTACCCATGATAACCAAACTATAGAAACTTGATTGTGTGTTGCATCAAACATAATCCTTAGTTATACATGAGGATTCGACTATCTACCATATTTGAACATTTGAAACCAGAATTCATGGAATATAAACTATTTGCTATAGACACACCTAGAGTCATTAACCTTGTCTAGGGCAACTCTATTACAACTCGTATGCTATACTTGATACTTGATTGCTTACATGTACATATTATCAATTTGCAATTCATGTGTGTAATAATTGGTACACTTAATCAAACAACTGATAGAGGATGAAGTACTTGCTCAACAGTTAGTAGAGTACCAAATAACCTACTAAACGATTGGTAGAGGTCATCATGCCTGCTCAACAGTCGGTAGAGGCCCTACAACCTGCTCAACGACTGGTAGAGGCTATCGCACCTGCTCAACAATCGGTAGAGGTTCTTACTCACTGACTGGTAGAGGTCTTTTTCCTGCTCAACAATTGGACTTATTTTTGGATACATTGTATACGATTCAATCACAAGGCTATTTTGCATTACTTACATGTGTGTTTAGAGTCATAGAAGGACACAAAACCCTAATGTAAGGTAAATTGGTGATTGCGGTCCGGAACGTAATCATGAATTTACAGGTACATTAAGGTAGTGTGAAATTCTATTAAGGTTTTGGGAGATACCCCGTATGTTTTCGAAGTATCAGAGGTGTGATGGGTTAGCTACGGTACACCCTATATATAAACACTAATGATACGTGGAAAGGGATACTGTAGGGTCAGACCAATAACAAACCCTAGATATTTGGTAGTCCATCTAGCATTTATGGTTATCTTATACATTCCTTAAACTCTTACCCTACTCTGAACCATAGTCACCCTAACTATCCTCAACACTATTCAAATGTTTTAAAATAAACTTCGGGACGAAGTTCCTAAAAGTAGGGGAGACTGTAACATCACACAAATTTTCTTTATATATATATATATATATATATATATATATAGAACTCCCTCGTTTATTCATCCGATTCATGTTTACAGTATCATTACCATCCATTTTGTTAATTTTTTTGTTTAAATAATGACGTATAATCAATATTAAATTGGATTGTATTAAATTTTGATTTAAAAACGTTAAAAAAAATGTTTTCCTGTGCCAGGATTCGAACCCGAGTCCCTGGCGGGCTAAACCTTTACCACAACACACAAACCACTACACCATTTGGTGTTTTGTAATGTTAATTAAAACCAATTAAACTTAAACCCTTTCAAGGTCCCTTAGTCAAACCTGAAAAGTCAAACGTAGTCTCCTAGTCAAGTCAAGTCAAAGTGTTAGTAAATATGGTCTCCTAGTCAAGTCAAAGTGTTAGTAAATATGGTCTTCTAGTCAAGTCAAAGTTGTTCCTGAATTCTAGCATAGTCAAAGTAGTCCTTAATTACAACTCCAATTTCTACACTATAAATACAATAGCCTATCATTTAACTCTTTATAACATTCAATAAAAAAAACATTATTATCCCATCTCCCACATACTAAAGTTTTCATCCATCATTATCTCCTCTAGCTAGTTCCGAGTTTTCCACGGCATTATTACTAAGTGTTTGCACGCTCAAGAAAACTCACGAACTCATTAAGCACCTAAGGTGAGTTTTACATAGCCCCTTTTCCATTTCACTATTTTGGGGTGAAACATGTTACAACATTCAATTTACAATTCAATCATAAGTGTCTATGTGTTATTCTATGTTGCATTATGTTTTAAACATTACTATGGTAAGCACAATTATTCTAGCATAATCATTAACTCCGTACAAGCCAACGATACACAATGATAGATCTATTGGACTGACAACCCCACCCGGATACGTTACCTCCTACATAGGTAGCGTGGGTGATTGTTATCGCAACATAAACGAGTGAACCATATGCGTATGGGATGGACCACAATATTCTAGTCACAAGGTTTGATTATGCACACGATTTACCGGGTAGTATTGTTTTCACATATGGACTAGACTTGCCATGACACTCGAATTGTACAAATTTTATTCAACATTCAAACCTATGTAATTCTCACCAACTTTTGTAGACCCAAAATATTTTCAAACTTAACATGTTTCAGGATATAGCTTGCTTGAAGATTAGAGTTAATGCTTGAAGATGTGTATCTAGTATTTTTCATTTTGATGTACAAATTCTTTTAGAACAACTGTATGTAATTTATGTAATCAATTAATGAAATTTATTATTTACCATGAGCTACTGAACAATCGTCAATACGTGACATCCCGATGTTTCCGCCATCGGTTGGGGTGTTACAAAAACAATGAAATCCCTTAAATTGCTGCTTCACCTTGCACACACTCTCTAGGATTGTATGGTACAAGGTGTTGGCTATTATGTTACAAATTGGATGATTATGAAAAGTCTAACCCTAAAATGAACTAGAACAAAACATTATATAGGGTCCACTAAAGCCTTGGCCCACATGGCCTAACCCAAGCCCATTAACTTAAACTAAGCCCAATTAACACAAACAGGCTTAATAAAGACAAGCGTAAACCTCTAAAATCTAGCCCAACAATATCCCCCTAGGTTTATGCTCTCTTTATCATGGCTTATTAGGAAGAATCTTCAGATCTTGATCTTCCAATCTTGGGTTCTTTTTTGTTCTCTTGGAGGCATACTTGTATTTTGATCATCATCATCTTTTGATTGAACATCTTGCTAAAAGAGAACATGAGAGAAGGATTTTCATAAACTCTTTTCTTTGTCAATCTTTTCTTTCAAACAACTTCACAGGTACTTCTTCAGTTGTACTTTGATTTTCAAAAGATGATTAACTTCAGGTTCTTCTGACTCAGGTACATCTTCTCAGTATGGTGATTCATGCTTGTCAGCAACTGGAACTCTTTCATTCTTCATCAACCCTACTTCTTGATTTGAATCAAAATCTGCAAATTCTCAGAATTTTGAGAGCAAGTAAATTTATGCAATAGGGGGTCCAGTATATACATGAATACCAAGAACATCAGTGTACTTCAATTTTAAAATCACAAAAACCTAAATTTTGTTCGAGAACCGGTCAAATCGTCAAGAATGGTAAATTTTTCATAATAGATAAACAAATTAAAATAAAAAATTAAAACTAATTACAATGCATCTTTTTGTGAGAATCATGTGCAAGAAGATCATATCAGCTTTGTTAAAATGCAACACACCGTTAGTATATTTGTTTTGGTATACTTATTAAAGTACTAGAAAGCAGTACAAGACGATTACCAGCATCGTTTATCCACTTAAACAAACATACACACACGCCTTCAACTCCTTTATTTTTCTTATTTTCTTAACGTGTGTTAGACCGAAATAACTGTGTGTCCCACATCATGACATGCCCCCGCGATCAAGGTATGCACAAAGCTTCTTCATAACAGGTGAGTAAATTGCTGACATCTGTAATTTTTACAAGGTCAAGATTATCGGTGATCAGGTCTGCATATATCTGGATGCAACAGAGAGACCGATGGATTCTCGACCAGGGTGAGGACAAATACCAAATGTTTCGGTATGATCATTGCTTAGGCTTTTGATTTGTGCCTTTAGCTTGAATTCTCTTTGAGAATTTTGGGTTTTGGCATTTCCTTATTGCTCTTTTAAGACGTCCTGACTGTGCCTAAGTCAGCATATATCTGGATGCAGCAGAAGGACAGCCATGACATTCCCAGATGTATCAACAATTTAAAGACCTTAAATCTCAGATTTTGGCAATCTATCAACGCAAGATTTAAGACCATCAAATCATACGCCGATGATGTGTTCCCCACAAGCTGCACAGTCCTTTATCTTTAGCATGCAATTTTGGACTGAGTTCGTTGTGCAGCTTGCCTGCCAGTACATCGTATAATGGAGCTGCAATCACACTCGATTTAATTTTCTTTTCGATTTTAAGGTGTGGCAGTTCAACAGTTAATATACTATCATTTCTTTTTTTTTCGCACCATGAAATTCTCATTTTCGAATTTTCTATTGTTTTTGTATTTTTCTGAGGATATATATCCCCCTAGATTTGTGCTTAAAATTGAAAATTTAAATAACAAATTTACAACATATAACTAAGAAAAATCTTTTTGTGTTTTTCTAAAACCATTCTCGAATTAAAGACCAATTACATTCAAAATTCAATGCATCAGGTTTTGAGTGTACCTCTCTAGCTTATTTTACCTCCATTTTCTCCTTAAAGGAAACATACTCACTATTTAAGAATTTAAAATAAACGTATAACCAAGAGATGTCACCTGTCATGTGTGTGGAACAACCATTATCAACATACCCGTGGTCGTCGACAATCCTCCTTGGATGTCCCTGCACTAAGAAAGGAGATTAGTTAAACATCGGTACCCAGGCCATCGCGGTCCTGGGCACTCCTGAAGCGTCTACATAGGACACTTCACTCAAGCACATGTCCTTTTTTTTATTTAGACTAGGTGTTGATGCCGCTTTTGCTTTTGCTTTCCAGACTTGTTTAGGCTTAAGAACCGGTCTTGCTACTTTCGGAGTAGCAGCTTTCGGTTTCTCAGGTTGTTTTGATTTATGTGGTTTAACAACCTTCTGTTTTCTATTGGCAGCATTCAAGTCTCCATCAGAAGGTTTAACTTTGGGATTCATATTCTTCCTTGCCTTAGGTTTATCAACCTTCATTGGCTTGGAGTTGTAGTTATCCCTAGGTGTAACTCTCTGATTCAGTCTGTAGTAGGACACATAAGGACGACTTGTGCAGTTTCGTGTAATGTGACCGGGTCTTCCACAGTTGTAACATGTCTGCTTCTTAGCATAAGGAGCAGTTCCCATTGTTGGTGGTAGCTTTACAGCTTCAATCATCATCAGCTTCAGCTTGAACATCTTGCTAAAAGAGAACGTGAGAGGAGGATTCTCTGAAGCTCTTTTCTTTGTCAATCTTCTCTTTCAAGCAACTTTTCAGGTACATCTTCAGTTGTACGTTCATCGTCAAAAGATGATTCACTTCAGGTTCTTCTGACTCAGGTACATCTTCTCAGTGTGGTGATTCATTTTTGTCAGCAACTGGAACTCTTTCATTCTTCATCAACCCCTATTTCTTGATTTGAATAAATTCTGCAAATTCTTAGAATTTTCTGAGCAAACAATTTATATAACAGAGGGTGCAGTATACACATGAACACCAAGTACATCAATGTACTTCCATTTAAATTCTGAAAACCTGAATTTCCTTCAAGAATCGGTCAAAACTTCAAGAATGGTCAATTTTTCATAACATACAAACAAATAAAAATAAAATTTCAAACTAATTACAATGCAATTTTTTTTTTTGGTGAGAATCATGTGCAGAAGATCATATCAGCTTTGTCAAAATGCAACACACCGTTAGTATATTTGTTTTGGTATACTTATTAAAGTGCCAGAAAGCAGTCCAAGACGATTACCAGCATCGTTTATCCACTTAAACAAACATACACACACGCCTTCAAGTCTGATGTTTTCTTATCTTCTTAACGTGTGTTAGACCGAAATAACCGTGTGTCCCACATCATGACATACCCCCGCGATCAAGGTATGCACAAAGCTTCTTCATAACAGGTGAGTAAATTGCTGACATCTGTATGTTTTACAAGGTCAAGATCATCGGTGATCAGGTCTGCATATATCTGGATGCAACAAAGAGACCGATGGATTCCCGACCAGGGTTAGGGCAAATACCAAATGTTTCGGTATGATCATTGCTTTAGGCTTTTGATTTGAGCCTTTAGCATGAATTCTCTTTGAGAATTCGGGTTTTGGCATTTCCTTATTGCTCTTTTAAGATGTCATGACTGTGCCTAGGTCAGCATATATCTGGAAGCAGCAGAAGGGCAGCCAGGACATCCCCAGATGTATCAACAATATAAAGACCTGAAATCTCAGATTTTGGCAATCTATCAACGCAAGATTTAAGACCATAAGATCATACGCCGATGATGTGTTACCCACAAGTTACACAGTCCTTTATCTTTTAGCATTAATTTTAGACTGAGTTCGTTGTGTAGCTTGCCTACCAGTACATCATATAATGGAGCTGCAATCACACTTGATTTAATTTTCTTTTAGATTTTAAGGTGTGACATTTCAACAGCTGATGTACTATCATTTCTTCTTTTTCGCACCATGAAATCTCATTTTCTTAATTTTCTATTGTTTTTGTATTTTTCTGAGGATATATATCCCCCTAAATTTGTGCTTAAAATTGAAAGTTTAAAGAACAAATTTACAACCTATAACTAAGAAAAATCTTTTTGTGTTTTTCTAAAACCATTCTTGAATTAAAGACCAATTACATTCAAAATTCAATGCATCAGGTTTTGAGTGTACCTCTCTAGCTTATTTTACCTCCATTTTCTCCTTAAAGGAAACATACTCACTATTTAAGAATTTAAAATAAACGTATAACAGAGAGATGTTACCTGTCATGTGCGTGGAACAACCATTATCAACATACCAGTGGTCGTCGACAATCCTCCTTGGATGTCCCTGCACTAAGAAAGGAGATTAGTTAAACATCGGTACCCAGGCCATCGCGGTCCTGGGCACTCCTGAAGCGTCTACATAGGACACTTCTCTCAAGCACATGTCCCTTTTTTTTATTTAGACTAGGTGTTGATGCCGCTTTTGCTTTCCAAACTTGTTTAGGCTTAAGAACCGGTCTTGCTACTTTCGGAGTAGCAGCTTTCGGTTTCTCAGGTTGTTTTGATTTATGTGGTTTAACAACCTTCCGTTTTCTATTGGCAGCATTCAAGTCTCCATTAGAAGGTTTAACTTTGGGATTCATATTCTTCCTTGCCTTAGGTTTATCAACCTTCATTGGCTTGGAGTTGTAGTTATCCCTAGATGTAACTCTCTGATTCAGTCTATAGTAGGGCACATAAGGACGACTTGTGCAGTTTCGTGTAATGTGACCGGGTCTTCCATAGTTGTAACATGTCTGCTTCTTAGCATAAGGAGCAGATCCCGGTCTGTTTGATCCCACTGATGAATGTGAGTGATGGGATCTGTTGGATGATTTGTTTGCAGGCTTCCCAGTCTTCCTGCTCTGCTTAGAACATCTTGAACACCCATGTGAACAAGATTGTGCTTGTGACGAGGACTGTCCTTGAGCTCTCTGTCTAACATCAGGAACCTGTACATGAGAGTTAGCACAGGTAGTTTTTCTATGTGGTGGCACGTATTTATTAGTCGTGCCATTAACAGATAGCTCTGAAACAGTCTTTTTAATATAAGGAACAACATCTGCAGACAAATTAGACTGTTTCACACAAACGCCTGTATTGTTAGTGCAAACAAGATCATCCCCCTCAACCTTAACTTCTATTTTAACTTCACCTGCCCATGAGGTAGAAGCATCAGTAACATTCGCACATTTAAAATCATGGACTGTTGGCTTTATCACACCTGTGCCAACAGTTTTTGATGAGGGATCCTCACATTCCTTTTCAGTGTCAACTGGCCTTGAGCACACAGATTCTTCAGATTTTAGCTCAGTCGAAGGTGTGACATTTGATTCAGACGAGCCACTTGATTCAGACACTTGTGGTGGCTCTACTGAATCCCCCGTTGACTCAGCTGCTTTTGAGGACTCACAACTGGAGTTACTAGATTCAACTGAAATTGATTTCTCAGATTCAATTGCTTCAGGTAAGTCACATGTGAAGTCCCGTTCAGAAGTTTGTGGGGCAGCTGGTTCAACGATCTGTGGTGCCCTGTACTCTTCAAAAACCTTTTTGAATGTTTTCATGAAATCAAACTCAAAGGGCACATTTGAGTCTGATTGGCCGGTGGGTTTAGTTTGCTCAATTTTCGGTTCAGTTTCAAAAACGGTTTCTTTTAAGACATCATTCAATTTAGTTATGTCATTTGAAACTGGCACTTCATCTCTTTTCACATCAAAAACTCTGTCAATTTCTTTATTTTTCTCAAAATTTAATGTCTCCTTTGCTTTGAAGCATCTTGAGACTTGACAAAGGTTTTTGATGGGGCCTGCTCTTGCTTAGGTTGTCGTTTTTTAGGTTTTGAGATTCTAATGGGGACTGATTCAGGTTTGGAGATTTCAACTTGATCCCTCGATGGTCGACTAGTTGGCTCTTCTATTGGAGGACCGTAACCTTTAACAGGTAGAGCCAGTAACTCCTCATCCGACATAGGAATTGAGGAATAATATTCATTAAAAGGAGGTGGAATTTCAACAAAACCCAACCCCTTATTCCTCACATCCTTAGGTTTGAACTTTAACTGAGTATTGATTATTTTTTCGACTTTGTTACTAGAACAATCGAATATTTTAAAATGAAAATCGGCATTTTCAAATTTTGATTTTAAATCAATCAATTCTGCAGTTAAAGCATCAGACAGTCGTCTGAAGTGTAAGTATCCACACTTGTGATCACTCACCTCCCGATTCAAGCGCTTGATATCGAGTTTTTGTTGTTCGACCATTTCTTTATAAGAATTAAATTTCTTTTTAATATCCCAACTGGCCATTTTCTCGTATTCAAGCTGCTTGAATGCCGAGAGAGTCTCATCTCTAAAACCTTTAATTTTTAACCTGCAGCGTTCAGTACAACATGATTCAGCTAAAATGTCAGCGTGTACCTCAAATGCGGATGGCACATGGTCATTCAGTTGTGCCATGAAAGCTTGAGCGGCCAGAGCAGCAGGAGCGGCGGGAGCAGCAGGAGCGGGTGAGCAGTCAGATTTTGAATTTGAAGATGAAGTATCAGATGTGGATGGGCATGTTGTAGTAGAGGTGTTGCTTTGAGTCTTCAGCTTTGCACGCTTAGCATATTCTTTGACGAGTAAGATTAACTCATCTGACGTCATTTTGGACCAATTTGTTTCTGTAATGATCCAATTTACATACTTAAACCAGTTGCAAGTTGGCTGATCTGGTATTCGTTTTAAAGCGTCCAAAAGACTATTATTGATCCAGCGATTTGACATAACGATCTCTGCATTCTTCATTTCTGACAGCAGTTCGGTAAATCTGCCAATCAGTGCATACATGGTTTCGCCAGGAGTGTAACTGAAACTCTCAAATCTCTGCTCAAACACCTCACTTTGAGAAGACATTTTTTGAATTTGAACAGTGATCCCCAAAAATCTAGACGTTCAAAAAATTATTTCACACCGAGCACAGGAAGTCCAAACAAGTCAAACTGTCAAAACGTATTAGTAACGTCGATCCCCCGAAATTGAACTTGCATACTCCAAAAGATACCACTATTATTATTATTATTATTATTATTCCCCAAATAACGACAATTCTTCCACCCTTTTTTTTATTATGTTTTCAAAACCACCCACTAAGTAGTATTATTTTTCTTGACACAATCTGTCGTTTACTCTCTCTTTTCAAAGCAGACACAACAACACCACTTCTTCCCTCTCTCCACAAATCACAAGAAACAATCTGCTTCCTTCACACAGTCAACCTTAGTCAAAGTTCCCAAATCAATTTCTCTCTCTAAACACAAGAAGATCACCTACTTTGTCTAACTACACACCTCTTCATCTACCGGTAATACACTTTCTTCTTCAAAACCTCTCACTTCAACAAATAATACACCAGCTTCTTTATTTATCTTTCACTTCACAAACCAACAACTCTTCTCGCGACTCTCTCAATTTTTCGTTTATCTGCTACTCCTTTATCTTCTTTCTTGTTTATAACTATTCATCTACACATTTAACAAAAACCTTCGATCTCCCAACCCTCAAATCAATGACCACTCTAGCTAGCTACTTAAATCCAACACTGTATAATTAATCTGACCCCCTCTCTCTGCAACTTTTGAACAAAACTCACCAAAACTTATTACTTTCTTCTACAACAAAACAAACCAGTCCCTTTCTCTCTCCTCAAAAAACAGAATATCCCTCTTAATAACCCATGCCTCCTCTTCTTGTTCCTTTTCGTTTACCTTACACACTTTTAAACAACCAGATCTTTATCCTTCAACATAAGCAACAAACAAAATCCAAAGACGAAGACGACGATAGTGATGTCTGATGATGAAGACAGAGGTGGAATGGGTTTTTTGTGATTTTCGGATGGGTGACCTGGTTTCAGATCAGTGATTATGATGGTGAAGAGTGTCGGGTGGTGGGTGTTCGAGGTCAGATCTGTGTTCGAGGTGGTGATGGGTGTTCGAGGTGGATATGGGTGTTCGAGGTGGGGCGTTCGAGTAGGTAGTGGTGTGTTCGAACTCAAGGGAGTGTTCGAGGAAGGTGGAGTGTTCGATGTCCAGGGAGTGTTCGAGCTCAAGGCTGTGTTCGAGTAGGTGGTGGAGTGTTCGAGGTGGTGATGGGTGTTCGAGGTGGAGATAGGTGTTCGAGGTGGGGTGTTCGAGTAGGTAGTGGTGTGTTCGAGGTGGTGATGTTCGATGTTCTCGAGTTCCGACGATTTCTCGAATCAAGAAGGTGTTCTCGAATGAAGGACTTGTTCTCAAGTGATGAAGTTGTTCTCGGATGATGAACTGTTCTCGAGGGTCACCGGGTTCTCGAGTGAAACCTGTGTTGGTATGGTTGGTTTAAAATTTTCAAGAGATAATATTCTTTTCCAGTGTAACAACTGTTTTTGCTTTATTTATGGGATGTGTTTGACTCTTAGTATTGATAATATTCTCTTTCCAATATAACACCAAAACTCTTGCAAACACAGTTAGTAACCTCCAAAATAAGATCAAACAACCTCTTTTTCAAAGAATATTTCCCTGTTCTTCGTGTTCTTGAATAAAACTGGATCTGCAAACACAAACTAAAACACAAAACTGATTAAATAAATAAAATTAGCAAGAGACGAGATTTAAACCTGTTGAACCAACACAACGCAACAGCAAAAATTTCTTCTTTTGATCTTCGAATGATACCGAACCGAGCCTTCGCAAGACTACTTAGGCTCTGATACCAATTGTAAGTCCAAGATCCTTCCCGGGTATCAAACAAACAATCGAGTGCGGAAAAACAAGATTGAATGTGAAGAACATAAGATTAAAACACGATGAAATCCCTTGTATTGCTGCTTCACCTTGCACACAATCTCGAGGATTGTCTGGTACAAGTTGGTGGCTCTATTGTTACAAAAGAGAGGATTAACAATGTCTAAGAATGTCTAATGAATGTCTAACCCTAACAATGTAGCAAACATAACATTATATAGGGTTCACTAAAGCCTTGGCCCACATGGCCTAACCCAAGCCCAATGGACTAAACTAAGCCCAAATCTAATAAACTAGCTTGATAAAGACAAGCATAAACCTACTCAATTTCTAGGCCTTACACCTAGGACAATACTCCATCTTCAACCTAGACACAAACTCAGCCCAAGGCATACCATTAGCTTCCACCAAACACACAACCTGAACAATAGAGTTCCACCAAGTCAAAGCCGGACCTTCCAAGGTACCGAAAGCAAACTTCACATGATTAGCAGATGGACAGTTACACATAGCAAAAGCCGACTCAATCTTCTTGAGCCACCTGAGTAGTCCCACTACTCCCTCGCTCCCATGAAAGTTGTGAGGCTTGCGGTCCATAAACATATTGAAGATACACTCATGTGGGTTGACAGCATTACCATTAGTGCCTTGCTGAGCAGCCTGGAAAGCAGCAAGAGCAATAGACACCTGTTGCTGAATCAGGTTATTCAATCCATCTTGGGTCATGGTGACGTTACCACCACCCCAACCACCGCCAGTACGACAACCAGCACGACCACCGGTGCGTCCACCAGTACGACCACCACGAATACCAGACATCTTCTGTCAAACACAAGGACAAGATACACAGATTCATCACTAGTATAAACCACTAGTAACCACAAGAATGAAGGTCTAGGTCTAATCCATGACCATCAATCCAAATACACAGTCCATCAGGAGTTTCATGCATCTCAGCTTATGATTTCGTGTGCACCCGAAATGATAAAGTGTTCCACATGGTCCTCCAAATGTACTCGTAGTTGAAGCTCAATTCACCGGATACTAACACCTAGAGATGTATCACTATAAGTACAAGTGCAAGATAGTGTGTGTAGGCGAGTGTGTTCATTAGAGTATAGAAGGGAGATGTCTGAATCCTGGTCAGATCTCAAGGGTATGCCAAAGCTACTCCATTGTACACCACTGTCGTGTAAACAAGTCAACCTCTTCCTCCCCAAAACCCGAAGACGAAGATAAGATAGGAATAGAAGATAGAAACAAGCAAGAAACGGAATGGATAATGTAACACATAGATGATAACGATGATACCGACACCCCCAAAATCAGTAAGTGTATTACGTAACACGACTCATATGTATGTGACCGTCTAGTGTGTGAAACTCGGCTATAGACTAGACTCTACTTGCAGTCCTAGTTCACTATAACCATTGACTCTGATACCATTCTGTCACACCCTCAAATTCCACGTGCGTGGTTTACCGCGAGGCGCATGACACACCAGGATCCAAGTCAACGGTCACAATAAACGACAACTATATGTAAAAGATACGTAAACCATTCATTAAGTTTTCAAAATGTAACCAACGACAACGGAAGCATAAAACATCTTTACAACCCAAAAAGTAAATGTTATAAGTTTGACAACGTTTGAAACCATTCAAATGAATCCTAGACGTCGTGCAACACCGTGGGCCTATCAACAGCTGCTACCTTAGCGACCTGAGAAAACATGCTAAAAATGTCAGCACAAAATGCTGGTGAGTTAACAGGTTTTAAGTAAAACGTTTCATGAGTTTTAAAAGATCCATCATGTTACTATTATGTTTTAAGGACACTAGCTAGGCGTATGAATCTCACTAATACGATACCATGTATGTACCACCCGTATGAACTAACCGAACTGCCAACACACGGCTAACTGAACTGCCGATCCACAGTGAACTTAACTGCTGATCCACGGCTAACCGAACTACCGATCCACAATGAACTAAACTGCCGAACCACGGCTTAACTGAATTGGGCTTACACAAATCGTATAGTGAACACAAGATAACACTAGTATAACTTGATCCATATGATTACAAGTACGTAGCATGTTTCTCCCCCGAAAATATAAACACTAAAAGAGGGGTCGTGAAACTTATCTTAGGTTGCGTCTTCAAATCAATAAGATATCCAACACGAACTGATAGTCCCAACTACGGACGACCTATCATAATGTATGTATAAGTGTTTTGACTAATAACCCGTAGGCTAACTAGTCCCCGATTGTCTAGATCATGACCACGTATGGTTGAAAAGGTGTTTGAACGTTAACCCGACACACCAGATAGTCCCGACATCCCGTTGGTGACCCGTTACACTAGTTGATCAAGTATAAATAGTTTACACATAAGAATCCCACATAAAACATTTAGTTTTTATCAAAAATCGCATTTATGAGGTCGTAGGGTCGAATCAGTACAAAGTCTGGTTGGTTTGACCTATACATAAGTCGAATGGGACTTTTCAACCTTGGTTCGACCTTTTATATGTTCATTCAACCCATCTTCAGTTGGTTTGACCCCTCGACAGGTCGAACCAACTTCTCGTTCGACCCAAATGCTGCGAAAACTCATAAAACGCACCAAATCGCATCAAAACAGTCTGAAAACATCACAAAATACCATGAATCACAGAAGTTGATTACATCAAACATATCCCCATAAACCCTACCATTTATGTTCCGAAAACCGTCCATTTCATGAAGAAATCATAACTTACCAAAATAGCAAATTATGGAAATGTCACATCAATGCATGTAATCTTTACCCAAAATGGAAACTTATCAAATCTACCTCATAATCATATTATTATGCTTAGATTATCATGGATATAAAAACCCCTAATCGTAACATCAACAATACTATCAAGAACAAACCCTAGATCTAGCATAAAACTCCCCAAAATGGGTAAAACATCTTCAATAATCAATTATTCCAAATAATAATCATAAATCATCATCTAAAATAGTTATAGATCATCATCCTATCATCTATCAATCATTCAAACATCATATAACACAAATCATCACATTTAACATCATTAACACACGATTTTTGTATAAAAACTCCTTATTAATGAAAAGGATTTGTTTAGAAAGGTGTTAGAAATGTTTTTATCCATAAAACTTCCTTGAATAAGATCTGGACACTTAGGGTTTGATAAAAACGAATGAAATTGATTAAAAAGGTTTTGGATCATGGCTTTTCCAAATGACATTTTTTCTCATATAGATGCTTGTTCATTTGCAAAGGAAATATGGGATCTGTTGGAAAATATATGTGAGGGAGGAGAAAGGATAAGAAGAAACAAAAGAACAAACTATGTTTCAAGTTATGAGTATTTCAAATCTCTTCCAAATAAATCATTATCTAAAACTTATAAGAGATTATTCAAAATCTTAAATGAGTTAAAGAAATATAGGGTAACCAAGTCAAATGATGAAAAGAATGTTAAGTTCTTAGGAGCTTTACTTGGAGAGTGGAGAACACTTACAATGACCCTAGCCTCAACCTTAGAGCTAGACAACATGAACCTCCATGATCTCTATAGCATTATTATCCCTAGGCAAGATGAGATATTTGAAAATTCTGGTCACAAGGGTAGGCAAATAGCACTATATTCTTCAACCCAGAAACCAGAATCGAGTTCCTCATAAACAATTCTAACATCATGTGAAACAGAAACATCTAATCCCATATCAGACTTTCAAGCCTTCACAGAAGCCATTGCACTCCTTACCAAAACTTTTGAACATAGAATGTCAGGAAATCAAGCATTCAAAGGTAAGGCAGATAGATCCCAGGATAGGAAAGTAGAAAAGGCTGACATGACCTGCTTCAAATGTAAGCAAAGGGTCACTACTCAAATATAGTTATATTATATTTATATTTTATTTTAAACGTATACACAAAGTCTAGGTCTAGAAAATAAGTAGCTTTACCATTTGGGGGATAAGTGAATGAGGAGCAGTAAGTAATTAATGCAGGGTCTTTCACAAATATTCCCATATACCGAAGAAATCCTAACATAACTACTTGAGTGCAGTGATCAACTCAAGTAAAGGGTTCATAAATGAATTTACCAAATCTAACCATTAATGGACATATGGTATTGTCCATAAATATACCCACACTTGTGATCACTTTCATTGCACATTCCCTGAACTACTTCTTCTACAAACCAAAACCCTAATTTTCTTTACTAAAAATGGCATTGGAAATGGTTGCCACTCACAACCTAAGAGCGATAACCAGCTTGAACAATGAGTTTGAGCAGGTTAAGCCCATTCTGGCATTTCTTCTAAAAAGCCCCATTGGGTTTGCCACTAGTGTACACATTGAAGTGTACGTGGAGATCCTTCAGCAGTTTTCGAACACAAATTTGGTGGCTACTGATAACCTCCGGAGGATTGTGCTTGAGGCTACTGTCTTGGGAGTCAAGATAGTAGTGAATGAGCAGACCATAAGGACTGCTCTTCACCTCAATGACAACTGCACCACTTTGAGAGTGCCTAGAGAGAAAGTTTCCAACACCTTCAAGCTGATGGGATACACTGGTATCCGAAAAAGCTCAACAGGTGGAGAATATTGCCGTAGACTTGCCTTGGCAGTTTTTGATGACTCGGGTAGGTGTCAGCTGCACTAGGAAGACATTCAACTTCGGCTTGATCTCTCTCAGAGTTCAGGAAGTCATTCACTCTTTAGTATTGTAACACCCCAACCGATGGCGGAAACATCGGGATGTCACTTATTGATGATTGTTTAGTAGCTCATGGCAAACAATAAATTTCATTATATGATTTAAATAAATTACATACAATTGTTCTACAAGAATTCGTACATCAAATTGAATAAAACTATGTACACATCTTCAAGCATTAATTCAAATCTTCAAGCAAGTAGAACCTGAAACATGTTAAGTTGAAAATATTTTGGGTCAACAAAATGTTGGTGAGAATAGATAGGTTTTTGAATATAGTTGATAACAATAGTTTGTACAACAATCACAGTTATATGATGATAGAGTATGATTCCGACATGTAACAATGCGTCTTTGTACAACCAAACCTTGTGTCGACTGATGACTAACTCGCAAGTTAGTTAAATGTTGTTACTGTTTTCGATCATCCCTGAATTTATGCGAGGGGATGGGTTTGTCAGACCTATAGCGCTATAATCTAAACAGGCGGCTTGATCAATGTTAATGATTGTACTGTGTCTTTTTGTTACAGTCAAATGATAGAATGAATAAATGATAGTGTAATTGAATCACAAGTAAGAATGAGTAAATGATAGTATAAAATGTTTAAACATGTTTCACCCCAAAAATGTAAAAGAGAAAAAGGGGCTATGTAAACTCACCTTAGCAAAATGTTGAGTCTCGTGAAATAGAATATACGTTGCCCAACGATGCCAAGTATTACCCTATAATTAAGGTAATAAATATGTCTAAGTCTTTCTAGTCTACAAATATATTCTAGGGTTTCGAATTTGGGGATAAGTGTTCGTTTGATTAATAAATAATATGTTTAAATAAATAAGAGAAATAAACAAAAATCTTTTTATAAAATTTGAAATTAAGATGGTCACAATAATGAGTTTTAAGTAAAAATAATTTTTATAAAATTATTTTCTTTAAAATGGAATATTAAATCTATTTATTACAAATTGTCAAAATTTAACTTTAATATTTAAAAATACTAAAATTAAAGAATTATTAGATTAAAAATTATCTTTCTGTTCCAAATAATCAGAAATAATTTATATAAAATTTTGGTGCAAAAATATTGAAAAATGAATTTACTATGATTTAATTATGATTAAAACTAACAAAAATTGATTAAAATATTAAATAAATGATTTTTCAGAAATAAAAATCATTTCAGAAAAGTTTATTGTTATAAAAACTCAGAATAATTTTTGTGGAAATTTATAAGATTGTTTTGATATTTTAATAGAATTTTATAAATATAATAGAATAAACTTGATTTAATTATTATATATATTAAATAAATAAATTTTTGAAAACTAAAAATTGTATGTTAAACTTTTTCATTAGATTAACATAAAATAATTTTTGTAGAATTTTTAAAAGAGTTTTAGTATTTAAAATCCATTTTTAAAAATAATATAGATTATATAGTTATAAAAGAAATCAAAAAAAATGTTTGCATGTGCCAAGGCTCGAACCCGAGTCCTTGGCCGGTTACTAGGTTTTAAAATCACAAGCCTAGACCATCTGGTCTAGACCCTGAGAACGAATAGTTCTAGGTTTGAAATACATATATAGTCTGATTGGTTGATTTCAATAATTGGTAAAAATATAACAGCGCGTGAGGGGACTCGAACCCGGGCCTTCGGCCGGTTCGATGCTTAGTTAGACAAGGGACAACCAACTGATCTGTTGATCATTTGGTATAAATTTTCATTTGTTATAATATATAAGTAGATATCTCGCTGTTTCATCTTCCCCAAATATTAGGTCGAACCCTAGGTTTTCTTAATAATCAACAATAACAATTAAATCCCACAGAACCATTAGGGCTTTCAATTGCACGACAACGACTAATAAAACAAAAGAATTAATTGGAACTTACAATGCGCAGATGTTTGCGAATCAATGGGTCAACGTGGAGGTCAAAATTTCTTGATTTGGTGCGATTAAACACAGGAATAGAGTTAATTGAAGGTAGGTGTGACACCCGGCAAACTCAGGTTAGTAACGTTGACTAAACTAGTAAGTCTACCTTAGCGAGTCATGCATATTACGTACTTAACGGGGTCAGTCGAGTCGGTATGATGATTCTGGGAATCATCGGTAGTCGTTACGATGATCCGCGGGATCATCGGGAGTCGGTCCATAACCATGTGTACAAGGATTGGTGATTCGTGGAATCGCCGGGTTTAACGCACACACGAGTCTCGAGTCCCGGGAATTGGTGAACGGATGTAAACGTGTTAGTTATCGTGCATTATATGTTTGAAATCATTATGTGACTTATCGGTATGTGAATACGTGTTTATATATGTTAAAATAGTGTTTAACGCGCCAAAAACCCGTTCCAGCAGCATAGAGGCGATTAGGAGCTTGGGGAAACCCCTAATCGCCTATACTAGAGGCGAGTAGGCTGAGTTGGGGCGAGTAGGGGCCCTACTCGCCTGAATAGAGGCGAGTAGGAGCCCCAATCGCCTAATTGGATCTGCTACTCGCCTATACTGCTGAACACGGGTCAAAACACCTATAAATAGAACCCTTAACTCCCCAAACACCATTTGTGCAACCCTAACTGATCCTAAGCCTCCCACACACCTTGAAACACCTCTGGAGCTTGCTTTGCCTCAAAACACACCATCACCAAGCTTATACACCCTTCTTTGATAAAATCCAAGGTGTGTTCTTCATCCTACACCTTTGTAAAGTTGTTGTTTTGGTTCCCCAAAAGTCCAGACCTTGTTTTGCTAAGTTTGTGTCTTTAAAACCCTTTGAAAAGAGTTCTAAAACAAGTCTACACCATAATACTTGCTATATGTGAAGTATTTGTGCATATGATGATTGTTGGTGATTATAACATGAATGTTTCCATGAATTTGTTGTACTTCTGATGTGTAGGTGTTGTTAGGATGATTATCTATGAGTTTAAGCCCTTGATATGATGTTTAGGTGCAAGTATGCATTTTGACCCATTTGGGTAATTCTTGAAGAATAGGATGTATGATGTGATTCATTGCTTGTTTATGGTTAGAAATCATGCTAGGATGATGATATAACATAGAGATGATGAATTACAACTTGTAGGAGATGAAATCTGATTGTTTCCATATAGGGAAAGATAAGGTTAGTTAATGAAACCTAGTATTTGCCATTTTTGGAAATAATCGCACCGAGCCCGTTAGAACAGAGATAAATTGGGGGTTTTTGCTTGGAAAGGCTTGGTTAATAGTTTAGTTTTGATATTGGGTGCTTTTACATGTTTCGGATCTGATTTGGAGTGTTCGGCGCGCGAAATTGCACTACAGAAATGCAGAGGCGAGTAGGATCCTATTCGCATGAGGCTTCATGCGAATAGGCTCCTAAATGCCTAATGTTCAGGCGAATAGGCTCCTAAATGCCTAATGTTCACGCGATTACAATCCTAAATGCTAGTTTGATTCCTAATCGCGTATAATGCTGCTGTATGTATATTTTAACATCCCGGAACACGATTTGACGCCTAAGAACATGATAGGAACCCCGGGATGCATCCAATGACTTAGTAACACGTGTTCGGACCTGTTTACGCGTTAATCGGACATTATGCCAGACTAGGTGAACTATTGCGCGTATTTAGTGTTTAATTACATATGTTGCATGATGTTTTGTATTTACCTAACACGTGGGATGTCGGGTCACCAATGGGATGTCGGGTCTTGTCTGGCACGGTCGGTTTAACAGTTAAAGATGTTTTCAAACGTTTTTGGTCACGGTCTGGACATTCGGGGACTACTTAACCCACGGGTTATTAGTCCGGATACTTATACACATCTTATGATAGGTCGCCGCTATTTGGGGCTATCATAGCATAATTACTTAACTGTTTTCAAGTAACGCAATCCGAGGTGAGTGTCATAGCCCCACTTTTACCGTTTTGCTTTCGGGGGAGAAACATGCTACTTATTTTGATTACTCATCATAGATCATGTTATACTATGGTTATTTCACGTACTATGCGGCTTTTACAGAAAGTCCCAGGGGGGAACCATGAATGTGTGGGGATGCACAACGGGGGAAATGTGGATAGATCTATTGGGCCTTACAAACCCCACCCGACGGCTGGGAGCCGGGCGGGTGCATATTGTCTCTAACACTTTGGGGGTTACCGAGGCATCGGTAATCCCGTCCGTCTGGGCTGGCTTCAACACTTATACCGGTTTAGTAATGGATTCCCAACCGCAGTAGTAGCAATACTTAACGTCTAGCTAACGTTTTCATAACATAGTAGTAACGGAGATGATCTTACCGAACTTATAACAACACTTTATAAAAGAAAACCTGTGAACTCACCAGCATTATATGTTGACATTTTTGGCATGTTTTCTCAGGTCGCTAAGGTAGCAGTCAATGGGCTAGGCGCACGGAGTCATGCACAGCGTCTAATATTTTGAAGCATATTAAACAATGTTTTGTAAACAATGATATGTCTTTTGGTTGTAAACAAGAAATGCTTCCGCTGCTGGTTTACAGCTCAAAGCATGATATTTTGGTTTTAAATATATTATGAATGCATGTTTGTTGTATGTTTATTGTGATCGTTGACTGAGATCCTGGTGTGTCACGCGTCTCCAGGTAAAACCCCGCACGTGGAATTTGAGGGTGTGACAGATTGGTATCAGAGCCAACGGTTATAGTGAACTAGGACTGCATGTAGAGTCTAGTCTATAACTGAGTCGCACACACTAGACGGTCACAGATAGTCGAGTCTTAACAAGTGGGTAACAAGATGACTAGTCGGGGGTGTCGGTGTCATCATCCTCTACGCTACATCATCTGTTTACTCTTTATCATCCCATTTCTTGACTCATCCTTACTATGATTCGACGGCGAACGATATACTATTGAACTTTCTTGGCGGCGGTGTACATTGGGGTAGCTTCGGCGTACTCTTGAGATCTGTCCAGGGATTTGGACATCTCCCTTCTATGCCCTAATGGACACGCTCGTTCTTATGCATACTATCTTGTATTTATACTTACGATAATACCATGATTGGGCGCTAGTGTTCGGTGACTTGAACTTCAAACTTAAAGCACGCCTGGAGGACCATGTAGAACAGTTTATCATGTTGGGTGCACACGAGATTGAAAACTGTGATGCATGGGATCCCTAGCGGACTTTGGGCTTGAACGGATGGACCCGAACTGGGCTCGGTCTAGTTCCTTAAAATTCCTAATGGGTTATACCACGGGCGAGCCTAAATCTTTTGTTTCATGTTGTGACAGAAGATGTCAGGAGCTCGTGGAGGTCGCAGAGGCGGCCGTGGTGGCGGCGGTGGCCGTGGGAACATTAATATGACCCAAGCGGAGTTGGATAACCTGGTGCAGCAGCATGTGAATATTGCTTTGGCTGAATTCCAAGCCGCTCATAATGCTATGGGTGGTACGTCGATTCTTACCTATTTTATCTTGTTCTTGGGTACTGTACCTTTTCTTGGTTTTCACCTGTGTGTCTGTTCCAGGTGGTGCTGTCAATCCCCCTCCACCCCAGTGCTCCTACAAAAAGTTTATGTATTGCAAGCCCCACAACTTTAGTGGCACTGAAGGGGCAGTGGGACTGCTCCGCTGGTTGGAGAAAATTGAATCGGTTTTCTCAATGTGCAGCTGCCCGGAAGGCGACCGGGTGAAATATGCTTCTGCGACCCTGGAGGGTCAAGCTCTGACTTGGTGGAACTCCACCACCCAGACTATGGGTATTGGGGAAGCCCACGCTATGCCCTGGACAGAGTTCATTCAGTTGTTGAAAAACGAGTACTGTCCGCGGGATGAGATCCAGAAACTTGAGCACGAAGTCTGGAATCATAAGATGGTGGGGTCCGAGATTGAAGCTTACACTGCTAGGCACAATGAGTTGGCGGTGTTCTGCCCTGATCTGCACGCACCCGAATACCGGAGGATTGAACACTATGTTGCTGGGTTGGTACCGGAGATTGCGGGGTTGGTTGCTGCGGGTAACCTCACTGTTTATTCTGAGGTGGTTCGGTCGGCTCACAGGCTGACCAATATGAAGGTGGCTGAAGGGGTCTTGCCTCCTCGGGGCGCTACTGTGAAGGCTCCTGAAAGTAACAAGCGTAAGTGGGAAGTTGTGGGTAGAGGCTAGAGTTCGGCTCAGCCTCAGCAAGTGAAGAGGCCTGATGTTGGGGGATCGTCGTCTGAACGACAACTGGGGGTTTATGCTGGGAAGTTGCCGAAGTGTGATCGGTGCAACTATCATCATACCGGTCCTTGCGATGATAAGGACCGTTGCCGTCGGTGCCATAAGATTGGGCACCAAGCCAAGGATTGTAGGTCCAACCCTCTGGGGAACCGAAACCCGTCGGTCACACCAGCCCCAGCCCCTCAAGTCGCTGCCCCCCAGGGAAATCAGGGGAAACAAGGGTGCTATAACTGTGGTGAGCTTGGTCACTACAAGCGTAACTGCCCCAAGTTGAAACAGGGTGAAGCCGGGAAGAACGGGTCGGGTAATGGAAACAATGGGGGCAGAGGCAGGAATGCTCGCGCCTTCGTGATTGGTTCGAGCGGGGCTCGACAGGATCCTGACACTGTTACTGGTACGTTTCTTCTCGATAATCGCTATGCTACGGTTTTATTCGATTCCGGTGCCGATAAGAGTTTTATATCTCTTGGGTTTAGTCAATTGCTTGATAGGGTACCTACACCTTTAGAGGCTAAGTACCTGATAGAATTGGCTGATGGTAAGAAAGTCGAGGCGACACACGTCCTTAGGGAGTGTCACCTTGAGTTGTCGGGTTATTCCTTTCCTATTGATCTTATGCCGGTGTCCTTGGGTAGTTTCGATGTTGTCGTGGGTATGGATTGGTTGTCTTTGTATCATGCTGAGATCGTTTGTTTTGATAAAGTCATTCGACTTCCTCTCCCTGATGGAGAAATTCTGTTGGTGCACGGTGAGAAGAGCGGGGTCCCGTTGAGTATCATTTCGTGTATGAAAGCCTATAAGTATCTTCGGAAGGGGTATTCTGCCATTCTGGCGCTTGTTTCGGTTTCGTCGGAGGAAGAGAAGAAGATCGAAGATATTCCTGTTGTCCGTGATTATCCCGATGTATTTCCTGAAGACTAACCTGGTCTTCCGCCTTATCGTCAGGTCGAATTCGGTATTGAACTTGCTCCAGGTGCGGCCCCTATTGCCCAAGCCCCTTATCGTCTTGCACCTCCCGAGATGTAGGAGTTGTCAAACCAGTTGCAGGAGCTGTTAGAGAAGGGTTTCATTCGACCTAGTTCGTCCCCGTGGGGAGCCCCTATTTTGTTTGTCAAGAAGAAGGACGGAAGCCTACGAATGTGTATCGACTACCGGGAATTGAACAAGGTTACCATCAAGAATCGTTATCCTCTTCCTCGCATCGATGACTTATTCGACCAACTTCAGGGTTCTAGTTTCTACTCGAAGATCGATTTGAGATCGGGGTACCATCAGTTGAGGGTTCAAGAAGCTGACATTCCGAAGGCCGCCTTTTGAACTCGCTATGGCCATTTCGAATTCTTGGTCATGCCTTTTGGTCTCACCAATGCACCGGCCATTTTTATGGATCTGATGAACCGTGTTTGTAAGCCTTATCTCGATAAGTTCGTGATTGTCTTCATTGATGATATTCTAGTCTATTCCAAGAACGAAGTGGACCACCAGGAACACTTGCGCCTTGTTTTGGAACTCCTGAGGCGGGAACAGTTGTACGCCAAGTTTTCTAAGTGTAGCTTCTGGTTGCGTGAAGTCCAGTTCCTTGGTCATCTAGTCAATGAGAAAGGAATTCACGTTGACCCAGCTAAGATTGAAGCCATTAAAGACTGGGAAGCACCAAAGACGCCATCTGAGGTGCGGCAATTCCTAGGCCTTGCAGGTTATTATCGTCGTTTTATCGAGGGATTTTCGAAGATCGCTCAACCCCTCACCTCGCTTACCCAGAAGGACAAGAAGTTCGACTGGGGTGATTCGCAGGAGTCGGCCTTCCAGATGTTAAAGGCTAAACTCTGTTATGCTCCTATCTTGTCCTTGCTTGAGGGCACGGACGATTTTGTGGTTTATTGTGACGCTTCTATCCGGGGTCTCGGTTGTGTACTGATGCAGCGCAAGAAGGTCATCGCCTATGCTTCTCGTCAGCTCAAAGTTCATGAGAAAAACTACCCCACCCATGATCTTGAATTGGGTGCTGTAGTCTTTGCTTTAAAGATTTGGAGGCATTACTTGTACGGTACCAAGTGCACCATCTACACCGATCACAAGAGCCTCCAGCATATCTTTGATCAAAAGGTGTTGAATATAAGGCAGCGTCGCTGGGTCGAGCTTCTTAATGATTACGAGTGCGCTATTAAATACCATCCTGGCAAGGCGAATGTAGTCGCAAACGCCTTGAGCAGGAAGGAAACGGTTAAACCTCGTCGTGTTCGAGCTCTTCAGCTCACCATCCATTCCGGCTTACCTGATCGAATCCGTTCGGCGCAACAAGAAGCTTTGAAGGAGGAAAACCTTAAAGTTGAAACCATGCATGGTGCTGATAGCCACCTTGAACTCAGGTCCGATGGCCTACATTATTTCGCTGAACGTATTTGGGTTCCTTTATTTGGGGGCTTGCGGGAGCTCGTTCTTGATGAGGCTCACAAGTCCTGGTACTCTATTCACCCTGGCTCCGATAAGATGTATCAAGACCTGAAGATACTTTATTGGTGGCCGAACATGAAGGCGGACGTGGCTTCGTACGTGAGCAAGTGCTTGACCTGTGCCAAGGACAAGATTGAATATCAAAAGCCGTCCGGCCTTCTGCAACAGCCTGAGATTCCCGAGTGGAAGTAGGAGCGGATTACAATGGACTTTGTGACCAAACTCCCGAAATCGCCCAGTGGTTGTGACAAGATCTGGGTGATTGTTGATAGGTTGACAAAGTCTGCGCACTTCCTCGCTATCAAAGAGACCGATGGCCTCGAGCGTCTGGCACGGTTATATCTCAACGAAGTGGTCTCTCGGCACGGGGTGCCTGTCTCTATTATTTCTGATCGTGATTCTCGGTTCGCCTCTAACTTTTGGAAGTCCTTGCATAAGGCTCTGGGTACTCAGTTAGACATGAGCACAGCCTACCATCCGCAAACTGACGGTCAAAGTGAGCGGACAATCCAAACACTAGAAGACATGCTCCGGGCATGTGTGATCGATTTTGGCAAAGGGTGGGAGAGTCATCTACCGTTGGTGGAATTCTCCTACAACAATAGTTATCATTCTAGCATCAAGGCAGCTCCGTTCGAGGCTCTTTACGGGCGGAAATGCCGGTCTCCTCGGGATCGTCAAAAGAGCTATGCTGATCGTCGTCGCAAGCCTTTGGAGTTTGAGGTTGGCGACAGGGTTTTGTTGAAGGTATCTCCGTGGAAGGGCGTTATACGTTTTGGGAAGCGGGGCAAATTGAGTCCTCGGTATGTGGGACCGTTCGCAATTCTGGAACGGATTGGACCGGTAGCATACAGGCTTGATCTGCCAGCTGAACTCAGTAATGTTCATAATGTCTTCCATGTCTCTAATCTGAAGAAGTGTTTGGCGGATGAATCTTTGGTTGTTCCTCTCGAAGAGATCAAGGTGGATGATCGTCTGCGTCTTGTGGAGGAACCGGTTGAAATTCTTGACTATAAGATCCGTAGCCTTCGCCGGAGTAAAATCCGCATTGTTAAAGTCCGTTGGAACTCAAATCGTGGACCGGAGTTCACGTGGGAACGGGAAGATCAAATGAAGGCTAAGTATCCCCATTTATTTCCTAAACGCGCGTTCGAATCAAGACATGTCTCTGCTGAAGCTAAATGAATCTCGGGTCGAGATTCCTTTCAACAGGGGGATGATGTGGCAACCGGAAAATTTTTCTTCTCTTTCGTCTCTTCCTTTTGGCCTTGGGCAATTTTCGGGACGAAAATTCTTTCAACAGGGGGATGATGTGACACCCGACAAACTCAGGTTAGTAACGTTGACTAAACTAGTAAGTCTACCTTAGCGAGTCATGCATATTACGTACTTAACGGGGTCAGTCGAGTCGGTATGATGATTCTGGGAATCATCGGGAGTCGTTACGATGATCCGCGGGGTCATCGGGAGTCGGTCCATAACCATGTGTACAAGGATTGGTGATTCGTGGAATCGCCGGGTTTAACGCACACACGAGTCTCGAGTCCCGGGAATTGGTGAACGGATGTAAACGTGTTAGTTATCGTGCATTATATGTTTGAAATCATTATGTGACTTATCGGTATGTGAATACGTGTTTATATATGTTAAAATAGTGTTTAACGCGCCAAAAACCCGTTCCAGCAACATAGAGGCGATTAGGAGCTTGGGGAAACCCCTAATCGCCTATACTAGAGGCGAGTAGGCTGAGTTGGGGCGAGTAGGGGCCCTACTCGCCTGAATAGAGGCGAGTAGGAGCCCCAATCGCCTAATTGGATCTGTTACTCGCCTATACTGCTGAACACGTGTCAAAACACCTATAAATAGAACCCTTAACTCCCCAAACACCATTTGTGCAACCCTAACTGATCCTAAGCCTCCCACACACCTTGAAACACCTCTGGAGCTTGCTTTGCCTCAAAACACACCATCACCAAGCTTATACACCCTTCTTTGATAAAATCCAAGGTGTGTTCTTCATCCTACACCTTTGTAAAGTTGTTGTTTTGGTTCCCCAAAAGTCCAGACCTTGTTTTGCTAAGTTTGTGTCTTTAAAACCCTTTGAAAAGAGTTCTAAAACAAGTCTACACCATAATACTTGCTATATGTGAAGTATTTGTGCATATGATGATTGTTGGTGATTATAACATGAATGTTTCCATGAATTTGTTGTACTTCTGATGTGTAGGTGTTGTTAGGATGATTATCTATGAGTTTAAGCCCTTGATATGATGTTTAGGTGCAAGTATGCATTTTGACCCATTTGGGTAATTCTTGAAGAATAGGATGTATGATGTGATTCATTGCTTGTTTATGGTTAGAAATCATGCTAGGATGATGATATAACATAGAGATGATGAATTACAACTTGTAGGAGATGAAATCTGATTGTTTCCATATAGGGAAAGATAAGGTTAGTTAATGAAACCTAGTATTTGCCATTTTTGGAAATAATCGCACCGAGCCCGTTAGAACAGAGATAAATTGGGGGTTTTTGCTTGGAAAGGCTTGGTTAATAGTTTAGTTTTGATATTGGGTGCTTTTACATGTTTCGGATCTGATTTGGAGTGTTCGGCGCGCGAAATTGCACTACAGAACTGCAGAGGCGAGTAGGATCCTATTCGCATGAGGCTTCATGCGAATAGGCTCCTAAATGCCTAATGTTCAGGCGAATAGGCTCCTAAATGCCTAATGTTCACGCGATTACAATCCTAAATGCTAGTTTGATTCCTAATCGCGTATAATGCTGCTGTATGTATATTTTAACATCCCGGAACACGATTTGACGCCTAAGAACATGATAGGAACCCCGGGATGCATCCAATGACTTAGTAACACGTGTTCGGACCTGTTTACGCGTTAATCGGACATTATGCCAGACTAGGTGAACTATTGCGCGTATTTAGTGTTTAATTGCATATGTTGCATGATGTTTTGTATTTACCTAACACGTGGGATGTCGGGTCACCAATGGTATGTCGGGTCTTGTCTGGCACGGTCGGTTTAACAGTTAAAGATGTTTTCAAACGTTTTTGGTCACGGTCTGGACATTCGGGGACTAGTTAACCCACGGGTTATTAGTCCGGATACTTATACACATCTTATGATAGGTCGCCGCTATTTGGGGCTATCATGGCATAATTACTTAACTGTTTTCAAGTAACGCAATCCGAGGTGAGTGTCACAGCCCCACTTTTACCGTTTTGCTTTCGGGGGAGAAACATGCTACTTATTTTGATTACTCATCATAGATCATGTTATACTATGGTTATTTCACGTACTATGCGGCTTTTACAGAAAGTCCCAGGGGGAACCATGAATGTGCGGGGATGCACAACGGGGGAAATGTGGATAGATCTATTGGGCCTTACAAACCCCACCCGACGGCTGGGAGCCGGGCGGGTGCATATTGTCTCTAACACTTTGGGGGTTACCGAGGCATCGGTAATCCCGTCCGTCTGGGCTGGCTTCAACACTTATACCGGTTTAGTAATGGATTCCCAACCGCAGTAGTAGCAATACTTAACGTCTAGCTAACGTTTTCATAACATAGTAGTAACGGAGATGATCTTACCGAACTTATAACAACACTTTATAAAAGAAAACCTGTGAACTCACCAGCATTATATGTTGACATTTTTGGCATGTTTTCTCAGGTCGCTAAGGTAGCAGTCAATGGGCTAGGCGCACGGAGTCATGCACAGCGTCTAATATTTTGAAGCATATTAAACAATGTTTTGTAAACAATGATATGTCTTTTGGTTGTAAACAAGAAATGCTTCCGCTGCTGGTTTACAGCTCAAAGCATGATATTTTGGTTTTAAATATATTATGAATGCATGTTTGTTGTATGTTTATTGTGATCGTTGACTGAGATCCTGGTGTGTCACGCGCCTCGCGGTAAAACCCCGCACGTGGAATTTGAGGGTGTGACAGTAGGGGTTTGTTTTTTGGCACCATAAGGTTGTATGGCCGGATTCAATTTATAGGAGTCCTATGGATTAATTATTTTAGAATGTTTTGACCCATTAATGTATAAAACGCGTGAATTTTGCTCGAATTGGTCAATACGCAAGTTGTCATCGTGCAGATTTAAGCATGATTGATGGTGGGTTAATGAGCACTTTTAATTCTTGGTCTTGGTTGCCAAAAATGGCTGCATCAATTTCCTGCAGTGTGGTCGAACACATCAAGAAGAAAAGGGGAGTGGTTTGGGCCAGATTCTAAGGGAGGATGGGCAAGTGGGCCGGCCTTTGGGCTAAGTAAGGTGGGCTCCGAAAATTATAACAAAGGTGGGTTTATATGGTTTGGGTTATGGATCAATAATTTTACAAGAGTATTTTGGTTTGGTAAAAAAAATTTAATAGTACTAAACTAAAAAAAAAATCTGTTTTGATTATTATTATTATTATTATTATTATTATTATTATTATAAACCTTTATATAAATATATATAAGTTATGTGGTGGGGAAAATAAAGGTTTAGGCACATTATATAATGAACGATAAAATATAAAGTACGTATTAAAATTTGTGGAAAAATTTTGCGATGTTACAAGTATGGGGAGCACCGTACAACTACTCATACTATTTGTTGAAGGACATGAAGGAAAACATCTACAGCAGGACTAAGTTCCTATTGTATCCTAGATTTGTGATGAAGATCATTACAAGTTAACTAAACTTTGGAGGTATACCAAGAGGATTCACTAGAGTCTAAATGGTAAACCAAGCCAACATCCAATCTGGGAGCCTGATTCACAAAAGCAAGAACAATCTCATGTATGACATGCTCATAGTGGAGGAGGAGGACCTGACTGAGTAGTAGATGTTTTTATGTTTGTTTTTTTATTATGTTTTTATATATTTGATATATATATATATGTGTGTGTGTGTATGTGTGTTTTTTTTTAAAAAGGGTAAGAAAAACAGGGGATGGGGGGAAAAGACTTGTTAACAAACACCTGATCACAAAAATATGTAAAATAAAGTTAAAATCTCATTAAATCTGAACAAAATCTGACTAAATAGAGTCAAAATATGAGAAAATATTAGAAAATCTGGACTTAGGAAGGCAACAAAATGAATTTCTGCCTAGTTCATTGATAATCTTTGACTTTTGAAGTCAACTTAACTTCTCAAAGGTCAAATTTGAAAGATCAATGTCATTTGACATTATGATCAAGGAAGGTCATTTTCTTTTAAACATAAAAACGTTTTAAGGTCAATTGAAAAATGTTCAAAACGATTTCAAATGTACATTTCAATTGATAAATGAAAATCTAAACAAAAAGCTTAAACTAAGAACACATTTCTTTTTAGATTTAATTCTAAAAATTTTTTAAAATACACAATCAAAGGCTAAGAATTCAAAGGATTGTCAATATTTAATTTATAAATGGTACAAATACAAAAACATTTTTCAAAAAGGAGTGGATTGTCAAAGAGATATGTGATCAAAAGTCAAGGGTTTGTTGATCATAACATCTGACAAACAACACTGATAAGGCCAACAGTTGTCAAGCTTCAACAGATGTTGAAACAATTTATCTTGTTCACGAGATGTTAAATCACCAGAGGTTCCACAACAGACGATGGAGAAACAGAGGTTGTTCACCGGATGTTGACAATAACAAAGGTTCTAAACCAAATGATTAACCAATAAAGGTTGTAAATCAGATGATAATGAACAGAGTTTCTTCAAAAGGCTGTTAAATTATACAACATTTTCCTGGAAAAGCAAACCTCACACATAAGCTCTCTGATTCTCAAAATAATAATAATAATAATAATAATAAATAAATAAAAATAAAAAATGGGATGAAACTCAGAATAGTTTAGGTTATTCAAATCAAATTCTCATCATCATAATAATAATAACAATAATAATAATGATAATAATAATATTATTATTATTATTATTATTATTATACCAATAATTAATATTATTAGAAGTTATATCAAATATTAAAATTCAAATAATCAAAATAGTATTAATCTATTAATATATATAAAAGAATTGAACATTGCTGACGTGGCGTGCAATGGTGCCTTCATTCTCTCCATGAAATTACCACGTGGCATCATAATTGAATAATTTTAATGTTTTTTGAATTATTTCCTTTTTTAATTAAAAAAAAAGATAAATATAAAACCCTAAATTTATCTCTCTATCTCTCAATTCTCAATTACTAAAATTAAATTGAGTTATTTTAGGAAAAAAAAAATTAAAAACAAATTTAAATTTTTCTCTCTTATGTTCCTCCCATAATTTTTAAACGTTAATATCTTTTATATTCGAGATTTTTTAAATAATAAAATTACACCAAATTAACGAGCGTTTTATTATCTTTCCAACGAGTACCATAGTGCTATATAAAAAACAGAGAAAAAAACGACTATTTTTTGTGGGGTTATGTTCATACAGAAAAAAAAAACACAAAGTGTTCAGGTTATTCATTAATCATGTTTTTTCTTTTAAACCAGGTTATTATCTACGATGTTGAAATTCAGCCCAATCGCCATGCTATCATTGGAATTTTACTCTTCTAAAGATGGATAGGTATACTTCATCAAGAGAAGTTAGGAGAACGAATCACGCAACACTGCAACACATGGTGTTACCATATAACAAGGTTATTTTTTTTATTTATTTAATTAAAATAGTAATAATTATTACTATTAGTATTAATATTATTAGAATTGTTATATTTTTCAACCCCAATCATGAATTCTATATCTATATAAGTCAAAGTCAAATTGTAACATAGTTTAAATTACGTGAAGATGATTATATGTTGAAGGTTATCCTTTTAATACTGTATTATGTTTAATATGGTTTATGCTTTTTATTTTTTTAACTTTTTAAATAAATGTTTTTTTAACTAAGATTGATTATGTTTAAGTTATTTACGCTTTTCGTGATTTGAGTTTTCTTCTTTTATCATTTTTTTATTATTTTTTATTAAATCATATTAAATTTTTCAACCCCGGGACCTTCCCGGGGTAATCAGCTAGTAATACATGTTTTAATAATATAAAAATATAATAACAATAATGGTAATTCGTGTGATTGTTGGTATGTATTGTTTGTACCTTAAATCCAAAAGTCAAAACTAGACTTGTTATAGAAATTAAAAAGATACGATAACGAAAATAAAAACAAAGTCTTGTGTTTGTGATGATGGGTGACTAGTAATCACGGGCTTCTCTTGACTCTTGCAGTCTACACATAAAACAGAAAAACCAAACACCACAACACGATCCCATTCATGCAAACTTGTATATAAATGTTAAAATAGGTAGCATGTGGTTGTCAAAATATATTATGGTTCCATAAAAACAGCTACTAGATCTCGTAGCACAAAAGACGTACACACATCTAATTCTTAGTTTTTTAAGTAATATACCTTATTGTACCATATGTATTATATGTTATAATTACTGAAATTTGTTTGGAATCCTTCTATCATGCTTTATAATATAGTATAGATAAATGGAATAATATACTTTGTAATATCTTAGAAAAACTAATAGAATATAATTGCATGATATAAGTTGTAAATTGTTTTTATACAATATCATTTACTTGTATTCTCGTAATTGCAGTGGCAAACCTTGACCCGAAACTTCGGGAGGACGGAAATCACCAAGGGTCGAAAATCACTAGTTTTGGGGGTACGAAACCGTATATACTAAAAAATTTCTATACAAATACTATATAATCGTAACTTCTGAGTGAAAATTCGGGAGGGGGGGTCGGCCGCCCCTCCCCGTCCCTTAAGAGCTTGCGTAATTGCTTAGTTTTATGTAGTGGACAATATTTGGCATTGTGTGGGTTGACACGAAATCTACTGAGCATGCACTACTACAACATGCGCGACATCCAACCCCCCCCCCCCCCCCCCCCCGCATGCTCAGTAGATTTCAAATGTTGCCCACCTAAGAATAGTTATCGAAATTAGGTAAACATCTACACTTTCTTTGCTTGACCAAAAGCTTGATGCGGGCAACAAGTTTGAGAACCCAATTTTTTTGTAGGCTATATGGGTCTATTGCACAGTCTTTTAACTTGGTGTTTGGTTTAATAGATGTTAATGGAATGTCACCAAGTGCTAAAAGTCTTAAAGGTGATAAACTTGAAGTGCATTGAGGTATGCTCTTTCTTTCATGTGTCAAATAACGAAGAAACCTATTTATCCTCTAGGTGATGGTAGTGACTAGTGAGTGTGATTCTATAAGTCGATCTCATCAAAATTTTGCGTCCTGTACTTTATATTACTTGAATCTTTTACTTCTACACTTCCTCGGAATGACCGCATTCTAAACTTTCATGACACTCTTAGGATATGCAAAATAATTAACCCAAGAAGTGTGGTCAACTAAAAATGCATTAAGGTTTACTATTCCCATCACTTGCCAAATGATGATATAACTAGTAGTGTTCAGAATTTGATTCGAATTCAAAAAATTCGAAATTCAACTTAATTCGATTCGATTATCAAGAATTCGATTCGATGATCAAAAATTCGATTCAATGATCAAGAATTCGAATTTATGAAATTCAATTCGATTCGAAATTCGAATATAAATGATACATACATACATACATATAACTTTAGAAGTTGGGCAAATCTATAAATTTAACCTAAGTCATAAATTTGCCCAAGCCTAAGTAAATTCCATAACTTAACTCTTAACCTTAAACTAATTTATTCAAATTTGCTTCGAATTCGAGTTTCTAATCCGAATTCGAATTGAGTTTTTTATTCAAATACAACTTCAAACCAAATTGGTCAGCTTTTAATCGAATTCGAATCGAATATGAATTCAACAAAAAAAAATTGAAAAATTCGATTCAAATAATTCGAAAATTCATTATTCGATCCAACAAAAACCCCTAAATAAATAGAACACATATTTTACTTTAGGTGATGGTTATGAGTTAGATTTGATAAATAGTTTTAGCGATATCATTTCTAAAACATACGATGAAGTTGCAAATGATACATCTACACCTCGTCAAATTTCTACTGGCTATATATAGTATGTGTGTGTATATATATATATAGGGAAAGTATAAATTGAAAACCCACTAGAGTTAAGAAAACTCTGAAAAACCGTCAAAAAACCATCTAAAAAAAATAAAAAAAGCGCCGAACGAATATTTTTAAAAAAAATAAACAAAAGTTTTGCGTTGTTAGACATGTAACAGAGCTGTTACATATGTAATAGAGCTCTTACATATGTAACAGCACAAACTTTATTTATTTATTTTTTTAAATATCTCTTCGGCGCTTTTTTTATTTTTTTGGCCCAAAACGCTTAAAAACATGTATGTTATCTTGTCTATTTTTTTTTCAAAAAAAAAACTTTTTAGATGGTTTTTTTGACGGGTTTTCAGAGTTTTCTAAATTAGAGTGGATTTTCAAAATACCCACCCCTATATATATATATATATATAGGTAAAGTATATGGAGGAAACCCTCCTTATTTGGTAAACTCTGGAAACTCTGACTTCCCAACATTTTTTTTTTTTTTGAAAAAAATAGGGTATGTAATATACATTTTTTTAAGCATTTCGGGCCAAAAAAATCGAAAAAGCGCCGAACGGTTTTTTTTTTAAAAAATAAAAAACGTCTACTGTTTACATATAGTTAACACATTGTTAACACCTGTTATTAGCGCTTAACATGCGTTAGTCAAAAATTTATTTATTTTTTTTAAAAAAAAGTACTCGGCGCTTTTTTAATTTTTTTGGCCCAAAATGCTTAAAATCATGTGTATTACTTGCCCTATTTTTTTCAAAAAAAAAAAATATTGGGAAGTCAGTGTTTCCAGAGTTTACCAAATAAGGAGGGTTTTCTCTATAACCATTCCCTATATATATATATATATATATATATATATATATATATATATATATATATATATATATATAGGGTCAAGATCGTGTACAAAGTGTTTTTTTTGTGAAAAGTGTGAGAATGACTAAAAATTGATACTTAGGCATCTTTTTTTGAACTTAGTCGTGATGTTTTGCCTATAAAAACACCAAACATAACAATTAAAAACTGAAAACAAATGTATTTTAGGCTTAAAACTAAAACTCCATGCTAAGAACATTAGCAGTGTGTTTTAAGCGTTAAGTAGTGTGTTTTAGCTGCTTTTTTTTTAATTTAATGAGTATAATACATTGTATTGTGTTTTAGATTATTGTGTTTGGTGTTTTTTAAGTTAAAACAACCTAAAACATCATTTCTAAATCCTAGACATGATGTCTACATGTCAATTCTTAGTCCTTCTCACACTTCTCACGAAATATGTCCTTTGTACAGGATCCTAAACCTATATATATATATATATATATATATATATATATATATATATATATATATATATATATATATATATAGGGGAGGGTTATCTTGAGAACGCTAAATATTGTGAGAACCGTGAGAACAAGTAAAAAAATCAATCAAAATCAATTTTTTTTAATACAAACCCCATTATAATCAAAATACAACATTAATAAATGAATTTTCTTTCCAAATAATTCATCTTTTCTTGCAAAAACACTTTAAAATTAACTTTTTACACATGTAAATGAAACAGTTTACACATGTATAAACAGCAAATTTACACATGTGTAAAAACAAATTATTTCCGTATATGTTTGAATTTTTACGCGTAAATTGTGTTTTTTAGTAATAAAGAGAAGTGTAAAAAGAAATTTTGAATTTGAATGGTTTTAGATGTCGTTCTCACGATTCGCACGAAATATAGGTGTTCTCAAATTAACTTTCCCCTATATATATATATATATATATATATATATATATATATAGGGTTCAAATAGGAACCAACCCTTAAGTAGGAACTATAGGAACCAATCTGAGCCATCTATCTTCAATGGCATGATTGTAAATAAGTAAAATTTTAATTAATTGTTATTTTAATAAAGGGGTATTAATGTCTTTTGTTCAATATCATTTATTAGGTAATTAATAAGAAACTCATGTATATTTGGAAACAGAAAATTAGTGTTTATGGTATACCCAAACGTATTTATTGTATATACTATTAAAATTATATCTCGGTATATATACAACAGTGTACATTGGTGTATATTCGTTTTTTCATTCATCATCATCACCAACACAAGATATACATTGATGTATATTTGTTTTTTCATTCATCATCATTCAACATCATCAACACAGATATACATTGGTGTATATTGGTTTTTTCATCCATCATCATCAACACAGATATACATTGGTGTATATTCGTTTTTGAAGTGTACATTGGTGTATATCAGTTTTTTTTTGTTCATTCATCATCATCATCAAACACATATATACAACGGTTATATGATCTTCTATCACATGAGATTGTGATTCAATGTTTTCATGTATAGAATTATTATCCATAACTTGGAAATCTGAATTGTTGGCCGATTTTAGATTCTTTTAAATCGAAAGTTTTTTCAATTCAATCAATTTAAATCTTCTGAATTCGACTGGAAGTTATTTCGATTCAATGGAATTCAATCGAACGTGATTTTTTTATTTGGGATTAGAGATGATAATAGGTTGAGAGATTTAAGAAAAGTCAAAAAAAATCTTGCATATTAATTGCAGGAAGATAATTAACTGTCATATATAAAACTTTTAATTAAATTAAAATATAATATTTAATTGTCTAATTACATAACTACCCCCTGGATCAAGATCAAAGATGAATGGCTCAGATTGGTTCTAAGTACCTAACTAGGCTCTTGGTTCCTATTTGATCTTTTTTCCTATATATATATAGGGGAAGGATAAATTGAAAACCCTCTTGAGTTGAGAAAACCTTGGAAACCCATGTAAAAAAACATTTTTTTTTTGAAAAAAATAATCAATGTAAAATACATGTTTTTAAGCATGTTGGGCCAAAAAAATATAAAAAGCGCCGAAGGGATTTTTTTTTTAAAAAATAAACAAAGTTGCTAAAAAAACATATGTTTCAGCTATTTGCTGTTTTTTATCAGGTGTAAACATGTGTTTTCGTAGCTTTGTTTATTTTTTTAAAAAAAATCCCTTCGACGTTTTTTTTTTATTTTTTTGGCCCAAAACACTTAAAAACATGTATTTTACATTGGTTATTTTTTTTTTAAAAAAAAACTATTTTTTACATGGGTTTCCAAGGTTTTCTCAACTCAAGAGGGTTTTCATTTTATAATTGGCCTATATATATATATATATATATATATATATATATATATATAGGGTTAGGATACTTTGAAAACCACCATGAGTTGAGAGAACCATAGGAACCCTTATGGACCTTTGATCTTCTCAATCCAATGGTTGAGATTAAAATCTTGAAAAGTTTTGTCATCACATGCAACTTAATTTTATGAATATTTTAATACAATAAAGTACATCAAGGGGTGTTTTGGTAAAAACACCATGAAAGAGAAATAATTAATATAATATTATACTAATTTTTTATTTAATTATTCAAAATATATAAAATTTTTATTATATATTTTTTTATAACAAATATTCAGATGACTATGACGACGATTATTTACACTGGTGTAATTATTTACACATGTGTAAATCTACCATGAAATACCCGGGTATAATTATTTACACCAGTGTAAAAACCAACGAAAAACATCTACCACCAAAAACATCTATACATTGGAATTACACCACTGCAAAAATGCCCCAAAACATCAACAAAAACATCTCTACATTCGAATTACACCACTGTAAAAACAACCAAAAGGATCTATACATTCAAAAACACCAACGTAAAAACATAGTTACACCATAAAATATGCAACCTACATCTAAAAACTACCTCTACAAAAAAATCTTGTTCACCAAAAATATACACAACCTACACCTCAAATAGGAAAAAAAAATACATGAGTGTAAAAACCCAAAACTACAAAAGATCTATACCTCAAACATCTACACGTTTCATATTTACACTGGTGTTTTTACATCATCATCTTCACAGCATCTCCTGACAAAAACCAAAAAATTAATATTAATAATTTTACACTAATGCACAAAAATAAAATCAGAAATAATAATAATAATAACATAAATAATAAAAATAAATAATAACAGAAAATAATAAAAAATATTAATAATAATAAATTTAATAATAATATTAATAATAACAGAATAATAATAATAATAGTAATAAAATTTAATAATAATAATAATAATAATAATAAATCCTAATACCTGTCATACCTTTGTCTTCGTACCTTCAAATATCACAGACGACCACCATCAAACACCACAGAACGACCATCGGAACACCACAGCCACACCGGAACACCACCGGAACACCATCAAACACCACAAACCACATAATGACCTTCGCCGACCACCATCAAACACCACAGCCACACCAGAACCACCCCTCGAAAACCAGATCTGTCATCATCGGACACCACCGTTCTGTTCTTTGCTCATCGAACCTCGAACCACCCCCGTTCTTTGCCCATCGAACCTCGAAACCCATCAGATCCACCCCCAAACCCCATCAAAACCCATCAGATCCACCTCCAAAACCCATCAGATCCACCACCCACCTTCATCGTCCCAGACCGTCCCTTGTTCATCGTCCCAAAGCCGACCCTGTTGTGATTTTTTAGAGAGAGAAAGAAAGAGAGATAAAGAGAGAGTCGGTTAGTGTGTGTGTTTTAGAGAGAGAGAAAGAAAGTGAGAGAGGGTGATAAGAGACAGATTTAAAAAAAACGAATATAAATCAAATTTCTTGGGGTGTGGGTGGGTTGGGGTGGGGTAGGGTAGATGGTAATTGACACAAATGCCCCTCAATAAAATAATCCTACCAAACATATGTGTCATGATATTATTGGGTTAGAGGAGTTTTCAAGTTCTCGTAACTCAGAGGAGTCTTCAAAATATCCGAATCCTATATATATATATATAGGGGAAAGGGAAAAGAGAAACCCTCTAAAACGAGAAAACCCCCGGAAACCTAACTAGTGGTTAAGATTGCTACACCTCATCAACTTTTCAAATTGTAATAAATAGGAGGGAAAGGGTATTATAGACAATTTAATCATTCCATCTCTCTCTCCTTGTATAAATGCCAGCCCCCTCTTTCTCTCTCTTTACTTTTTTACTCTTCTCCCTCCTCAATCTGTCTTTCTCTCTCTCTCTCTCTCTCAAGACTTCCACTACCATCATCAACATTACCACTGCCACCATAACAACCACCACTTGACACCCCCCACAACAACCACCCAACCCCAAAATAAAACGATGTCGTTTTCCTCCTACATCAACAAGATATACTCTTTGCAGAGTCATCGGCCTCTCGCCGGAGTATGACCGGAAACTGGTCGGTATAACCTGCAACCACCCGAAGAAACCAGATGTACCAGATCTGAGGTTAGAGAGTAAGTTTCCATCATCTTTTATAACCTGCAACCACCTGAAGAAAACATAAAGATCAAAAGGAAGAGTCTTTGTTTCCAATTTTATGTTTGTTCTTGATCTTGAAGAAGAAGGTTGTTCTAAAAAAGGTTGGTGTATTATTATTATTATTATTGCACATGTGATCTCTTACAATAACATGGGAAAAATAATTATACCTGAAATCTGGAGCTTAGAGGAAGCTTTGAATAAAGAAGTAGCTGAAGGGGGTAGAAGAGGAATATTAGGGAAAGAGGAACGGCGATGAAACGGCGTCGTTGAGGATGGAGATGCAAATATAGCGTGAGCCATTGAAGAAGGTGACATTTGTGTGTGTTGTGTTATGTTGGGTAGGTGATCAGAGATGAGTTGACCTGGTGGTAATATTATTGGCACACTTTTTTATCAGTAGAAGCAACTCACCATGTGATACACGCAACAACTAGTTCCCCATTTGTTTTACTTTTTTGGTTGGAAGTGACCAATTATTTCCACGTTTTAGATTTTCTTTTTTTTTTTTTTTTTTTTTGGAAGTGACCATATAACATCTTTTTATTCTATTACCCAACACCAAAATTATGTTATCACACACCACAATTTTAAATCAAACCGTTTTAGATTTTTTTTTTTTTTTTTTTTTTTTTTTTTGGAAGTGACCATATAACATCTTTTGGGTGCTTTATTGCTGTGTCAAGTTAAAAGGATACCCACAATGGGGCCTACCCACAATTATACAAATAAGGATACCCACAATGGGGCCTACCCACAATTATACAATCGTTTAATGTGAATTGTTTTTTGATTAGTAATACTAATGGATAGTATGTTTTTTGTTGTTATTATTATTACTATTTGTGAATCGTTTAATGTGAATCGTTTTTTATTAGTAATACTAATGGGATGAAATCTGTGTTGCGTCTGTTTCGTATGTAACAACACCACTAAGTTGGTATAAATTAGTTTCTGATATTAGTTCTACCAGATTCAAAGGTTTGATTTTTTTGACTTTGATGAGCTACACATGGGATGAAATCTATGTTGCCTATGTTTCGTATGTAACAGCAGAACTAAGTTGGTATAAATTACTTCTGATTTTTTTTTACAATATATTAATTAAAACAAAAGTCATTAATCATGGTGAATTTTAATGTCTCTTAACATATGTAACAATATGTCTGATTTGTTTTTTACAAGTATGTGCATGTTTGTATGAGTATTATAATGTGTGGGATGTATGTTTGCATCTGTTTTCTATATTGTTGTTTTTGTGTGTTACTAGCATCTCTTATTTTTGGGTGACTTATTATGTTAAACATCAAAAATGATTTTTCGTTTTGTGTTTTATGTTTGTAGTATCTTGTTGTTTAGTTAGGGTGTTTTTATCGTCTATTTTTTCGTATAATCTTTGTGTTATGTTAGACTGTTTACGTGTGTAGCATATATGTTTTTTTGTAGTCAGATTCTATTCTATGTTTTCTAGCATATCAAATTCTGCTCTATGTTTACTGCAGACTACAAAAGTTTTGTCTGTGTTTTCCAGTTACACATGTAACAATTCTGTGTTTTTGCACCATGTCTTTCTATTTTTTTTTTTGGTTTTCGAATGTATGAGTTTTTTTTATGTTACCTATGTCTGTTTTTACAGAAAATGTCTATTTTGTATGCCCCATATTGTGTATTATGTATTTCTTTATAAAGAATCAATTTTTTGAGTATAAAGACTCATTTTGTTAAGGTGTTTTATCTGTGTTTAGTTAAGGTGTTACGTGTGTAGCATATATTTTTTTTTCTTGCAGTAAATGTGTGTTTGTATGTAGTCAGAATGTTTTGATGTTTGCAGACTACAAAGTTTTGTATGTGTTTGCAGACAAAAACGCATGTTTACACACGTAGCACTCGAGTTTTTTTAACCAGATTTTTTTTTAATAGTCAAATCATGAATTCCAAGATGAAGATGATTATCAAGAATGAAGTGTAGACAATTTGATGATTTATGATAGTTTTTGTAAATTGATGATTTTTTTTTTTTTTTTTTTTTTTTTGCAGGTAAGCATATTTTTTTGTATTAAAGATGAAGATGATTATCAAGAATGAAGTGTAGACAATTTTTTTTATTTATGATACTTTTTTTTAGCATTTGTTGATTTGTAATGACCGTTTTGTTTGTTTTTAGCATTTTGTAAGAAACAAATTCTTGTGTACATTTGAATGTTTTTTGATCTATAAAGTTTTTAGCACTTTGTAATGACCGTTTTGTTTGTTTTTAGCACTTTTGTAAGTAACAAAATGCCTATAACCATATCAATTCTCGTTACGTATGCAACAATTCTGGTGCTGGTACAATAAAACGAAAAAAACTATGGTCTAATAAAAAAAATAATTAATCAGCATTTTTTAAATAATATAAACTGGCAACTCAGTTTTAACAAACGTAACACAACACATGTTACATATGTAACATGGGCATCTGGCAGATTTAGGACAATGACCACAAAAGTATGAGAGAGATGATGTGACATGTGTCATGTCAACTTGTCATAAATGTTTTTTCAGAAAATGTCATTTGACCCTTTTGCCCTTTTTTTGTCATCTAGTCTATTAATTTAAATCAAAAAGCATGAAAAATTGTGGACCATTGATCTACTTTGATCAATGGTTGTAAGAGGGTTTATAAGGTTTACTCATTTTGAGTGGGTTTTTATTTTAACCACCCTATATATATATATATATATATATATATATATATATAAAATTTGATGTCAATTTTAGTTTTGTTTTCTAATAAAAAATACATTTTGTTTTGAGGTATTAGATTAATTTGGCTCGCTCCTTTTAGTTAAAACTTTATATTATATAGTTTTTCGTATTGCGTAATTGCGTGTTTAGTTTTAGTTTTTATTTTTTAATTAACTATTAATACCCTTTTCTCTTGTATTAGAAATTGAAGAAAAGAACAAAAACAACCCGATTGTGCGTGAAAAAAAATCGGACTTTATTAATTAAATATATAAAAAATATACTATATTTAATTTGAAAACAGATTCTATATGTTCTAAAGAGGTCAAACTAATAGGACTTCAAACACTCAAAATATACGAGTTAAAGATATAAGGTATATATATATACAGGTAGGTTCCTGTACAAAGTATAATTTTCGTACAAAATGTGAGAAGTCTATGTATTCATTGTGTTTTAAATTTTGGCTATGATGTTTTCGATTCCTTACGCATTGTATTATATAGAAAAACACCAAACGTAACAATTTAAAACATAATCAAATGTATTATAGACATGAAATTTAAAACACACTAATTACTTCTTCCTATAGTGTTTTAGATTACATGTCGAGAATACATTAATTAGTGTTTTAAATTGTTAAGTTTTGTGTTTTTCTATACAATACTTATATGCCAATATGATATAAAACACCATACCTAAAATTTAAAACACAATACCTATATAGACATCTCACACTTTGTATGAAAATGTCCTTTGTACATGAACCTCGCCCTATATACGCACACACAAATAAAGGAGCTCTATTAGTATTTTCTTTTTAATCAAAGTATTATAAAGATCGATTGCCCTTTTGGCTTATGTTTGTAAATAAAACAAGACTATATTTATACTGAGAGAGCACTTCGCAAGATTTGAAGTCTTCATTTCTTTGGAAGATACTTTACGAACAAGACTTTATATATAACGCATGTTGTAGTGTATGGTGAATGCCCATTTTAACTACTTAATTGTAACATTCAAATGAGTGTTTTGTTGCTTGCAGTATATTCTTGCTTCTCTCTAGATCATGAATTTCTTTTTCATAACAATTACCCTAAATAAATGAAGTAGCATATGAAGTAGGATTTCAACTCTCAACCTCACAAACAGATTAGAGATACTCCACAAACAAAACTGTGAATTATTTGCATAAGTAGACGAGTGTTTTTTAGAGTGCAATTAGATGGTTCATCACCAAACAACCACAATAGATGAAGCCGTTGATCCATTCAGCGACTTCTACCTCTCCCATACCATGTCTTACACCACTCCTGCAACATTGTTTGTGAAGCCTCACTCTCAATCAATGACTTCTAAAAAGCCTCACTCTCAATTAGCGGCTTCTAATAAGCTTCACTCTTGATCTTGATGGTGACTCCAAACCTTAATCTTTATGGCACAAACTAACCTGGGAAACAAGAGCGATTTTTTTCGGTGGACGGAAAACGTTGCAGCAGTGATGGACGAAAAGAAAAGTAAAGGGAAGAAGATAGACTTGCTTGTTTATTTTAAAGATGAAGCATTGGGAAATGGAATATTAAAAACACACTGATGACCTTGTAAAAAGTTGCATTCAAACCATATATCAAATTTATTTATTTTTTAACCATTTATTAACCTTCTACTTTTTTTAATCGGTCCTGAATACTTTCTAGTTTAGTTACTTAAACATTAATTTACTGTTCAATTTTTATTTTTTTACTTTATTAACTAGAGTGTGCCTTAAAAAGCTTTTTTTTTTCTTTTAATGTTTTATAATATTATAGAAATAAAAATTTTCAAGCACAAACAAGATGATAGTTGAACTTTTGGTGAAGCCTTGGATTCAATCGGCGGCTTCTAAGAAGCCTCACTCTCAATCAGCGGCTTCTGACAGAATGTTTCAGGTGTGTAAGAAAGTGTAAGAATGTGTAAGAAAATTAAGGATGAAGTCGCTGAATGGATTAGCTGTAACGATCCCACATCGGTTGGGAAAGAGAACTAACACTTCTTTATAAGAGGTGAGATACCTTCCCTATCGTGACGCGTTTTGGTGTGTGAATTGCTTACGACCAATGCAAAATCGGGGCATGCCGGGACAATATCGCAGTACAGGAGTGGGTTGTTACAAATGGTATCAGAGCCAGAGCCCGGACGTTGTGCCAGCGAGGACCCTGGGCTCCTTAAGGGGGTGGATTGTAATGATCCCACATCGGTTGGGAAGGAGAACTAACACTTCTTTATAAGAGGTGGGATACCTTCCCTATCGTGACATGTTTTGGCGTGGGAATTGCTTACGACCAATGTAAAATCGGGACATGCCCGGATAATATCGCGGTACGGGAGTGGACTGTTACATCAGCGGCTTCACCTATTGTGGTTTGGTGATGGATCACCTAGTGGCACTCTAAAAAAAAATCTCTCCTAATTATGCAAATGATTCACAAAAGTGTATTTATACCACATATTGTAGCAAATGGTGAATGTCCATTTAAAATGGTTGTAACTTGCAATGAGCGTTTTGTTGTTTGCATTATATTATTGCTTCTTACTAGGCCTTGCATTATTTTCGTAATAATTATGCTAAATGAAGTTACATATGTAATCTTGTTGGAAACAAAGGTGTAACATTGTGGTCCTAATTACTATTATGGCATGACAACTAGAGCATCGGCATTATTGCATTAATATTGTAAGAGACATAAACGTGGTATGATCGAATGGCATCCAATGGTTTGTAGCTCCATTCATCTCATGATTTCCCTTTAATGTTGTTTTCATCCGTTTGGATTCTTTAAGGACGCACAACAACGATCACATATTATATAAAATCAAATAAATTGCGTATAAACAAACTAAAATATAAAATCAAATAACTATTGTTTCTACCAATATATCGTTGAAACAATGTCCACCATACGTAACTAATTGAAGAACTATTCGACTTCATCATAAGTAGATACACAGTGACATTGTATTCTATATAATCTTGATTGAGTCTATCGATATCTTGTCACTGTGAAGTAATATAAAACCATGGAATTTCACTTATTTCTTTTCAAACCCAATATTTTACCGGTTCGAATCTCACTCAAAGTAGGGTTATTTTGAAATGAAGGGTTGGACCTTGGGGTGGGGGGGGGGGGGGGGGGGGGGCTAGGGACCGAACCTGAAGGGTGCGGGACTTTATTATGGGTGTGTACCGTCGACCGTTAAAAAAAAAGTAATTTATTTAGTTGATCAGGCTTAAGGATTTTTTTTATTTTATATTTTTCAAATCCCTTCAAATGTTGAAAATCCTTATTATATTTTAGTAGGTAAGAGTAAAATCTACCTCAGTTTTAACTTCTTAAATTTAACATTCTACATGTACATTGTTGTAGCTAGGGACTTTACAAGTAACAAAAACCACGCACGTACCAAACCATGGAGAGTTTAATCGATCTCCACACTCACACATACACAATAAATGATGCGAGAAAACAAAAATAACATAGGAATTTACATGTGTTCACGTGAGTTTAAGATACATATACGACCAAACTAAAAAGATATATATATATATATATATATATATATATATATATATATATATCTTACTATTTGATTTCGGTGATATAACATAGAGTTACATGTATAAAGCTTAAATTAGGGTTAATGTCACGCGATTCTCACGTTCCTCCAAACTTGATATAAGATATCTTATTTTTTTTTAATGGCTAGTGCAGTTGGCTCTGAAGATGCCAGCTACCTCCTTCGGGCCGGGATGAGCAGTGGCTGTTAAACCCTATCTAAGTTCAAATCATTCACAGTTGAGCTTACTTCCATTATGTACATGTTTTTGCACTTAGTAAGAATCGAGCTTGCAATTGGGACCTCCCTTGTAGGAAACCCTTATTTGAAAACCACTCGAGACAAATTTTCATCATCTCATAATTAGGGTACGTACACATGTAATCTGAACCTTAAACGTATTAAAACAAAGTTCAAAATCAAATGTAGCATTTATTTGAATTAATTAATTGCGTAAGTTGGTGTCATGCAAAAAGAAAATTTAGTAAAAAAAAAAAAGATTTATGATAGGAAAAAGAAAGCTCTAACCCACCGCTAATTAACATATTGTGTCCAACCTGTTCAATAGAAAATGTCACTTTCTCATCTTTAAACCACCTCTATGCTTAAATTCATACTCCATACATATATGTAGGCCCTGAGAGATATGGAGAGTCTTATTCTAATAATTCAAGATAGTCAAAATTATTTGAATTCATCATGTTTCATTATATATTTGATTACATGTTGGTTATTTTCTAGGTGGTTCGTGATTTTTCTTAACTAATAATATATTTATACTTGATGTTTTATTTTACGTATTTTATATTCTACGTATAAAAAGGGGTTTTGAGTAAAGGGTTTATTCGGTAGCAGTCACTTTATTTCTCGAGATAAGAAGGTTTGTCTACATCTTACTCTTACTAGTAAGGTTTATTTGGATATTATGTTTTCGGAAGCAGTCATTTTATTTCTCCAGATAAGAGTAAGATTTGTCTTCATCCCACTCTCATCGGACCGAAGTACATTTTTTTTACAACACACGAGACAAAGTCAAACAAAACACAAGACCTAAAAATTTTTACTTCTCATAAGTGTACGGACACTTTAAATGCATAATACACTGCGTTTTTTCTTTTTGTTTTTTGTTAGTTATCTTATTAAAGGTGGAAGCTTTGTGATAGAAGATAAGACATGAGAGCTATTATTGGTGTTTAAAGAGACAGCAGTCAACGGTTTATGGCAATAGGAGCAAGAATGATGATGAACCAAGAAGAAGAGACGAGAAACAAAACACAGCAGGATGAAAACGACAACGATGATCACGAAAACGACACTTTGATGCCCGGCTTTCGGTTTCATCCAACCGAAGAAGAGCTTGTTGAGTTCTACCTTCGCCGTAAGGTAGAGGGCAAGAGATTCAATGTTGAGCTCATCACTTTTCTTGATCTTTATCGATACGACCCGTGGGAACTTCCTGGTTAGATCACTTTACTTGTGTATACCATATGTTTGTGTGTGTATGATTTCTCAAACATATGATTCTTTTTTGTTGCTTCTTTGGTTCAGATCTATCCGATTCGGTTAGATCTTTTCATGTCCTACAAACTAGTGTGCTCTATCTTTGCTTACTTTTTGTTGGTGTTAGGTTATTGCAAGAATATGCATACATATGTCTTTCTTTTAATGAATTATCTTCTTTTTGTTGATTTTTGTTTGATTCTACAATCAAATAGCTTGAATTATTTGATTAATCTACATCTTGGTCTAAAACTAGCTAGCTAATTAATGTTTATGTTAGATTTTTGCTATCTTTTCTATCTTATCAAGAAACCTATCAATTATATTATTTTGGGTGTTTTCCTTTTTAGTTCACATAGTTGTTTCTTGTTTCTTGAACTATAATCTATTTCAAGAACGCTCATGCGAGAGCCTCGTGCACTAGATTTATCATTCTAATCTTTTGCCAGTTTTTAGTCTTTGATTTTGTTAAATTTTAGATCTTGCATCATTACCAATTCACTTCACTTTGTTCATGAGTTTGTCGAATTAGAAATTAAAATAAAGAAGTATATGTGCCTATATATAATCTGGATTTGTGTTTTACATGTGGTCTCAGCTTTGGCCGCAATAGGCGAAAAAGAATGGTTTTTCTATGTGCCAAGAGATAAGAAGTACCGCAACGGGGATAGACCTAATCGTGTGACAACTTCAGGCTATTGGAAGGCCACCGGAGCCGATAGAATGATCAGAACCGAAAACTTTAGATCCATAGGGTTAAAGAAAACCCTTGTTTTTTACTCCGGAAAAGCTCCTAAAGGAATTCGAAGTAGTTGGATCATGAATGAATACCGGTTACCTCATCATGAATTCGAAAGATTACAAAAGGTACGTTTGAGTAAAATTTAACAATATAATCTAGATATATATATATATATATATATATATATATATATATGATAACTTGATCATGATTCATGAACAAGTGCAAGCAACCATATATTTATTTAAACAAGCATGAATCAATCATAAACTCATGTACCAATCTCACCGCTAGCTTTAAATGCATACCTCTCTCTCTCTCTCTCTCTCTCTCTCTCCTCTTTCTCTCTCTATATCTATATCACCGCTAGATTTCAATGCTTGCTAGTATGTAAAGACATTGATCCGGTTAACATGTTTATTGGTTTCGATCCTTTGTTTTAATACTTCCAACCTTTTTCCTACAAAATTTATGTTCATTTGTGTTTGGTCACTGAATTAGGGTTTTCTACCGCGTAGGTATTTCGTCGGAAATGTGTAGGAATTTGTTATGCAAAACTTCAAATTATACCATTTTCTAATGTTTACTATGGTTTTTTTTTTTTTGTTTACAGGCTGAGATATCATTGTGTAGAGTTTACAAGAGAACAGGAGTAGAAGACCATCCATCTCTACCTCGTACTCTCCAAACAACAAGGAATATTAGTACTACGTTAATATCTTCAACTCACAATAACAAACAGCACACACAGAATCCAACGGCTTTCAACTGTTTTGAAGGCCAATCTTCTCACCATAATGGAGACAAAACCGGTGACACAAGTGTTTGCAACACACCAAACATTGTTGGAACTGCTTTGGGTCTCTCAAACCCTATCAATGTCTCCTCGTATAATAATATCTTCCCCACCAACGTTGAGGATCTACATAGGATTTTAAGCTCCCAACAAGCTCTAAACAATTGTCCACCCTCTCAACTTCTTAATATGAACAATTATCAACTCAATGTTTGCTCTAACTACTCTCCAAATCTCTCTGGTAATGATTTGCTGGAGCAGCAACAGCAACAACAACCGCAACCAGAACTGCCGCCTCAGGTGCATCCCCAAGCGCTTCTTGAGCCTAATTACATGTCTGGAGCCGTTCAAGGAACATTTCCGGACAGACTTTGGGAATGGAATTCGATGTTGAGTGAAGGAAGCAAGGATATCATTGACCCCTTCAAGTAATTTGCTACTATGCTTATTGTTAAGTTGCATGCATAGTGTAAACTAAATGTGCAACAAGTATTGATTTTGGTATAATCATGTTATGTTTAATTGTAGGATCTTTAAGCTAATTTTGTTAAGTGATAAGGTTAATTCATAATATGTAAAATGACATATTGACAATATATTAGGTTTTTTGGTATTTGAGGCAATAAACTTCTGCCATAAAGTTGTTTTTCTGTTAACCAAATATGTAATCTACTAATCTGTGTTGTGATGTGCTTTATTTGGACCTTTTTGGGCTAATGGCTTAATTCTACTGGCTTAATGGTCTGGTCTCTAATGTGTTATTAGGCTATGAATGTGTTTTGAGGAGTTACCAAGAAAATTGTAGTGCTGAGTTATCTAGAAGTTGTTGCAAAGTAGGTTGTTTAGAAACGAGGCTAATTTTTAATTGATTTTTCAAACATTTTATGAAAACAAAAAACCTTTAGAACTTTATTAAAACACTGAAGAGAAAGTAAACTGTAAAAATGAGCTTAACATAAAAATATCATAAAGATTTTAGGTTTTTGATCTAAATAAATCAATGGATGAGATTAAAATGTGAAAACTATACGTTAAGTTTTCTAAAAGAAAATGAGAATAGCAAAATAGGTATAACCCACGATTGTTGAGTTTCACCTCCATTTGTAAACGTTCATAACTTTAGCATACAACATTATTTTTCTAAAAATATATATATATATATATACCATAATAACAAGGTTTTTATCATCTTTCATTTGCATACTCTATACTTTAAAAAAATTTGTTGCGTTGATAACTTGCGTTTTATCATGATACAACTTGCGTTTTTTGCCAGATATAACTAGCATCTTTTTATGGGGGATATTATTTACACAAGAAGGAAAAGTTAATTTTCACAGCCCTCTACGGCCCGTATAGGGCTCTACGGGCCGTAGAGGGTGTCAGTGTAATAAATGCTCAACCCTCTACGTCCCGTAAAGCCCTATACGGCCCGTAGAGGGGAGTTTGGTGGGGTTCATTTAAACCCTATACGGGCCGTAGAGACCTCTACGGCCCGTAGGCAGTACGAGGTACGAGGTGATTGAATGAAGTGTCTGACATTCAGTGTGTCAGTCTGAAAAGTCTCTGAAAAAGCTAAACCTATACGGGCCGTAGAGGGCTATACGGCCCGTAGGAAACCTGGTTGTTGGGAGCATTAAACCCTATACGGCCCTTATAGGCCTCTACGGGCCGTAGAGGGTCCAGATATATTCTTCTTCCTTGTCTTCTTTCTTCAGTTAACGAAAAAAAATTTAAACACGCGGTGCACAAAAATCCGGTCGATTTCAAGCTACCACGATGTCTTCGGGTCACTACGGTAATGTTTGGGATGAATGGGAGCATTCGTTTAGCCTATCTCACGTCTCGGAAACCCTTTTCGGAGCCGTGGTGGAACGTGGTGAGGAGGAGGTTAGCTCCGTTGTTCCCTATGGTGACGGGAATGCACTACCCGATTTGAACCTGCTACCCGGTTTCAACCTGCTGCCCGATTTGAACCAGGAGTACGTACAAGAACCGGAGTCATTTTACGTGCCTCCGCCAAGTCAACCACAGTACGAATACGCTGGTGCATCAGGGCACGACGGAGGTGATAACGGTGGCGAGGAACCTGTCCCGGATGTTTCGTACGAAACGAATCAGGTGTGTTTATGAATTTGCACTTGTTTATAATTTAGACCCGTGTATATTTAGACTCGTATATTTAGGGTTTGTGAGATATTTAGACCCGTGTACATATTTAGACTCGTACCTAAATTTGTTTTAGGGTTTGTGATATATTAGTTGTTATTTGAACTCGTAGGGTTTGTGAGATTTGAACTCGTATATATTAGTTGTTATTTGAACTCGTAGGGTTTGTGAGATTTGAAGTCGTAAGGTTTGTGAGATTTGAACTCGTATATATTAGTTGCTATTTGAAGTCGTATATAAATTTTGCAGGTATTCAGGTCTCTTAAAGACCTCACAGAGTGGGTTTATCAAAGAGCAAAAAAAAAATGGTTACATTACCGTATACTCACGTACTGTTTCGGAAGGCAGGGGGCCGAATAGGAGGGTAACGACGGCATGGATACGATGTGACCGTAGTGGCGTACATCATAGTGTAGCCACGGTTCGAAAGACGGGCAGTAAAAAATGTAATTGCCCGTTTGAACTAATAGGGAGATACCACTACGGCCACGATGGTTATATTTTGGAGGTCCAAAACCAAACACATAATCACAAACCTTTCCAACACATCGAGGGTCACGCGTATGCTAGGAGGCTGGGTCCGGCCGAGTTAAAATTGGTGGATACACTTTATTTTCAAAATGTTACGCCAGTAGACATACATTCGGCCGTTAGAAAACAAAACCCGGATAGTCCCTGCATCTTAAGAGACATACATAACACAATAACCAAGGTTAAGCATTTGTTATACGGCGGCAGGACTCAAATGCAGGTATTATTATTATTATTATTATTATTATTATTACTTCTTTATTATTATTTTTTAATTATTATTATTGCTATGCAGGTACTCGAAGCCACATTGGTGGAAAAAAAATTTGTTTACTTCACCCGGAGGAATGCCTCGACAAATGCGATCGAGGATATTTTGTTTGTCCATCCCACCTCGCACAGGTTATGGCGTGCGTTCCCGCATGTGCTGATGATTGATGCGACCTACAAAACGAACGAGCATAAACTTCCGTTTATTCAAGTTGTGGGGATGACATCAACATCCAAGTCGTTTATTGTCGCCCATGCATTCATCTCCCGTGAAAAAAAAGATAACTACTTGTGGGTGATACAAAGGCTTAAAGAGTTGCTAGAAGATAGTACGGAGCCCCGTGCTATAGTTACTGATTGTGAGAAAGCCTTGATGAATGCATGCGACATTGTATTTCCAGCAGCTTCGAAGTTGTTATGCAGGTATACATGTTATTATTATTATTATTATTATTATTATTATTATTATTATTTTTATTTTTATTATTATTATTATTATTATTATTATTATTTTTATTATTATTATTATTATTATTATTATTATTATTATTTTTATTTTTATTATTATTATTATTATTATTATTATTATTATTATTATTATTGTTGTTGTTGTTGTTGTTGTTGTTATGCATTCAGGTGGCACATTCAACGAAATATACTGAAGCACTGCAGACAAGCCTTTGGAGATGAAGATTGGAAAATATTCGTGAAATCTTTTAAGCGATTATGTAGATCTTCATCTCCGGCATTTTATCAGCACTGGTTAGACCGATTCTACAGACGACTATGTCAAGACAAACGAACTGGTACATATTTTATTAATTTAGTTTAAAACGCATACACACATTAACAAATATCTTTGTTCTATCTTTACAGATGTTTTTAAATATATAGACCGGGTCTGGCTCCGTGACTACAAAGAAAGGTTTGTTTCTGCATGGACAGACACAAACTACAACTTTGGTCAGTATACGACCAACAGAGCTGAGAGCCAGCATTCACGGTTTAAGATGCACATTAAGGGGCCTAACAACTCGCTACACAAACTTGTGATGATTGCAGATGATGTGGTAACGTCACAACAGACGGCAATAAACCACTCGTTTGAAGAGAGTTTGTCTGTGAAAAAGGTGCACCATGACTTACCGATTTTTGAGGACCTACTCGGTAACGTTTCCCATGCAGCGATCGAGAAGATGATAAATGAGATAAAAAATATAGAGAAGTTGAGGAAACGAAAAAAGAGTTGTGGTCACCAGCTTTTCGCGAGTTCTGGGTTACCGTGTGCATGTCGATTAGATTCGTATATAAATAAAGGTAATACCATTACTTTATTATTATTATTATTATTATTATTATTATTATTATTATTATTATTATTTTATTGAATACAGGAATAAAAATTCAGCTGTCCGAAATAGACGTCTTCTGGACACGACTGAATTACGAACCGGAAGTAGTATGGAGCGAACCTGACCTTGCGAGTGAGTGGGAAATAGTCAAAGAGACACTGCTGTCTCAATCACCACGCGTTCAGAGAAATATGTTGTCAAAAATAAAGTCGGTGGTAAATCCAAGTATGACTGACACTCAACCTCCTGAGGTACAAAAGAATACTCGTGGGCGCCCAACTACAAAATCAAAGAAAAAAAATCAGCAGGAGGATGCGCAAGAAGACGTTAGTATTATTATTATTATTATTATTATTATTATTATTATTATTTATTATTATTTATTATTATTTATTATTGTTATTGTTATTATAATTTTATTGTTATCCATTGTAGGAAGACGAGCCTGTTAGAAGACGTAGGCCATCAGACCCAGGTAGAGATACAATGAGAGTGTGTAGCAAAAAGTATCCACTCTTAAGAGGGGACAGGTACATAAATAACTATTTATACATACATACATACATATATATACAGTACACATCCCTAATCATGATTTCCCAATGTTTGGCTGTGACAGGTATAAATTTGTGCTTAGAGCATTTAAGCATCAGATTGATCCCCTGTATCGACGGTTTGTCACGCATATTCAAGATGTTCAGCCAGACGGTAACTGTGGGTTCCGATCTGTAGCTGTGGCTTTGGATAGGGAGGAGGAAGACTGGGATTTGATCCGCCACGTTCTTAAAGTAGAGTTGATGGGTCAATACCATGAGGACTGGTACGAGATTTTGAACGGATTCGACGATAACGCGTTCGCCCGCATATACTCGTCCATAGATTGGAGTGGACTCGGGAATGCACCACACTCAAAATGGATGGAGATGCCTTTGACTGGATTAGTGATTGCTCAGGCATTTGGTGTGGTCCTTCAATTCTTCAGTCCTCTTAGAGTGTGCACATTCTTCCCTATTCACATTCATCCTGAAAGCGTGATACAACATCGGGTCATTTCGATGGCCTTCGTGAACGGCAACCACTTCATAATGCTTAAGCTAGCAGACGACGCTCCGATGCCTTATCCGAGCGGAGCATGGAGGCGTTGGGTAGATGTAAATCACAACCCATGGTTAGCACTATACAGGGATCGTCTTGATGAGGGGCGTAGGCTATCTCAAACAGATCCAGAGTTGTTTGACCTAACAGGCTGTCCTGATTCTTCTAATAGTTCGGTGTAAATTTGTTTTTATAATGTATAATGATTTATTAAATACATTTTTTTATTTTTTATTATTATTTTACATATACAATATGAAATGAAAACGTTATTTTATAAAAAAAACCTATACCACCTAATTAAAACTAACAAAATTAAAAAAAAACAAAACTTGTATTGGGCCGTAGAGGGCCCTATGGGCCGTAGGTAATTTTTATCTACGGGTCGTAGGGCCCTCTACGACCCGTAGGCTTCTGGAAGATGCTCGTAGACACCATCTATGGCTCGTAGAGGCCATTGAGCCTACGAGCCGTAGAGGCTTCTACGAGCCGTAGACACCATCTTTTGATTTCTAAAAACTTTTGTAAAGTTTATAAAAAGTTAATCAGTAGTTTTTAAAAAAAATTGGAGTCTACGACCCGTATAGGTCCCTACGGGCCGTAGACGATGATTTTTTTTTAAAAAAAATGGGTTTTCAGTTATATGTTATATATAATTTTTCTGGGTAATAAACCAGCGAACTGGTAGCCCAGATGGTCCCCATTGTGTGTATAAGTGTGTATGTGTATGTGTGTGTGTGATGCTTGATAGCCATCAGATCGATTCACGTCCCAAACGTTTTTTTTAATTTTTTTCACCTACGGGTCGTAGAGACCACTACGAGCCGTAGGCTTCTGGAAGATGCTCGTAGACACCATCTATGGCTCGTAGAGGCCATTGAGCCTACGAGCCGTAGAGGCTTCTACGAGCCGTAGGCAAAATGTTTTGATTTCTAAAAATTTTTTAAAGTTTATAAAAAGTTAATCAGTAGTTTTTTAAAAAAATTTGGAGTCTACGACCCGTATAGGTCCCTACGGGCCGTAGACAAGGATTTTTTTTTAAAAAAAAAATGGGTTTTTAGTTATATGTTATATATAATTTTTCTGGGTAATAAACCAGCGAACTGGTAGCCCAGATGGTCCCCATTGTGTGTATAAGTGTGTATGTGTGTGTGTGATACTTGATAGCCGTCAGATCGATTCACGTCCCAAACGTTTTTTTTTAATTTTGTTCACCTACGGGTCGTAGAGACCACTACGAGCCGTAGGTAAACAGGTTAATTTTGTTTACCTACGGCTCGTAGAGACCCCTACGGGCCGTAGGTAAGTTATTAAAACCCATTTGAACAGAACGATCTGTTCATTTCTCCCACAACAAAAATAAACCCAACCCTAACCCCCTCTGCCCCCTTTCTTCTCCTATCGCCACCACCACCCTAAACCACCACCACCACCCTAAACCACCACCACCACGACCGGCCCACCACTGCAACCACCCGAATCCGACCATCAAGACCCTAATTTCAACCCGGATCCATCCCCCATTTTCGAAACAGGTTATTTTTTTTTTCAGTTAATTATAATTAGTTTTTATGTTTTAATTAGTTAATTGTTATACATTATTGTTGATGGTTGTAGATAATTGTTAGATTTTAGTTTTTTTTTTCATTTTTTTTCAGTTTTTTTCAAATTTAGGGGTTTAGGGGTCGTCGTGGTAGTTTGTTGATTGGTTTTTGTTGTTGATTGTTGTTGATTGGGTTTAGCGAGTATAATGTTATTAGTTTTGGCGATTCTTTTGAATCGCCAAAAACTATATAGTTTTGGCGTTTCTTTTGAATCGCCAAAACTAATATAGTTTTGGCGTTTCTTTTGAATCGCCAAAACTATATTAGTTTTGGCGTTTCTTTTGAATCGCCAAAACTATATTAGTTTTGGCGATTCTTTTGAATCGCCAAAAACTATATAGTTTTGGCGATTCTTTTGAAACGCCAAAACTATATTAGTTTTGGCGTTTCTTTTGAATCGCCAAAACTATATTAGTTTTGGCGATTCTTTTGAATCGCCAAAAACTATATAGTTTTGGCGATTCTTTTGAATCGCCCAAAACTATATAGTTTTGGCGATTCTTTTGAATCGCCAAAACTATATTAGTTTTGGCGATTCTTTTGAATCGCCAAAAACTATATAGTTTTGGCGATTCTTTTGAAACGCCAAAACTATATTAGTTTTGGCGATTCTTTTGAATCGCCAAAAACTATATAGTTTTGGCGATTCTTTTGAAACGCCAAAACTATATTAGTTTTGGCGTTTCTTTTGAATCGCCAAAACTATATTAGTTTTGGCGATTCTTTTGAATCGCCAAAAACTATATAGTTTTGGCGATTCTTTTGAATCGCCCAAAACTATATAGTTTTGGCGATTCTTTTGAATCGCCAAAACTATATTAGTTTTGGCGATTCTTTTGAATCGCCAAAAACTATATTAGTTTTGGCGATTCTTTTGAATCGCCAAAAACTATATAGTTTTGGCGATTCTTTTGAATCGCCAAAAACTATATAGTTTTGGCGATTCTTTTGAAACGCCTTAATTATAGAAACGCCATAACTAACTATATATTCTTTGATTTTGCAGTTATGGCACATTTTGTAGACGAGCAGTACATGGGCGAGGAGGAGGAGGAGCAGCAGCAGGAGGAGGATGAGGTCGCGGTGCAGGCGGGGGCTGACATGGCAGGGGGTGACATGTCAGGCTATGAGCATTGCATTTTTCTGCGAGTCGATTACGCGGGTGCCAGATTTCATAGGTTGAGGAAGAAGAAGATTGTGCCGGCGCGTGGGATTTCTTGGGCCGCGCTTCGGGAGTGTAGGGGTGCTGAGGCGATTGCCCGACAGTGGATCCCGGAAGGGAGCCCACTGGACAGGTTTTTCGACGACTTTTGCGCGCCGTCCCATAGGCCGTTGGTGATAGAGTTTCTATCCACCTTTCGGTTTCGCCCGCCCGGTGCCGGATCGTCGGACGCCGGATCGTCGGGCGCCGGATCGTCGGGCGCCGGATCTTCAGGCCGCCCACCGAGTGATATTGAGTTTTCCATACTCGGCGTTGAGTATGGTTATTCTCTAGATGAGTGGGCTACGCACCTCCGGTGGTACACTCGCGACGACCTTGTAGAGGTATTAATATTATTTTTATTTTTATTATTATTATTTTTGTTTTTGTTCTTATTCGAAATGTTAATGTTAATGTTAATGTTCAGGATGTCTACACTAGGGCGGTGACTACTGTCGCTGATGACGACCTCTATGCGTGGTGGCCCACCATTGGCGGTCCCGAGTTCGGCAACCCGGCAGAGAAGTATTATTATTATTATTATTATCATCATCATTATTATTTTTTTTCAATATCTTTGTTCTGATTATTATTACTATTATTATGCTGTGCAGGGATAGGTGTGACAGGGCATCCAACATTCGTCACCCCGTAGTTCGTTACATTCACCGTTGCATTACTTATTCCCTAACGGCACGGGGGAATAGTAACGAGCGGGTGACGAAGACGGACCTGATGTACCTGCATTGCATACTCACCGGCAAGCCGATTGCCTTGCATCGGGTCATGGCCGAGTTTTTTGCCGCCTTCCCCCATAAGCCGTTGAAGGGAGGCATCCCATGCGGGGGGCTCATCAGCAGGATTGCTGAGCGCTGCGATGGCGTGAAGTATTACGGTTATGTTAACCGTAATCGGTTTCCGTCACTACCGCCCAGGTATTTCGGTTATTAATGTTGTTGTTATTATTATTATTATTATTATTATTATTATTATTATTATTATTATTATTATTATTATTAATGTTAATGTTTTTGAGTTTCTTTCAGCCCATTAGGTCTACAAACGATGAAGGGTATGCTTTGTGCGGCGAAGAAGGCGAAGACGCCGGATCATGATGAGTTCCACTATCTGATTGGCACCGGTGGCGTGGAGTTTGTGCATGAGCCGTTAGTACATCGGGGCCTTAGAGGTATTATTATTATTATTATTATTATTATTATTATTATTATTCTTATTACTATTATTATTTGGGAAACTTGTAGACAACTTGTGTTGTCTGGATTGCCTAAAAACAGGGGAAACTCTGCCCAATTTTTTTATAAAATCCTGGAATATTATTATTATTTATTAATTATTTATTGTTATCCATTGCAGGTGATGCTGTGGAGGTCGGGTTGCAGTTTGTGCATGAGCAGGAGGGGGGCGGTCTTAGGGACGTCGAGATGCCTCAGCAGCAGCCTGAGGACTTGCAGATACCGGCGCGCGTTTATCACTCCCTCAGGTTGCCTCCTGATGTTAGGGCAGACGTTCGTGCGGCTGCCGAGGAGGCTGTCGAGATGCGTGCATGGCGTCAGCAGATGGACACCTGGCGTCAGCAGCAGGACACCTGGCGTCAGCAGCAGGACACCTGGCGTCAGCAGCAGGACGCCGATACGCGTCAGTGGCGTGATCGGCAGGACGACGCGATGCGCTGGTTGATTGCTGGCCAGCAGGATATGTATCGCCACCTAGGCATGCAGGCTCGTGTCCCACCGACTTTAGGGACCAGCACGCACGAGCCCGTGACGTCCTCCCAGCAGCCCGACACGTCTTCGCAGGAGCCCGGGACCGCGCCGCCGACTGACTCTACGATGTTTTATTTCTGATCATCTTATGTATTTAAACAATCTTTATTTTGAACGCCTCTGTTAACTTTTAGTTTTATTTTGTTGCGTATATAAACGATTAGTTAACTTTGTGTTTATATTGGTTTATGGTAGACGACGTTTGTGTTTATGTTTTGGTTTATCGTTTATATCGAGACGACTTTGTGTTTATATTGGTTTATGGTTTATATCGAGACGACTTGTGTGTTTGTGTGATAATGTCCGCAAGATCGAACCTCGTAGAGTTACTGTTATGTTTTTTTAGCCTTCTACGGCCCGTAGAGGTCTATACGGGCCGTAGGTCACACAAATCAAACTTATCCTTCACATCCTTGCCCTCCATTCTGCTAAAATAAGTTTTGATTCTTCTATGGGCCGTAGGGACTTCTACGGCCCGTAGGTAATCATCACAATGATTGAATGTCAATCATTGTGATGATTACCTACGGGCCGTAGAGGCCTCTACGGCCCATAGAACAAGAAAAAATGTGGTATACGGGCCGTAGAGCCCTCTACGGCCCGTAGAGGGTTGTGTGGATAAAAATTTTGCTTGTGCAAATAGTGGGAGCCCTTTTTATTAGGTATAACTTGTGTTTTATCAGGTATAACTTGCGTTTTATCATGTATAACTTGTTTTTTTGTCAGACATAACTTGCCTTTTTTTTATCCGGTATAACTTGCGTTTTATCAAGTATAACTTTGTGTTTTATCATGTATAACTTGCGTTTTATCATGTATAACTTGCGTTTGTCGAACCCGGGTCTTTGAGTTGTTAAACGAAGATAGAAAGCAGCTGGTCTAAGTGACCAGTTGGTTGATTATCTGACCAGAAAAATTATAAAATAATTCGATTAATACCCAATCCAGACCTGTCCCAATAATCACACAAGTAACCCACCATAACAACGATCAATCCAAGATTTGTCTTAGCGGTTTTAGAACCTAAACCTAATCGACTATTCTGGAGGAAATAATTGGATTATAATGTACCAGTAGTGAGGAAAAAACTGAAGAACAGAGCACAAGCAAACAAGTAACACAAGCTATCAACCCAGATTTGTCTTAGTGGTTTTAAAACCTAAACCTGGTCGACTAATTTGGAGGATATAATTGGATTATGACGTACTAGTAGTGAGGAAAAAGTGAAGAACCGACCACGAGCAAACAGGTAACGCAAGCCATCAACCTAGTGAATTTTTTTTAATATGGTAATAGGGCATGCAAATGAACGAGGACAAAAAGCTTGTTTTTATGGTGTATTTTGTTTAAAATAATGTCGTATGAAAAAGTTATTAACGTTTAAAAAATAAGGGTGAAACTTGCAAAAAGTCAACAATTATAGTGATGGACAATAATACCCTTTTGGCTAAGGACATGTGTAAGCCTCTTATTCATTCTTATCCTTCTCACGCTTAGCTCCTTTTTACATTAACCTCTCTCAACACTGAAAACTAAAACAACTATTACAACTCAAAACAAACCATAAACACAAAACCTGAACAATCTGACAACCTAGATCATCAACACGATGATCCAGACTCCAAAACACTGACAGATCTCTACGATCAAATAGATCAGAAACACTGATGTTTTATAGAGAAAAGAAGCCTGAAAGTTTTAAGAGAGAGAAACTAAAAAACAATAATAACAATGGAAAGCCCTAGAAGTAATAGTTATATCTGGCTAAATAAAATATCTCGACAAAATTTGTTGTAACAAACTTTAAGTCATGTCTGCTCAGCTGTTATGCTCTGGCCCATTATCTCCTTAAGCCCAACTGCTATGACCCATTATCTTCTTAAGCCCAATAGCTTCAAGTGCACTAAACAGCAACAATCAATATCTCCAAGCCCAAAACCATGAAACAAACAAAACAAAACACATAAGAGAAAATACACAAATAACTGACAAACACTAAACCTGACAATCAGTTATATAAAGTGAATTATCATTTCAACACCCCCTTCCCCCCCCCCCCCTCGCCCTCACTTTTATAACTGAAAACATTATATAAACTTAACGTTTTACAAAGAATTTTATGAACACTAACCAAAAGACATTTTGTAAACACATCAGCTGCTTGATTTTTAGACTCAACTTTAATAGCCTGAATTTTACCTTTAGTAATCTGATCTCTTAGAAAAAGAGATCTATTTCAAAATGCTTGTTCTCTCATGAAACACCGGATTTTCACCTATAGAAATAGTTGCTGAACTATCACAAAATAAAGAAACAGATCTAACATGGACTTTTAGCTCGACTAGAATATTCATGATCCACAACACTTCACACGTCTCAAAACACATGGCTCGGTACTCAGCTTCTACTGATGACCGAGAAACTGTAGGATGCTTTTTACTCTTCCAAGAAACCAAACTGTCACCAAGGAACACACAAAACCTAGTGACATATATTTAGACTCTAAGCACTTTGCCCAGTCTGAGTCTGCATAAGCTTTAAGCTCAAAATTACCATCTAATTTAAAAATCAACCTTTTTCCTGGAGAAGTTTTAAGATATCTTAAAACTCTCATGGCAATTTGAGTATGAGCTTTTGTCACCTTATGCATATATTGACTGGTATGAAATATCAAGTCTTGTGTGTGAAAGATAGATTAATTTTCCAACTAATCTTTGATAACAAGTTATATCTACCAAAGATTCGTTTTCTTTATCACACAAAGAAGTAACTACTTGATTTGGTTCTATATGACTACTTACATGTTTGCATCCTATCATTCCATACTCTGCAAGTAATTCTAAATAGTACTTCCTTTGTGATAAACATACACCAAGGTCCAACTTCACAACCTCTATACCTAGAAAGTACTTAAGCAAGCCTAGATCTTTAATCATGAACTTGGATTTCACAAACTGTTTTACATTACTTATTTCATCAAGATTATTTCCAGTGATAACTGTTATACACTAACAATACAATAAACACAGATCCAACAGATATAGTAAAACGAATGATCACATTTACTTTGATCAAACCCAAGCTCCGTAAGAACACTAACTAGTTTAGCATTCCACATCAGAGGAGCTTGTTTAAGACCATACAAAGATTTCCTAAGTTTACACACTCTATTATCACTCTTAGAAAAATAACCTTCAACTAATTTCATATAGACATCTTCAATCAATTCAACATACAAAAAAAAGCATTATTTATGTCTAACTGATACAACGGCCAATCATTTTTAACAGCAATATAAATGACACATCTAACTGTAACCATTTTCACAACAGGTGAAAAAGTTTAACCAAAGTCAATTCCTTCCCTTTGACTAAAGCCTTTGTTTATTTGTCTAGCTTTATATCTTTCTATCTCTTCATTTGATTTTTATTTGATTTTATATACCCATTTAGAACCTATTACTTTTCTATTAGGAGGCAATTCTACCAAATCCCATGTTTCATTTCTATTTAAAGCCTGCATTTCTTTATTCATTTCTTCTATCCAATTAGGATCATTACAAGCTTCAAAATAATGTTTTGGTTCCACCACTTTTATTTAAAAAAGAAACAAAACATTTATTTTCAAAAGATATTCTAGATTAGTTAGCAACCTTTTCTAGACAACAATTGAATTTTCCTTCAATGATATAATCATCAAACTTCATATGAAAGTCCCTTTTTTTACTAGATCTCTTAACGTCACTCAAATGGTCAGGAGTTAATACATTTCCCGCGGATATAAGGTTTTCATCTTCAGTATTCTCACATTCAGCCCTACCTTCATCAGTCCTAGTCCTACTAGGTTACTGATGCATTTCATTTTAGCATTAAAAAGATGTCAATTTCTCCGGTGCCAAAGACTTTGATTTAACAATCCCAAAACAGTGGTTCGGGGGAAAAGACTGATTTTACTAAACCCTCACTAACAAAGTTTTAAATTTATAAAGTAAACAATATTTACTTCGAAAACTAAAACTAACACATAGGCAGAGAACCTTGTGCGCATAGTATAATTTCGGTGGTAAGTATTGAGTATCGTATTCCAAGGTTCACACTTTCCCCTACTCAACCTTTCATCAATCAATTGATCGGGTTTTAAAAAGAAAATTAAAGCGGAGGGGTTCTTTAATAAAAAGAGTTTTGAAAAGGGTTTGGTTTTATAAAAGATAAGGTAGGACAAAATAGTAGATAGATATGCACATCTTAGGACCATTCACCTAAGTAGTTAAGTTTAATATTATAACTAATAAGTTAATTTAATTAATCGTGTGGAGGACGAGAGTGATCTTGAGGTGTTGACTCCTTTATAGAGAAGCGAATGTGACTACTGAGTAGAATGCAAAACCTCTCTAGCGTGCGTCCACCTGGGGTACTACGCCAGGGCCTCGCATATAGAGGGCTCCTCAAACCGCGGTAAAGTCTTCGAGTCCTCGAACTTATCATCTTCTTAAATTGGAGGCTTCACTCCCAACCAGGGACACCATACACCTCACTTGTGTTCCCGCGTTCCGTACCGAAGGGTCTCTTTATCCCGACAACCTCTTATCCCCATTGGTTAACGGTCAAACCCAGAAGATCTCTCTTACGGTTGTCACAGGAAGGCGGTCCCTCCATTGGTTAACGGCGTTGTACTAACGAGAACTAGATAAAGAACCTTTGTTTCATTTATCTTAATGACATTTTAATATTTATGGGTCTAGAAACTATAAAATTGGTTTTAAATAATTGATGACTTAATTACCCAACCATAACCTCCCAAGCTGAATGAAATCCTTAACAAAGGCAGCACATAATCCTAAAGACGTGTGATACAAAAGATCACTGGTGCATCCATAGGGAAACCATCTTTTGCCAAGAAGATCACTCAATCATCTGGTATGAACCAGAAATGTGTCACTCAGATCTGGTGCACTTCAAAAGCCATTGCTTAGAATCCGGTTTAGATATCAGAAGCCCGAAGGATCTGTCTCACTACCGGTTTCCTCACCTTGGATCTACCTCGGGAGTACCAGAAGCTGATTATACCATTAATTAATTAAGTTAAGGTTGTTATTAAGTTAATAATCATTCAAACCTGTCACAAAGATAAACAAAAAAAGATTAGAAGAATATAACACAACAAATAACTAAAAATACAATAACAATAAAAGTCTACAAATTGAAGCGGGTTCGTAAATAGAAAGATACAACCATAAAAATGATCAGCACAAGGATCATGGCTGCTCATATACAAGCTCTCTATCTTCCAAGTGATATGTAGTCTCTCATGATCCTCAAGACCCTCGATGTTTTATTGCATAACTACTCTACGATCCTCTTCTTGGTCAAGCTAATCAAGGTAGGTTGAAGCCTAACCAATGAGGGATGTTAGGAGGACCAGAAGGCCTCCCAAGGGTCCTCAAGATCTCTTGAAGAAGCTTGGTAGTCGGCCCAAGAGAGCACAAGAAGGGATGATCAAATGGTGAGGGGTAGCTTGGTATTTATAGGCATTTCAGGGGCAGCAGGGGCGTGCCAAATGGTCAGGAACGGTCGTGCTTTGCCTTGCTCCCCAAGTTTTGTCGTTTTCCAGCTCTGTTGCGTTGTCTTCAAGCGTACAGGGCCTTTGTCCAGGTGTGCGGGGCGTGCTTGGTCACTCCGGGACTGATTTTATCACTGTTTAAGCCCCAGAATTGCCTTCAAACATACAGTGAACAAGTAGCAAGTCTCGTATCTTTAGAAATCTCCAGTTTTTGCTTGTTTTTTCCCCAAAAATCCTTCCTTTTCGTCTTGGAGCTCCATTTTCCTGAGAAATACAAATAGAAATGATTTAAGCATCAAAAAATTAATAATGTAAGCCTAATTATATCCTATTATGAGACTGTTTATGCCTGTTTTATATGTTAAAACTACGACACATCATATCACCCCACACTTAGACTGTTGCTTGTCCTCAAGCAACCAAACGAAAGTTTACCTGAGGCAAATAGCAAGATATAGAAATCCTCAAGCCACTTGTTTTATTTTATTATTGAAAAATAAAAACTGCATGACAGGCCTACTTAACCCCTAAATTAGGCTCAAACCTATACCCACTCACAATGTTCACTCAACACTCGGGTTTATCTTTTTGGGTGAGTTTTGGGGGTGAACACTCAAGTCCGAACCACAGTCGACACAAGTCATAGGCTTGTACGCAAATGAAATCTCCACCGCTGATTATGGGTGACACAATGCAAATCACAAGATCTTTTATTGGGTGAAAATGGTAAAATGATAAAATGGGTAGGATGGGTGTCTACTGTCATGTCTGGTTCGGGTAGCGGCTGAGGCATGATAGTAAAATGTCAAGCTCTGGATAGTGGGCTAGTGAAACTCTTCCCTTGACGACTAATTGCTTTGACGCCCCCAATTATGAACTATTCAGTTTTTCCACCTAATAATCCCCGCTATGACTGTCATAGAAATCAATCTAGCTTCAAACAAAATTGCTTTTCTCTAAGCCCTCTTTATTGATGACCTTTTCTCGACTTATTTCTCAAACTTTTTTTTTTTTTTTTGCATTTGCATGCTGCTTACATTGAAGCTTATTCTTTGGTGTGATGTCTCTTCCTTGCTATCTTTTCTTCATTTGTCAAACTTCCTCGGTGGAAACCGTGACGTCTGATTTGTTCTCTTCATTCCAAGACTGCCCAAGAGTGTCCCGATTACCTCCAACCAGCTTTCATTGCCAAAACATGACAGGGGCTCGATGTTATGGAAGAAACGAAAAAGGCTTAGGCTCAAAAGATTTAACTAGGTGAGGGGTATTTATATGAAAGGCTAATGAAAACGGAATGGGTGTATCCTAGGTAGGGCTGTTCAAATCGCTCGCCGCTCGTGGATCGCTCGTCGCTCGTTCGAAAAATGCTCGAAAAATGCTCGCTCGATCTTCCGCTTGGTTGTATATGAGCCGATCGGCTCGGTTCGATTTGTAAATGAGCCAAGCACGAGCAAAGGTACGCTCGGCTCGGTTCGGCTCGAATAAAATTTTATTTATTTAATAATAAATATACACACAATTTAGAGATAAATTTATAGCTTTATATATAACATTCTATTGAATTTGACTCAGTATATGCAAACAAAATATAACTAGCTCACTTAACTCAATAAAAAATTTAACACTAGATTTAATAGTAAAACCATAAGTCATGAGGTGACAGTGTTGACTTCTATATGTTATTAGTCGTCCATCGATAATTGTCGCTTGATATCACACCTACGTCACAATGCAACAACTGTTCTACAACATATGCTCATCACATCACCAGCCGCAAGATTTAACTAGGTGAGGGGTATTTATATGAAAGGCTAATGAAAACGGAATGGGTGTATCCTAGGTAGGGCTGTTCAAATCGCTCGCCGCTCGTGGATCGCTCGTCGCTCGTTCGAAAAATGCTCGAAAAATGCTCGCTCGATCTTCCGCTCGGTTGTATATGAGCCGATCGGCTCGGTTCGATTTGTAAATGAGCCAAGCACGAGCAAAGGTACGCTCGGCTCGGTTCGGCTCGAATAAAATTTTATTTATTTAATAATAAATATACACACAATTTAGAGATAAATTTATAGCTTTATATATAACATTCTATTGAATTTGACTCAGTATATGCAAACAAAATATAACTAGCTCACTTAACTCAATAAAAAATTTAACACTAGATTTAATAGTAAAACCATAAGTCATGAGGTGACAGTGTTGACTTCTATATGTTATTAGTCGTCCATCGATAATTGTCGCTTGATATCACACCTACGTCACAATGCAACAACTGTTCTACAACATATGCTCATCACATCACCAGCCGCAATCTAAGCCTCATTCTTGGACAATGAGATCTCAATATTAGTGCTATGATCGGACATTTTGACCTTAGTTTTCACCAGACAACGAAAACATCGAAGGAAACATCCCAATTTTATGATCGTCCATATTACTCTCCGCTCGATTCTCGCTCGGCGCTCGCTCGAAAAATTTGCGCTCGAAGAATGCTCGTTCGGTTTTCAGCTCGATTGTAAATGAGCTGCTCTGCTTGGTTCGGTTTGTAAACGAGCCAAGCACGAGCAAAGCTCCGTTCGGATCGGCTCGGCTCGTGAACAGCCCTAATCCTAGGTGCCTTGGTCATCTTCACAATCTCTCATCTCGCATGCGGTCTCGAAATGTATAAGTCACACAAGTTATAACCGAGTCAGACTAAGGTCGGATATCTCTCAAACAAACGAAACGAGCAATAAATGATATTTTCATATAAGTGTGGTGCTCGATAAGGCTCAAAAAACTCTCACGGAAAAGTGGGTAGGATAAGGTGCAGATTTTAAGCATAATCTTCGGGGTGTTTTCTACTTGCCATGCAACCTATTATATATATATATATATATATATATATATATATATATATATATATATATATATATATATATATATATATATATAGGCTATGTATCCTTAAGAAACCATGTTGAGTTGGAGAAAACATTGAAACCCATTGTATGGATCCCATGAAGCCACGTCCTCCCCTTTTCCATTTGCTATCAAGGGCAGTTTGGTAACTTTTCACTTGTCTTGTTGATGGAGAATGGAATCTTGCAGAGTACATTCCTGACACACACATCCTTCCCAAGATCTTTCCTTATCACCGACCTTTTGTATTATGAAAATTTTGTATATCTTTCTTTCTTCAGTCAACTCTTTTTCCCTCCAAGAAATATCATCCTTCCATCCAAACCTTGCACCCTCTCTCTCTCTCTACCTTTTTCTCCTAGATCTTCTACAAAAAAGCTCACATAACTCACACATACACACATACTTTTCTCTAGTAAGAAGAAAGAGAGAGTACTAGAGAGAGAAAGAGCTAGAGAGAAAGAGGAGCTCTAGAAGAAGTTAAGCAGAGGAGATAGAGAGACACCGATGGGGGATTCACCGGTCGTCACCGTGCCACATCCACCATCGTCACCGTGCCACTGATCTGATGTTGGAAGAAAAGGAGCTGGATGTTGGCATCGTAGATCTGTTGACGATGGGTTTCTTACTAGATGGTTCATGGACCATCTAATGACGTTGAGATGGTTCAAGAAAACGATGGGTTTTTTACTAGATGCTTAGAAGGAAAGAAAGCTACGGATTGCAGACTTCAATTTGTTGATGGGTTTTTCACTAGATGCTTAGAAGGAAAGAAAGTCACCTTTGGTTAGTCTGTGTGTTTATTTTTTGTTTCTTGAATCTTTATTCACATGGGTAAAGTTGACTTCTTTTATTTTTTAATCCAAATTTTAGTGTTGGGTTGTAGCTTTTTTTTTATTTTTATAAATCATGAATTAATTTGATTTTTTTTTATGTTTCTGAATTCTTGGACTAAAACAATATGGAGTATGGACTTCTTTTGTTTTTTTTTTATTTCCAACAACTGGTATTTTTTTTTAAATGAACATGTTTATGGCTTTTCCTAGTAACACTTTTTATTTTTGTTACATAAAATATATTTTTTTTAAATGAACATTTTTTATAGAAAAAAGATCATTTTACAATGAGCAGTCTTTTTTACCTTATACCATTTTTCTTTTATGCAGATGGAGTTTTTGATGAAGGGTCTGAAAGAACATGAGATTGGTTTGTTATGATGAACATTTTTTACTTGAGACATGTTATCATTTTTTTTTGTTACAGGTGTACATTTAATCATCAATAGATTGTTATTATGTTTTTTGTGTTCTTGTTTGTTGTTTGCCAGATCTAGTGTGTTACGCTTAATATGTGTCGGTTACATTCTTAACTGTTTAAATAGTTACATAAGCACCTTTAACTAGTGAATCGGTTCATAAGATATCTACATTAGTAACAATCGTTATTTGGTTATCTAACATCATTAGTTACATACGTAACATCTATCAGATTTTTTGGGTACATACTGTCAGTTTACATTCTTAACTGTTTAAATAGTTACATAAGCACCATTAACTCGTCAATCCTTTAATCAATTCATAAGATATCTACATATGTAACAATGGCTATTTGGTTATCTAACATCATTAGTTACATGCTTAACATCTATCAGATTTTCTGGGTACATATGTCAGGTTTGCTACGTACGTATGTAACTATAAGTAATTCCATATTGACCACTAGTTTCGTAACCGTTTTATCATTGAAATTTAAACCATAATAAAAAATTCAACTATTTCTAGTTTATAATAATAAGAAAATTGAGAATATTTATACTACACAAAGTCAAACTTGGATTTAGTAACTACTGAACCAAAATAAAAATTTAAAATATACATATTAATGTCATAAATGTACTTTTAAAAAATTCAACTATTTCTAATTTATAATAATAAGAAAATTGAGAATATTTATTCTCCACAAATGTACTTATAATAATAAGAAAATTGAGAATATGTGTTATTATAATATTATATTCTATATTTATTGTTAAAGGTTTTGATTTCTTTTTTTTAAAGAAATAAGGAAACAATCGATATGACTTGGAATTAAAGTTTGATGTATGATTTGACAAATCAAAAAATGTTGGATCTATTATATGTCAGAAGAGAGAAGTTGCAAATGTGGTTGGACAATAATGTCCTTCAAAGAAGTTTACAAACAAAAAGGACATTTTTTTATTAATATAAAGTATTAGATCACATCTCAACCATTGGTTTCTATAGATCTAGGGTCACAAATGAGTTTCTTGAGTTTCTCCAACTCAAGGGAGTTTCTAAATTATCTATATCCTATATATATATAGTGGGCTTTTTGGATTCTTTTTAAAAAATAATTTGTCATATTTCGACTATCCCTTGATTTGAACCGTTCGGTGAGATGCCTAATAGTGTCCATTTGGATAAGTCTAATAGACTTTGCTAATTTGCCCTAAATGACTTTGATGGCGCTACGGGTATCAAGCGGCTAAGAGGGTGACAGACGACCCATCAATGACAATTAGTGACCCACTAGATACATCAAAATAAACAGCAAGAACGTTCCACCCCACATTTAAATTTTGCAAAAATTTTAAGTACAGAAATGGAAAGAGACGACAAGAGAAACTAATACTCCCCTGATAACGACGAATCCTCTCGCGTGTGAGCTAAACCTACATATTCCCAACAGAGACGTCGAAATGGCGGCACCAAAATTTCAAGTATTCCCCGACCTGTCCAAAGAACTAAAATAAAAGTAAACTAGATAGATAAAATACTAAAAACTAGGGATAGAATACTAGTGCCGAAACACTAGCGGGGTGGAACATGTCCAATCATAGATCAAACACGTTCCAAACATGCACTCACGTGCATGAAAAGTAACCGAAAGGAAAAAAAAAGTTGGTTAGAAAAGTTTTAAACATACCTAAGAGTGAAGATGGGAGCTTGTAAAGAAAAATGACGGAAAATGCCGGTTTCAAGGGTGGAGATTACATTTTAAAAATTTTAAACGGTATTTCGTAATATGCTTTTAAAATTCGTGAAAAGTCCTCCTAAATTTTAAAACCCAATTTCAAGCTCCGAAAACATTTCAAGTTTAAATTTTTTTGAAAAATCTCACCCAGCTCATTTTCCACATTCAACTAAACTTACCTACCGATCTTCACGGTACAACAAACCTCTTCCAAACGAAAGTAAAGAAGAAATAAAAACCCTCCAAAATAAAAGTTGATGATCTTGGCGACTCCGGTGTTCTCCACGGGAATTCTCCGAGATAGCTAATCTTGAAGGAAACCTACAAAGAAGATTAGAAAAACCGCAATCATCGAAAATAAAGCAAAAATAAAATGAAAAAGAAAAACAAAGAAGACCAAAAACAAAAAAGAAAAAAATAAAGTGAAAATGAAAAAGAAAAATAAACTAATCAATCAAGTGACTAGGGTCTTTCTTTGGAAACCATTGTGTTCCCTGGCAACGGCGCCAAAAACTTTGATGTGTTTGCTTTTAGCATTAAAAAGATGTCAATTTCCCCAGTGCCAAAGACTTTGATTTAACAATCCCAAAATAATGGTTTGGGGGAAAAGACTGATTTTACTAAACCCTCATTAACAAAGTTTTAAATTTATAAAGTAAATAATATTTACTTCGGAAACTAAAACCAACACAGAGGCAGAGAACCTGACGTGCATAGTATAGTTTCGATGGTATGTATTGAGTATCGTATTCCAAGGTTCACACATTCCCCTACTCGACCTTTCATCAATCAATTGATCGGGTTTTAAAAAGAAAATTAAAGCGAAGGGGTTCTTTAATAAAAAGGGTTTTGAAAAGGGTTTGGTTATGCTTCTTTTCCCGCACGTTGCGCAACGGGTTTCATATTTTGCAGCACATTGTTTGTTTTTCAACGTTTCGTTTTATGTTTGGTTATGTGCCTTGTATGGAATACCTACGTAATGAATTCCCGTGAGTAAGTGTAACACCCCAACCGATGGCGGAAACATCGAGGTGTCACGTAGTGACGATTGTTCAATAGCACATGGACTAAAGTGTAAATTTGAATACATTGATTAAATAATTTATTACATTGAAATGAAATACAACGATTCTAACTGCCAACTAAATTGAAATACAATGAATCAAAATCTAAATATAAATCCGAAAGCTTAAAGGATGCATCTCAAAACAACCTGAAACATGTACAAAATAATTTTGGTCAATACAAAAATTGTATTGGTGAGCATACCCTGTTTGAATAAATATAGTAGGAAAAATGTTTAGCAATTCATGTGCGGTACCATTTGCAATTATGTAATAAGTAATATCCGTTCAAAACCAAACCTGAGAATAATGACTAACAGATGACTAAACAACTGAATAATGAATTAACAAGACAATGACCAAGATTCTCTCAACAGAGTCTCAAGGGGGTATACCATAGTAGTATTCATTGAAAAGCTAGGCCGTCCAGCGGTTAATGATTTTGACAAGTCATAGACACACCAATTAACATAAAGCAAACACACATGAGAATTGCATTAAGTATAAGAAATTGAAACTTGATTAATATATATAGGTACATGAGTCACCCCAAAGTAGTAAAACAGTAAAAAGGGAAAGATATACTCACAGTTTGCGAAAGCGATCAAAATCCAACTTAAGCGGTCGTGAGCTAAGTAATGGGAATTCTGCTGAATCCAACCTACAATGCATAAGCGTACTAATTAGGGAAAGTCTAAGAGTCTAAGGTCACTAGGGTTCTAATAAGGTATTAGGGTTTGCTAAGTCGATTTGGAGAATTAGAGTTTCTTTTTATAAACAACTTAATATGTATCACAAAAAAAATATGGTAAAAGTCTATGATTATGATTTAGTAATCTAAATATTACCAATTGAATATTTAGATAAGAATATGTTTCGAACGAAATTAATTAATTAGACTATAATTGTAAATAATTACAATAATTATAAAGAATTGAATAAACAGTTGTAAGTTACACAATGAATAAAAATAATGAAGATTATGACTTTGGATCATAAAATACTTTCGTTTTGTAAAATATTAAATTTATATACCCGATTTTAGGCATTATGAATTAATAAATAATTTATTATAACTAATTAAGTACAAATAAAATAAAATAATACAAGCTATTTTAAATGAAAATAAAACATTTTATAATATCAATAAACTTCATCTTGTTCCCCAAAACTAAACCCTAACCCTAGAAATCCAATACCTTGAATTCCACAACAATGGAACCTAAATCAATAGGGCATTTGTAAAGGAAGATCTAATGAACAAAATGGCACAAGAAAAGGGAACTTACAATCACGTTTCATACCTGAAAAAAAATGGCAAAAATCGCACATTGTGGCCGAAGAACAGAGTTTTAGATCGTGTTTTATGCGTGTTTTGATGTGGTTTATGATGTGCAAGGGTCTAGGAAGGTCATGGGATGTTTAATTTAGTGGGTTTTGAAGGAAATGAGCATTAGATAAATTATGAAAGTTACATCTATATATATACACACATATCACAATGATATATGTTACATGATGTTAATACTTCATAATTGCCATCAAATGATACTTATTATGTGAAAGTTTCAAATGGTTGAGACAAAACATAAAAGAATTGAATGTGGGTTTAAATTGTTGGTGGATTTTAAAACTACATATTAATTCTTTGATACAAAACTTTCTTTTTCCTTATAAACCAAAGGTATCATAAGTTCATAACTCTCGATTTGTTTAGCTTGAATAAAAGAACATCTTAAATCAAAATTCAATACAATTCATTATCTCATTTATTATAAATCACTCTAATGTTTAGTATTGCTAGAACCAAATTGATTAATTAAGTTTTGACTTACAATAATTACAACCTACATTTGCTCATCTAAATTTATTAGCTTCTTTAATATAATAATAATATTGCATTTAAATATTATACATATGAATAGTTGTAATTGTTTAGTAAAATATGAACACATATTATTTGAAGTACGTCAAATTGTTTTCAATTAAAATGCAAGTACTTCAAGGCAAGAACATTAAAATTAAGTGAAACTCAAGTTTTTTTTTTTAATTGAGCAAATGGAATTTACAAGAACTAAAATTGACAACTTTCTAATAGATGAGGGTGACGGTTGTCACAGTCTCCCCTACTTGAGAAAATTTCGTCTCGAAATTTCTTTCAAGTGGAAGTTACTATGAAACAAAAGGCGTTGTAAAAGTTAACAAGGTTTTTAAAATAATTGCATCAGTCATGTTTTGACAAAATTTAGAGTAGTTGTTTAATACCCAAAGTAAAAGTTTCAAAATTTTACCCGTTTGACCCAAGGTTAGAAAGTTGAGAGTTTACGATGAAAAAGAATTGGGAATGTATGTAACTGGTGAGGGCAGAGGTACTAATGAAGCAGTCTCCCCTACTTTAGAAAGGTTTCTGACTGAACGTTATTAAGGACATGCAACAGTATTTCGACTATCAGATAGTGTAAAAGTATATCAGGTGTAAGGTTTTCTGGAGAGAGTAAAAAAGGAAGGCTCCTATAAAACTAGTTGAAGCTTATGTAAAAACATTCTTATCGAACATGCTAGCTATTAGTCAACGATCTAGTGAAGAGGTAATCATAAAGTAATGGGTAGGTTCTTGGTCAAACTCCTAGTCCGCTCCCGTAGTATCGTTTATGCTTATATATAGGGTGTACCGCAGCTAACCCACCACACTCCCGATACTTTAGACTCGTAATGATTGTCTACCAATAGCCTAAATAGAATTACACACCACCCCCATGTACCTGTAAACCCATGATTGCGTTCCGGACCGTAATCACCGATTTACCTTACACTAGGGTGTTATGCTTTTCCATAACACTAACATAAATAATACCAAAAAAAAATGTGTACAACCCATATGTAATAGCCACTGTAATGAAATAATGTTCAATCATGATGTAACATCGCAAAAATTTTCCCCGAATTTTTATACGAAAAAGCCCTTATTTTATATATCTTTAATTCTATACTAATGTGCCCAAGTCTTTATTTATTTTTCCTAACTCACAACTTATATATATGTGTATATATATATATATAATACATTTTTTTATGCTAATAATAATAATAAAAATAATACATTAAGAGAATGAAAGAACAAAACAAAACAACTATGGCCTAGTCCACTCTTTTCCTTTTAAAAATTTTCGGAGGCCCAAACAATGACCAGCCCAACATCAAGAGCCCTTAACCCGGCCCAAGACTCCTACCCTCCCTTCCTCTTTCACCCGGTTCCACAGCAGACCCGACCCAAACAAAGAAACCCGACCCATCGAGCGAAACTGACGCATTTACAGCCATTTTTGGAAACGCTGACCAAGATTTTGAACCGGCAATTAAGGCCGCACATCCTGGACGCGTCAACAGTCCCTTAATCACCGGAATTAGAGCCTTGATTGCTCGTTTTTTACTGAACTCGAAGCCACAGTCAAAGCTTTCCATTTACATGATATTAGTATAAATTGGAAACGAGTATGGCTTCTGAATATGCCAGACTATACACGCACATACTCTAATACTCTCACAAATCGTTCTAATCTTGTCGCGTTTGACTTTCCTTTTTGACCAACTAAACCTTGCGTTTAAAGCTTGTAAGTAGCAATTTTTCTTGTGTTCTTGACTAATCGGCATTAAACAAACAATAGCCCTAACTAATCAGGGGCTATTGTTTGTTATCTATGATTATTGTTAATCTAGGGTTTCTTCCATGTGAATTGGGGAAGATGACCTTCGCAGACAATCAAATTTAGTTATAATAATCTGAGGTAAATAACCAACAGAGCTCTAGAGCAGTTGGTGATAACCTTGTTGTTTAAACACATTGGCTCGGATGGGAACCAGGGATCGATTCCCAGCATGAACCAACATTTTTTTTTACCCTTTTTGATCTATATATATATATTCATTTATACTTTTTAAAAAAAAATCATTTTAAAATACTAAAACACTTTTAAAAATTCTACAAAAATTACATTATGTTAAACTAGTGAAAAAGTTTAACAAACAATTTTTAGTTTTCAAAAATTTATTTATTTAATATATATAATAATTAAATCAAGTTTATTCCATTTTATTGATAAAATTCTATAAAAATATCAAAACGATCTTATAAAATTCCACAAAAATTATTCTACGTTTTTATAACAATAAACTTTTCTGAAATGATTTTTATTTCAGAAAAATCATTTATTTAATATTTTAAAACAATTTTTGTTAGTTTTAATCATAATTAAATCATAATAAATCCAATTTTTAATATTTTTGCACCAAAATTTTATACAAATTATTTTTGATTATTTAGAATAGAAATATGATTTTTAAACTAATAATTCTTTAATTTTAATATTTTTAAATATTAAAGTTAAATTTTGACAATTTGTTATAAATAGAATTAATATTCCATTTTAAAGAAAATAATTTTGTAAAAATTATTTTTATACTTTAAACACATTATTGTAACCATCTAAAATTTAAATTTCATAAAAAGATTTTTGTTTATTTATTTACTAATATTCTCTCAATTATCAAACATTTTTAATAATAATCAAACAAGCATGTATCCCCAATACGAGGCCCTAGAACATATACATTTGTAGACTAGATAGACTTAGACATATTTATTACCTTATTATAGGGTGATACTTGACACATTTGGGCAACACACAATTCTATTTTTCAAGAGATAACTTTTGCTAAGGTGAGTTTTACATAGCCCCTTTTCTATTTATCACCATTTTTGGGGTGAAACATGTTACAACAATATTCATGCAATTCAATCATCAATGTGTCTATGTGTATTTCTATGTTGCATTATGTCTTGAACATGACTAGGGTAAGCACAATTCTAGCATAAACATTCATCAACCAAACGGTATACATTGATAGATCTATTGGACTGACAATCCCACCCGGATACGTGCCTCCTACAAAGGTTGCGTGGGTGTTTGTTACTGCAATTTAAACGAGTGAACCATGAGCGTATGGGATGTACCACAATACAACAGTCACAAGGTTGATTACGCACTCGATTTACTTCTAGTATGTTTTCGCATATGGACTGGATTGCCATGACACATGAATTGCACAAACAAATTCTATTTCGATTATCAAAACCTATGTAATTCTCACCAACTTTTGTTGACCCAAAATATTTTCAACTTAACATGTTTCAGGTTCTACTTGCTTGAAGATTTGAATTGATGCCTGAAGATGTTTGCATAGTTTTATTCGATTTGATGTACAAATTCTTAGAACAATTGTATGTAACTTATTTAAATTATTTAATGAGATTTATTATTCACCATGAGCTAATGAACAATCATCAATAAGTGACATCCCGATGTTTCCGCCATCGGTTGGGGTGTTACAGATTGGTATCAGAGCCTTGGTTATAGGGAATTAGGTTATTAGAAAAAAAAAATAATCTAGTCTATAACCATAGGAATATAACGAGTATTTGCTCCTTTTACTTGTTATTCTCTATCTCACTCCTACTTCTTATCCCTACTTTCATCCTTACAAGAAGGCTGCTCTCCATCACTGGAACTAATCTTAGACTAATAGGACAAAATCCTCAGGTTTAACCTGGACCACCTTGAGATCTCGTCAAAGTTCTAGATTTTAATAACGAACACGTGCAATCTGGAAGGGTGAACGCCTGTATTCTGAGTCTTCTGTCTAGGCTGGCATTGCGCATATATCCCAATCAGACGAGGGACCCGGATGCCTACCTGGGAATTCTCGGGATGAGTGTTCACTTATAGGCTAAAGCATGTCTTCATATGTTATTATAATTTATAATCTTTGATAAGTCAACGTTTTCGTTTATTCGTTCTAATTAATGAATAAATGATTACATTCCTTATATCACCTCATTCATTTCATGCCACATTGAACCTTCATTGTGTCCCTTACAGATCATGTTTCCACGTCGCAACACTCGCAATAACAATGGTGAAAACCAAGAGGAAAGTAACAACAACCACAACACCAACCACAACAACAACAAAAACAACAAAGGTGTTGATGCCCAACTGGCTGCGATTATTTCCCAACAAATGGCGCAACAAATCACAACTCTGGTTTCTAACTTGTTGGCTCAAGTCATCCAAAGGAATGGGAACAGCAATAGAAATGGAAATGGCAATGGAAATCACGTAAAGAACAGGACCTTAGTTCGGAAAGGCAAGAAAACAAGTATTGTGGCCGCAGTTACTACCGAGAACCGGAAACGTAAGACCAGGGATCCTGATATAAACCTCACTACCCAAGTTTCTAACAAGAAACCTCATACAAGAAACTTTCCATTGTGTAACACATGCAATCGACATCATCCCACCATTTCAGCGTGTCGCTTGTGCACCAATTGTGGTAGGTATGGCCATCTGGTCAACACATGTCGCGAGACCCCAAACCCCAATACCAACCAACCAACCAACCCTGCTCAGGTTGCTAATTCTAATCGTCTTGGTAATTACAACTATGGTCAATGCTATGAATGTGGAAACCCAAATCACTTCCGTAACCGATGCCCTAAACTAAACAGAGATCAGGACCCTCCAGCTACCTAACATCAAGCTCCACCATTTGAATGATATTTGCTTTTTAATTACATGTACTAACGCTATTTGATTCAAGTAATAAATTCTAGTATTATCATTACACCTGTTTGCATGCTTGTTTGAATGTGAACTAATTGCTATATCTATAATCATACTTGCTTACTTGTACAACAATTAGTTGACTACCAGACAACCTACTCAACGATTGGTAGAGATCATCATGTCTTTCCAACAGCCGGGGAGAGGCCCTACCACCTGCTCAACGACTGGTGGAGACTATCGAACCTGCTCAACAATCGGTAGAGTCATAGAAGGACGCAAAACCCTAATGTAAGGTAAATTGGTGATTACGGTCCGGAACGTAATCATGAATTTACAGGTACGTTAAGGTGGTGCGGAATTCTATCAAGATTTTCGGTAGTTAACCAAATATAAACTCTAGATATCTAGTAGTTCATTTAGTAAATCAACTCATACATAACATGCCTCTTATCTACACTATTCGAGATAGGTTACTCTATTCATTGTCGTACCCTAACATAAAATTTTTCAAGTCACACTTGTCCTAATTTCTACCCAACCCCCTTCAACTCTATGTTTTCAATAAACTTCGGGACGAAGTTCCCAAAAGTAGGGGAGCCTGTAACATCGCAAAAATTTTCCCCGAATTTTTATACGAAAAAGCCCTTATTTTATATATCTTTAATTCTATACTAATGTGCCCAAGTCTTTATTTATTTTTCCTAACTCACAACTTATATATATATATATATATAAAATACATTTTTTTATGCTAATAATAATAATAATAATAATAATAATAATTATAATAATAATACATTAAGAGAATGAAAGAACAAAACAAAACAACTATGGCCTAGTCCACTCTTTTCCTTTTAAAAATTTTCGGAGGCCCAAACAATGACCAGCCCAACATCAAGAGCCTTTAACCCGGCCCAAGACTCCTACCCTCCCTTCCTCTTTCACCCGGTTCCACAGCAGACCCGACCCAAACAAAGAAACCCGACCCATCGAGCGAAACTGACGCATTTACAGCCATTTTTGGAAACGCTGACCAAGATTTTGAACCGGCAATTAAGGCCGCACATCCTGGACGCGTCAACAGTCCCTTAATCACCGTAGAGCCTTGATTGCTCGTTTTTTACTGAACTCGAAGCCACAGTCAAAGCTTTCCATTTACATGATATTAGTATAAATTGGAAACGAGTATGGCTTCTGAATATGCCAGACTATACACGCACATACTCTAATACTCTCACAAATCGTTCTAATCTTGTCGCGTTTGACTTTCCTTTTTGACCAACTAAACCTTGCGTTTAAAGCTTGTAAGTAGCAATTTTTCTTGTGTTTTTGACTAATCGGCATTAAACAAACAATAGCCCTAACTAATCAGGGGCTATTGTTTGTTATCTATGATTATTGTTAATCTAGGGTTTCTTCCATGTGAATTGGGGAAGATGACCTTCGCAGACAATCAAATTTAGTTATAATAATCTGAGGTAAATAACCAACAGAGCTCTAGAGCAGTTGGTGATAACCTTGTTGTTTAAACACATTGGCTCGGATGGGAACCAGGGATCGATTCCCAGCATGAACCAACATTTTTTTTTACCCTTTTTGATCTATATATATATATTCATTTATACTTTTTAAAAAAAAATCATTTTAAAATACTAAAACACTTTTAAAAATTCTACAAAAATTACATTATGTTAAACTAGTGAAAAAGTTTAACAAACAATTTTTAGTTTTCAAAAATTTATTTATTTAATATATATAATAATTAAATCAAGTTTATTCCATTTTATTGATAAAATTCTATAAAAATATCAAAACGATCTTATAAAATTCCACAAAAATTATTCTACGTTTTTATAACAATAAACTTTTCTGAAATGATTTTTATTTCAGAAAAATCATTTATTTAATATTTTAAAACAATTTTTGTTAGTTTTAATCATAATTAAATCATAATAAATCCAATTTTTAATATTTTTGCACCAAAATTTTATACAAATTATTTTTGATTATTTAGAATAGAAATATGATTTTTAAACTAATAATTCTTTAATTTTAATATTTTTAAATATTAAAGTTAAATTTTGACAATTTGTTATAAATAGAATTAATATTCCATTTTAAAGAAAATAATTTTGTAAAAATTATTTTTATACTTTAAACACATTATTGTAACCATCTAAAATTTAAATTTCATAAAAAGATTTTTGTTTATTTATTTACTAATATTCTCTCAATTATCAAACATTTTTAATAATAATCAAACAAGCATGTATCCCCAATACGAGGCCCAAGAACATATACATTTGTAGACTAGATAGACTTAGACATATTTATTACCTTATTATAGGGTGATACTTGACACATTTGGGCAACACACAATTCTATTTTTCAAGAGATAACTTTAGCCAAGGTGAGTTTTACATAGCCCCTTTTCTATTTATCACCATTTTTGGGGTGAAACATGTTACAACAATATTCATGCAATTCAATCATCAATGTGTATATGTGTATTTCTATGTTGCATTATGTCTTGAACATGACTAGGGTATGCACAATTCTAGCATAAACATTCATCAACCAAACGGTATACATTGATAGATCTATTGGACTGACAATCCCACCCGGATACGTGTCTCCTACAAAGGTTGCGTGGGTGTTTGTTACTGCAATTTAAACGAGTGAACCATGAGCGTATGGGATGTACCACAATACAACAATCACAAGGTTGATTATGCACTCGATTTACTTCTAGTATGTTTTCGCATATGGACTGGATTGCCATGACACATGAATTGCACAAACAAATTCTATTTCGATTATCAAAACCTATGTAATTCTCACCAACTTTTGTTGACCCAAAATATTTTCAACTTAACATGTTTCAGGTTCTACTTGCTTGAAGATTTGAATTGATGCTTGAAGATGTTTGCATAGTTTTATTCGATTTGATGTACAAATTCTTAGAACAATTATATGTAACTTATTTAAATTATTTAATGAGATTTATTATTCACCATGAGCTACTGAACAATCATCAATAAGTGACATCCCGATTTTTCCGCCATCGGTTGGGGTGTTACAAATGACATGGTTAGAGGTCCTTCCCTTCCGGGTTTTCCCTTTAACCGTAATGTTGATAACATGTAAGTATAAGACATGGTTAGAGGTTCTTCCCTTTCAGGTTTACGATTAACCGATAACATGATGATGAACAAAATAATGTAAAGTATAACAGGGTTTTGCTCAAAATAGGAAAGAAAATGTGCATACCAAATATGCGCTCATGTAAGTATATAAGTATAGCATAAAATTTCGATTGAAAGAATGGTATAATATAAATTAAGTAAATCGCACAATTTTCACAAAATGAAAGTAAACAAGTTAAGTTAATGCACAAAACCAGTGTTGTAAGAATGACTACTAATAATTAGTGCGAGAATAATTGTAAATAACGCCTGAGGATAGCCACCAATAAAATAATAATACGAAAATAATCATAAATAAGATAATATGCGAATATAATAGAATAAAATGATGTAAGAATAAGATAATGATATTTACTGCAATTGAGGGTGGACGGAACATACGTATAGTCTACTCGCCATGCGGGTTTAAAATATATGCACTATATGTTAAAAGACATTTAGCAACATTTCGATGAAGATATGTCCAATAATTAGACCAAAAGTTTTGCGACTGAAAGAGTGTAAGTGTAAAAGATAAATTATTGTTTATAAAACAAAATGTAGTTTTACTCGAACTTTGTGATATAGTTGAAAGTATAATAGTGATGCATGAGAATAACTTTTTAGATTCAAAACAGCTTCACATGAAAAGACTTCGTAAGTACATACTTTCATGTGTTTACAAGAAGTCGAGTTGAAAATTGTCATAATGCATATTATCAGTCGCAAGTTTCTTTTCTCGAAAATAATATAAATCAAATGTGTTTTCAAAAGACCAAGATTTAGAATGACGTGAATGATAAAAGTCAATGCGACAATAGTGTAGAAGTCACAAATCATAACTGAAAATAGTGTAAGTTTTAAAGCGGATAAAAGTTTTAATAATGATGATGAAAAAAATCCAAAAGCGAATAATTAATGAGTATATAAAACATCAAGAGATGGAACTAAAAATCCAAATGTTAAACAAAACTTAAGAGTGAATAATGAAAAACGGAAAAATGCACAAATAGCGATAGCTATTAATAGAGAAAACTCAAAAGACATAATAACTTCATTATAAAAAAATTTATGATAAGAGTTTCAAACAACAAATGAAAAATATATCAAAAATGTGATACTGAAAATATTTCTAATGAAACTGGTGACTAGCCAAAGAGATTGAAATATTATTAGGGACTTGTGGGGAGCGTACTTGAACCTATGAGTGAATGGTCATTTTTTCCCGATTGCACATACCCCGTCACTGGTAAATTTCAAAACCTTTAGCGAGACTTTAAAACGAGATGTAGAAACAGATCCCTGAGATGTGGATTTCACTCCTAACTCAAAGATGTATTTCAAAATTGAAAACAATTGAGGAATGAAACCAATCACTAAGTTAAGGATATCACCCCCAGCTTAGTGGTTAAGTTTCTTTTTGAAGGAAATACTCTTTGAGGTGTGGATGTCACAACTATCTCAAAGGTATATTCCTAAGATAAATAACATATAGAGGAGTGAAACTAATCACCAAGGTATGGATGTCACTCCTAACTTGGTGATATCGTTTCGTTTGTGAAATACGAGTGTCTTCTTTTCTAAACAAAAAAACCGAAAGAATAACGAGAAAGAATCATAGCGAAAATATCTTGAAAGAAAATATAAAAAATAAGAGAAATGTACACGAGAGGACTCGTGAAAATAAGCTTAGTTATAGACTAGGCTAAAAGGCATTCTAATAACCTAATTCCCTATAACCATGGCTCTGATACCAATCTGTAACACCCCAACCGATGGCGGAAACATCGAGGTGTCACGTAGTGACGATTGTTCAATAGCACATGGACTAAAGTGTAAATTTGAATACATTGATTAAATAATTTATTACATTGAAATGAAATACAACGATTCTAACTGCCAACTAAATTGAAATACAATGAATCAAAATCTAAATATAAATCCGAAAGCTTAAAGGATGCATCTCAAAACAACCTGAAACATGTACAAAATAATTTTGGTCAATACAAAAATTGTATTGGTGAGCATACCCTGTTTGAATAAATATAGTAGGAAAAATGTTTAGCAATTCATGTGCGGTACCATTTGCAATTATGTAATAAGTAATATCCGTTCAAAACCAAACCTGAGAATAATGACTAACACATGACTAACCAACTGAATAATGAATTAACAAGACAATGACCAAGATTCTCTCAACAGAGTCTCAAGGGGGTATACCATAGTAGTATTCATTGAAAAGCTAGGCCGCCCAGCGGTTAATGATTTTGACAAGTCATAGACACACCAATTAACATAAAGCAAACACACATGAGAATTGCATTAAGTATAAGAAATTGAAACTTGATTAATATATATAGGTACATGAGTCACCCCAAAGTAGTAAAACAGTAAAAAGGGGAAAGATATACTCACAGTTTGCGAAAGCGATCAAAATCCAACTTAAGCGGTCGTGAGCTAAGTAATGGGAATTATGCTGAATCCAACCTATAATGCATAAGCGTACTAATAAGGGAAAGTCTAAGAGTCTAAGGTCACTAGGGTTTTAATAAGGCATTAGGGTTTGCTAAGTCGATTTGGGGTATTAGAGTTTCTTTTTATAAACAACTTAATATGTATCACAAAAAAAATATGGTAAAAGTCTATGATTATGATTTAGTAATCTAAATATTACCAATTGAATATTTAGATAAGAATATGTTTCGAACGAAATTAATTAATTAGACTATAATTGTAAATAATTACAATAATTATAAAGAATTGAATAAACAGTTGTAAGTTACACAATGAATAAAAATAATGAAGATTATGACTTTGGATCATAAAATACTTTCGTTTTGTAAAATATTAAATTTATATACCCGATTTTAGGCATTATGAATTAATAAATAATTTATTATAACTAATTATGTACAAATAAAATAAAATAATACAAGCTATTTCAAATGAAAATAAAACATTTTATAATATCAATAAACTTCATCTTGTTCCCCAAAACTAAACCCTAACCCTAGAAATCCAATACCTTGAATTCCACAACAATGGAACCTAAATCAATAGGGCATTTGTAAAGGAAGATCTAATGAACAAAATGGCACAAGAAAGGGAACTTACAATCACGTTTCATACCCGAAAAAAATGGTAAAAATCGCACATTGTGGCCGAAGAACAGAGTTTTAGATCGTGTTTTATGCGTGTTTTGATGTGGTTTATGATGTGCAAGGGTCTAGGAAGGTCATGGGATGTTTAATTTAGTAGGTTTTGAAAGGAAATGAGCATTAGATAAATTATGAAAGTTACATCTATATATATACACACATATCACAATGATATATGTTACATGATGTTAATACTTCATAATTGCCATCAAATGATACTTATTATGTGGAAGTTTCAAATGGTTGAGACAAAACATAAAAGAATTGAATGTGGGTTTAAATTGTTGGTGGATTTTAAAACTACATATTAATTCTTTGATACAAAACTTTCTTTTTCCTTATAAACCAAAGGTATCATAAGTTCATAACTCTCGATTTGTTTAGCTTGAATAAAAGAACATCTTAAATCAAAATTCAATACAATTCATTATCTCATTTATTATAAATCACTCTAATGTTTAGTATTGCTAGAACCAAATTGATTAATTAAGTTTTGACTTACAATAATTACAACCTACATTTGCTCATCTAAATTTATTAGCTTCTTTAATATAATAATAATATTGCATTTAAATATTATACATATGAATAGTTGTAATTGTTTAGTAAAATATGAACACATATTATTTGAAGTACGTCAAATTGTTTTCAATTAAAATGCAAGTACTTCAAGGCAAGAACATTCAAATTAAGTGAAACTCAAGTTTTTTTTTTAATTGATCAAATGGAATTTACAAGGACTAAAATTTACAACTTTCTAATAGATGAGGGTGACCGTTGTCACTGTAAGGAATGAAAAGAAGTAACGTTTAGTAAAGGAATGGTTCTTATGCAAATCGTAACTGTAGGAAATAATGAGCATGATTTTGTCCTTTTTCAGGTGGGGCCATGTCTTCTTAAAGTTCCAAGGGAAGGGTGATTGTTGATGTACTACCATTGAGAGGTATCACTCAAATTTTGGTTGGTGCTTAGCAGCTTTGGTTGACGCATAGTATCACTTGTTACATTTATTTCATAGTGTAAGTGAGGCAGCTGGATTGGGCCGGCCTCTTTTTTACCCATTAGACATTCTGGGTAGATGGTTACGTTGTAACACGGAGAAAATATGTCATACCTAATCAATGTGTGTTACATTATGGGTATAGTGTAAATATATCATTTTAAACACTTGATACAAGTGCATTGTTAATCAATACAAATTAACAAGTATGAACTTCAATCCATTACAACGGGTGTTGCATAACATTACACATAAAGTCAAAATTTGGAGAAGATGAACATTTTTGGATTTCTCCTTTAATCCACTACAACAGGTGTTGCAACTTGTGGATGTTGTCAATAGGACACAAGGAGATTTGATTTATAAATATTAAAAATTTTTATTTATATTCTCAATCAAGCAACTTCTTACCTACCAAAAATTTCAATGATTGGGATCACATACATTGCCATGTCGTATTGATATGTCCTAATTTTTCATCTTTATTTTTAAAAAAGAAATGCATACAAACATATTTTTTACTATATAGGAGTTTTAACAAAACAAAAAGGGCAAAGTCGGTGCCCAAGCTGAGCAAGCATGGTCTTAGGTTGTCGTTCCAATATAGGCATGATATGTATATATTAAAATTTTAGATTAACTTCCAACAACTAAACCATTGGTTTTAGTTTTTTAATGCTATTAGCGGTTGGTGATAATACAACACAATATCAAGGTACACTATTTTCCATTTACTGTACTTATGCATCCAATCCATTTGTTGGCTGTATGTTTCTTACTAATATTATTAACAAGAACTAATTTGAATTTTAATTTTTAATTTGAAAAAAAAAAAAAAGACTAACAAAGAGAGGAAGACAACCTTATTGATGATCAAGGAACCATTTAACTTATATATTTTAATTGTGAATTTAGCTTTTAAAAGACCCGTTTTAGCATTATTCAGTTCTTTCAATGGAGGCCCATTTAGGCACCCACTGACAAAAAAAACTTCTAAATCTGTTATGGGCATTGCTCCAAGGTTTGCCCGAATATTAACTGAGTATGCTGGTAAGAAATAAACATCACTAATATCTCATTATTGCAAGAGTAATAGCAGATTAGCAGCACAACATATGGAGTCGAATGACTCAAATGAAATGAATCTTGTACAGAGTAATAGTAACACATCTTAATAACTTGTCTAACATCATTTTAAAAATTCTTTTACACAAAAAGACATGTTGACTGTTGGTGTCTTGATCTTTTCCCTATATGTAGTCAATAAATTTGGTAAGTTTAGTGTATCAGCATCCACCTTTTGTCACACATTCATTCATTTTAATAATCAAACTATAATGATTCATAAATATAATAGATAAAGAAACAAAGAGAAACATAAATAATTTTTTTTAACCCAAACTTACCTCTCTCCAGATTTTTTTTCCTCAAAAAGAAGCCGTCCGACTTGTATCTTGTAGCTGGAAGTGAATTAATAAGATCTTCATAAAGACCCCGACTCTCAGTCCCAATAGCCTCACATAAATCAAGTAATTCTTGCACGAATTAAACAAGGGTAATTTAAATCCGTTCTTGCTGTAATTTATTAAGAAAACCTTAACATTAGCATTAACCAATTAACACTAAATAGCAAACCTCATATGTCATATTGTCTGGATCGATATCATCCTGCCAAACAACCTGCAAAGCACACACATTAACTTTTTGTTGCAATGAGTGTATCACAGACAAAATATGGTCAAACTGTCAACTAATAAAGCTAATTCTCAGATTGGATAATAAGCCTGATTATGGACTCAAGGCATTCATAAAGGCCCAAGGAAAAAATCAAACTAAAAAAGCATACCGGAGAACTTGAAGCACTGTTTGGACTATACTACCTGCGACATTAAAAAAATGGCATAAGTAAATCTGATCATCAACTAAAGTTGATATGAAGAATCAAATTAGCTACATAAGATATGAGTAAAGATTAAATTAACCACTACATGCAAATTCTAGCTTAACTTCCTAAAGGGCAGTTACTTTTGGTTTATATGTATAAACATACACACACACACACACATATAAATATAGAGGTTTGTTGAAACATAACCAACATTAAGTAGAGAAACTACGAGAAGCACATAAATGCTTTTTAATCGTGGTGTTAAAACTTGTGGAACAAATAATAATGGAAATGTGGTGGAATCAAGTATATAAAAACTTATCTCTATAAGTTCTCAACATATGGGTCAAGTTTTTCTTCTTCTTCAAGAGTTCTTTTATGAATCCTCTTCTTTATTTTTCTTGTACTTTTTTCTAGTCTTTCAAATGAGGCACAAAGTCTTCTATGTATACAGGACCTAAGGATGAGTGAAGAGACTAACTTAATTAGAGCCATAAACTCTAATAAACTGAAATAAAGAACTCTACTCAAGAGTCTCCTTAATAATTTCACTAAAATCAATTAAATTCCATTCATTATATTATTAAATTTTTGTAGTTTCCAGCATCTTCTTGAATGAAACATTCATTGGTAGTATTGTTAAAGTGTTTTGATATTGTAAAGCATGAGGTGGGTAAAATGTCTACATTACCCCTTTAAGTGTCTTAATTGTCACAACTATCCCCATAATACCCTTGAATTTCATGCTTTAATATGTTGTGTATGTTGCATCTTAATTTGTACGGAAATGCAAATTACTAAATGTTGGGCTATGATTAGAGGTTTCCGTTTATATTGGGCTTAGGATTGTCTAGTAGTGGATTTCGGCCTTCTAGGCCCATGTATGATGAACCGCCTTAGTTAACTATAAATAGGGGGTTCATAGGTTATTTTGGGGCTGCTAATCTTTAGTGGGGTGTGATATTGTATTCGATTTTGATGTACCAGACGTCTCATTGAAGACGTGTGCATTCAATCAATATAATCATTCTATTTCAAGTTTCTTCTTTGTTCTTTACATACAATCATTGTTTCCGCCTTTGGTTGTGTGTTGTTTGATACCTAGTAGAAAGGATTCTGGACTTACAATAAATGGTACATCACTCCTCCTTTATAAAGTAGTATAGATAAGGTGGGACAAAATAGTAGAGAGATATGAACATCTTGGGACCCTTCGCCTAAGTAGTTAAGTTGAGCCTTCACCTGCTGAACAACGTTTACCTCCTGAAAATGTGGATTTGACTGAAATCGAGAGTGAGGATGAGGAGGTGGTAAAAGAAGATGAAAAGACTGCAGGCAATGATGAAGAACAGTTTCATAATTTTCATTTCGATGACCTAAATGATGAAGAAATTGATGAATTTATTATTGAAAATGCTGAGGTAAGATTAGTGTCTGAAGCTAAGAAAGAATTAGTTGAAGAAGAGATCATGACTGAACTTCCTAACACTGCTGTTGTTGAGGTTGTCATTCCTCAAGCAAATGTCCTTACTAGTATACTTAACACTGTCCGTGAAGCTGAACAAAGGATTCCTCCATCCAATGTTATAGTTGAGACACCTGTTGATGTTGAAGTTCCTGAAGACCCAAATGCTGATTTAAGACCCAGAAAGAGAAGCAAGAGAGATCCTAGACTGACCACTACTACTGATGTCGTTCCTGATGTTTCAGTTCCTATTGCTGAAACCATTTCTGTTGCTGCTAATGATGCTATGATTCATGCTGATATGTCCATGAAACTTCCTGTTGATGCTGTTATTTCCACTACAGTGCCTGCTATTGCAACTGAATCATGTTCACAGTTCATAAGCAAGGCACCTATTACTGGAAGAATAAATGAAGAGGTTGGATCTTCCGGTGCATCTGGTTCGAGCAAAGTGTTGTTTGATGAGGAGGCTTTTCAAAGAGCTCAGAAGGCTTATTTTTCTGATAAAGAAAGTGGAAGAAATGTTGATATTGAATTTTTAACAACTGAAGAGAGAGGGAGAGGAAAATAAGGAAGGAATTGATAGTGATAAAGATATTTTTGCTCAAGTGGACACTCATAAATTGCAGACACGAGTCTTGAAGTTGAAAACTGAAAATGTATGGCTCACTGCACAAGTAAAGAGCTTGATGGAGACTGTCACTGAAAAGAATCAAAAGATTAATGAATTGGAGTCAAGCTTAGGTGATGTTTCTGCTAGACTGCTCAATTTAACTCAGAAGTTGGAAAATAAGTTTGGAAAAGAGTTCTCAGAAACGTCTTCATTTGTTGAGAAGGTTATGACTCCTGCTGAGCATGAAAGAGTACAAAAAGAGCATGAAGAACATATGAGAAAGTATTACGAAGACCAGATCCCTCGTGTTCGAGATCGTCGTCCAGGGAGTATGTATGTTCTCAAGAATACAACTGAACCATCTCTTGATCCTATGGAAGAACAACCTGAAAGGTTTGTAACGATTACTAGGGAACGGTTAGATACCTATGGAAATCAAACAGGAATAGATTGCTGGAGATACAATGATGATAAAGGAGTGTTCGTTGTTCACAGAGGAAATAGAGCAGTTGAGTACAATGCATCTACTACTGCATTCAATTCTTGGACCAAGATTGATCTGGCAGAACTTGCAAGGGCTCCCTTTATTAATCAAGTGAGAAATCCTAGAAATAGGATCGGAATCACTTTTCATAAGAAGATTCAAGAGCAAGCAAAGGTGAATTTCAGAGACATGAAGACTGCAAGTTCACTTCTGGTAGAGTATAAAGACGTGTTAACACCAGATGGAAAGCCATTCAAAACTGTTCAATGGCCCCCTACTTCTCGATCTGCAGTGATTGTTTGTGACAGTGACAAACTGAGAGTTTTTGATGCAAAAGATCTGATGAGCCTGCATTATGAAGATATTCAAGTTCTGGTGAAACATCAAATTCAGTGTGATCCAAATTATGAAGCTTGTGCAAAATCGTTTACAGGTGCAGTTGCTCAGATAGCAAGATTGGGATGAGAAGCGGATCGTAGAGGAAGAGTGGACACTGGATTGTTTGGTCCATATATTGGAAAATCAGCTGAAGATTGAAAGAAGGCTTTCGAGAAAAAGAAAAAGGCATCTAAGAAAGGCAGCAAGAAGCAGCAGTAACATTTCCAAGCCAACACAAACCTAGGGGGATATTGTTGGGCTATGATTAGAGATTTGCGTTTGTCTTGGGCTTAGGATTGTCTAGTAGTGGGTTTCGGCCTTCTAGGCCCATGTATGATGAACCGCCTTAGTTAACTATAAATAGGGGGTTCATAGGTTATTTTGGGGTTGCTAGTCTTTTGTGGGGTATGATATTGTATTCGATTTTGATGTACCAGATGTCTCATTGAAGACGTGTGCATTCAATCAATATAATCATTCTATTTCAAGTTTCTTCTTTGTTCTTTACTTACAATCATTGTTTTTGCTTTTGGTTGTGTGTTGTTTGATACCCGGTAGAAAGGATTCTGGACTTACAATTGGTATCAGAGCCTAAGAAGTCTTTCGAAGGCTCGGTTCGGTATCAAAAGAAGAAGATCAAGGAAGTTCTTGCTATGAAAGAGGTTGATTTTATGGATGCGATTCATATTGATTTCATATTTATATGTTCTATTACTAATCGAATTATCTTATGCAGCCTGTTTTGTTGATGTGCTTTTGATTCTAAATATTTTTATTCAAATTACTATTAAAAACCTTGTTTTTTGATCTGTTTTGATGAAAAGTCAAATGTGTTTGCTAGGATTAAGGAGATTTTGAGAATTTTTTTTTAAAAAAAGGAATTGTTTTCATTGCTATAAATCTCTTTAAAATTTTTAAAAATCTTCGATCTCCAAATGTTTTGGAAAATTTGTTGCAAATTTTATGCAGGTTTCCTTATTCAAGGTGTGTCCGAGCTCTGCATTAGAAGTGTGTCCGACCTCAACTTTGTATCCGACCACAAGCCTGTGTTCGACCTCATTTGTGTGTCCGACCTCAACTTTGTGTCCGACCACACACCTGTGTCCGACCTTAAACCTGTGTCCGACCCACAAACCTGTGTCCGACCCACAAACCTGTGTCTGACCTCAAACCTGTGTCCGACCCACAACCTGTGTCCGACCTCCAACCTGTGTCTGACCTACAACCTGTGTCCGACCTCCAACTTGTGTCCGACCTTGAACCTGTGTTCGACCTGCGTACCCGTGTCCGAGCCATACACTAACAGCATTGTTTCAACTGGCCTGGACAATTATTTTTGGACTGGATTTTGGCAAACTTTGGACTGGACTTCGGCAAACTTTGGACTGGACTTCAAACCATCTTGGACTGAATTTAAGTTAAATTAAATTGCACTAATAAATTTAAGCTTCTTTTTCAAAAATGGATCAAATTGTTAACCAAGCTAATTTCAATGGACTAAATACTAACCAGCTACTAGTAGCTGCAGAAGTGGACAAAGCTATGGAATCTGTTATTGGGACTCATCAAAAGATACATGTTCTTCAACTTGGAATGTCTTATTCTGAGTGGAAATTCAGGTTCATTCAGGTTATGAAAATAAAAGATGCAAAGGCCCTAAGATCTATTTAAAATGGCCCCTGTGTGATCACGTATGTGGTAAATGAAGTAACTGGAGCCACTGCCATTAAACTAAAGAGCATGTACACTGATGAGGATCATGAAAAGACTAATATTGATGAAAGGGCAATTGCTTATCTTCATCAGGGACTCTCACCTGAAGTCTCGATTGGGGTTCGTGATAATGCTACTGCCAAAGAGCTTTAGGAAGCTCTTGAAAATCTGTATGAGGGAAATGAAGAAATGAAAGAAAGCATAAGGGAAATGCTAAGCCAAAAGTTCAATGCTTTTAATCATATTCCTGGCGAATCACTCGAAAGCCAGATTCAACGCTTTGTGGATCTAGTAAGTGAAATGAAATCAAATGATATGGTGGTGGATAACTCTGTGATGAACAAAAAGATGTTTAACACTCTACCAAGGAGTTGGGACTCAAATGTTACTTTGATCAAGAGAACTAAAGATCTGGCAAGACTCACTCTGTCTGAAACCATATCCTTGATCAAGTCCTATGACCTCGATGACAGACAGCGTTATCTGACTCAAACTGCAAGCTACAATAATGAAATCATCGCTATTCCTAGTAATGCTCTTATGTCTCAGCAAGAGCCTCAGCGTCTTTCATTATACTCTTATCCTGCCAGTGGATCTTCGTACCCACCAATTTTTGCACCCAGCTCATCCACCAATTCATCCATCTCTGCCTCTCTAGTGGCTGCTGCACCCCAGTCAACTGTGAAAATTCCAAAGGAGCTCGAAAATAACTTAAGTTTGTTTGCTGGATTTATGAATTGCTATAACGCATTTTAACAGGACAACTTACTGTCAAAGATGTTGGAGCATGTGATCTAAATGATGTTAATCAAGATGATATAGAAGAAATGGACTTGACTTGGCAAATTGCTATGGTAGTACTTAGAGCAAATAAGTTTGTGAAGAAAACTGGGAGAAACGTGTGGGAGAACCCAATAAAGAAACTGGGGTGGGATAAAATGAAGATGCGTTGTTATAATTGTGATGAACCTGGTCATTTTGCTCGTGAGTGCACCAAGCCAAAGAAGGAAATAGACATTTCTGCTCCTGTAACTACTGCTTCCACATCTACTCCTGGAACTCAGGCATCTATCACTCGCACTGAATTTGCGTCTTCAAACTCAAATAAAGCTATGGTTGCTCAATCAGGAGGTGGATGGGATTGGTCTTCACAAGTGGAAGAATTGAAGATTGTTGAAGATTCTGTGTACAAAGCACTCATGGCCCAGATGGATGATGATTATGTTTCGTCTGCAGCTGAGGTACATTCTAAAATTTTAGCTGAATCTTGTTGCACTGATAGATGTAGACTAAAAATTAAGGGATTTAGCGAAGAAACTCTCTCTGCATACAAGGAAATTTAAAAGGAAATTTAATTCCTACAAAGAAATGGTCGAGAAACAAAAACTTGATATCAAGCGTTTGCATCAGGAGGTGAGTGATCACAAGTGTCGATATTTACACTTCAAACGACTGTTTGATACTTCAACCGCGGAATTGATCAACTTAAAATCTAAATTTGAAAATGCAAATTTTCATTTTAAAAAATTCGATTGTTCTAGTCCATAAGTTGAAAAAATGATCAATACCCAGTTAAAGTTCAGACCAAAGGAATTGAGGAATAAAGGTCTGGGGTTTGTGGAAATTCCGCCACCCTTTAATGAAAACTATTCCTCAATTCCCATGTCGGATGAAGAGTTGTTGGCTCTTCCTGTTAAAGGATATGGTCCTCCAATAGAAGAGCCAATTAGTCGACCATCTAGGGATCAAGTTGAAATCTCCAAACTTGAATCGGCCCTCATTAGAATTTCTAAACCTAAACACCGACAATCTAAGCAAGAGCAGGCCCCATCAAAAACTTTTGTCAAGTCTCAAGATGCTTCAAAGCAGACTGAGACGTTAAATTTTGAAACAAATAAAGAAATTGATAGATTTTTTGAGGTTAACAAAGATGAGGTTCCAACATCAACCGAGTCAAATGAATCATTGCCTCTTTCTAAAGAGCCTAAACTTGAATCAATACAAGTTGACGAACCTATTATTGCACCGACCACTCAATCAGACTCAAGTGTGACCTATGAGTTTGATTTTATGATACAAATCAGGGAGCTTTGTCTAAAGCAAAGGGCAACATTGAAAATAATTTGGCCGCCTCCCAACCTCACTCAGATGATTCGCCAGTGACTAAACCTGCATCTGACTCTGAGACAGATTCAGGGGACACCAACGAATCCAGCTATCAGTCACGTGAAACAGCCGAATCATCTGAGCACATTTCCGAATCGAATGAATCTATTTCTATGTTTGTGCCAATTCTAAATTCATTTGATTTAGAGAAGGAGAGTTCAAAATCGTCTGAATCTCCTGCGTCTTCTGTAGCTGAAAATTTCTCTGCCACAAATTGCTTTGATATTTCTAATGCTATGAATGTTACTAATCCTATTGATTCTTGTGCAGAAGATTTAATTAGTGAGGATTGGGTAGATGATGGGGATGAAGTGGATGACTATGATTCACTTGCATTAAATAATAACATTCAGAAAAGCAATTTATCAATTTCTGCTAAAGACAAAAATATTTGTGTGGGCTCGTTTGTTTTGAGCATAAAACTATGTGACATGTCGTCTAACTCTTTGTTTGATTATTCAGATTCTGTTATTTTGTCAAATGCTTGTGATACAACAAAAAATCTTTTGGTTAAACAAACAAGTACGGGTGGGACTGGGAAATATCTTCCACAAAAACATGTTTTACCAAAATATGAAAAACAGAACTCTTCAAACCAGGGAAAAAGGCATTCAAAAACAGCATCACACAGGTATCGAGCTGTAAAACAGATCTTATGAATCTGGAAAGCCTGCAAGATCTCAGGGGGATCCACCTGTGAAGCGTCAGATATGCTACACATGTGGAATCCTAGGACACATAGCCAGATATTGTAAAACTAATCTGAAAAATTCTGCAAGTGGGAAGCATCAGAAGTTCCAAACAGGAACTATAATCACCCCAAGCCAATGAAGGTTGAAAAACCTAAGGCAATGCAAGATGACAAATCCAAGGTGAAGCCTTCTGATGGTGATTGGAATAGAAATAAGCGGCTCAAACAGTCGGGTAGGATACCTAAAAATCAAATAGAAATTCCCAAGGTATTGGTTAATTCAAAAGAAAAGATGGTTTCAAAGAACAAATCCCACTGGAAACCAAAAACTTCTATTCCAAACTCTTCCCCGTCTGTAGGATCTTCTTGTTCTGTTAATGATATATCTAATCTATGTGCTACTGTTACAACTGCCAACATGCATTGGATGGAAGTCTAGTACATGGATAACAACGGTGTACCCAAAACGACTATGGCTTGGGTACCAACAACTAACTGATCCCGCATCATGTGCAGGAACGGCTGTGGAGGACTATCATTCATCTTTGGTACATTCATAGCGGCTGTTCAAGGCACATGACAAGTGACCTATCCCAGCTCACTGAATTGGAATTTTTCAATGGTGGATTTGTCTCGTTTGCGGGAGGTGAGAAGGGTCAGATAACTCAAAGGGGAACGGTAAGAAATGGTGCTCTTCAATTTAATAAAGTAAATCATGTTCCTGAGTTGAAGCATAGTCTACTGAGTGTTTCACAGATTTGTGATAATGGCTACTCAACTCCCTTCACTAGGATGTTTAATTTTGAAACCTGGAGTTGTGATTCCAGAAGAATGGGTTTTACTAAAATCTGAGCGTCGAGGGAATGCTTATGTCAAAGACATGAAAAGACCTCCATCTGAAAACGTTACGTGTCTCTTTTCAAAAGTTTCTCAAAACAATGCCATTCTATGGCATCGTCGTCTTGGACTCTCTAACGCTAAAAACTTGAACCGTGTTGCTAAATTGGGACTGGTAAGGGACTTGCTGGTACAGGATTTCATAACAATTGAAAAATGTGTTGCATGTGCCAAAGGAAAACATCATCGAAAACCCCATCATCCTAAGTTGGTGAACACTATTGATTCTCTGTTGCAGCTACTTCACATGGACCTGTTCGGCCCAGTGAATGTGCTCAGCACTTCTCGCAAAGCTTACTGTTTAGTAATAACTAATGACTACTCACGTTTTACTTGGGTTTTCTTTCTGGCTAACAAAAGTGAGACTGTAGAAACAGTTAAACACTTTATCGTGTTAATGGAGAATCAGACCACCATGAAGGTGAAGGGAATCCGTTGTGACAACGGGACTGAATTTAAGAATGCAGAATTAAACTACTACTGTGCTCAGAAAGGGTTTGCACGTCAATTCAGCTCAACAAGGACGCCACAACAAAATGGAGTCACTGAAAGAAGGAATCGCACTCTGATTGAAGCCGCCCATACAATGCTATGTGACTCACAGCTTCCGACATTCATCTGGGCAGAGGCTGTGAACACGGCGTGCTATGTGCAAAACCGGATTCTAGTCAACAAATCACGAATGAAAACATCCTACAAAGTGCTATTCGGCGCAAAACCCTCCGTCAAGCATTTTCGTGCTTTTGATTGTCCGTGCACTTTATTGCATCTGGACGCTACACCAAAGTTTGATGCGAAAGCTGACGACTGCTATTTTATCGGGTATATTGGCAAGATTGCATATAGGGTTTACAACAAACAAACTAAGTAAATCGTAGAGTCGTTTGACATGCGTTGGCTTGAGGAGAATGAGACGGATGCTAGAGTGGGCCAAGATTAGTTTCCATATTTTAGATGATGTGTCTAGTGGTGTTAATACAGTTTCTGCAGGTTCTTCAATATACGCTACTGGAACCTTATCCTCCTTGGTTGATGATGCAGAGGATGAGGGGATGTTGTACATAATCAAAACAAGACACAGACCATACCACATCAACACAACAACATTCAGTTTCTGACGAACCATCTATTGCCACTATGGATCCTGTGCAACAGGTAGATGACGAAGATTTATCTTCTGATACCTTAGTACCTGCCTTCTATGATCCCATACCTCTTGAATGTACGGTGGAGCAAAATGATAGGGACGAAGCTGATTCTGACACCGTGAAAGAGATTGTAACCGGAAGTATCACACCCTTACCTGGAAAACCTTCATTTCCAGACAGAGCTATCCCTACAAATATTCAACGAGATCACCCACTGGAAAGTATCATTAGTCCAGTGGATGCAGGTGTCTTAACAAGGAGTCAAACTGGTGACATCAACAAATGCTTGTATTCGTGCTTCATTTCACAAATTGAGCCAAAGTCTACTGCTATGGCCATGCGAGAACCAAGCTGGGTTGATGCAATGCAAGATGAACTTAATCAGTTTGAGAAGCTAAAAGTTTGGAAGTTAGTAAAATTGCCTCCAGGGAAGCGACCTCTTGGAACAAGATGGGTCTATCGAAACAAAATAGATGACAGCAGGGTAATTGTAAGAAACAAAGCAAGATTGGTTGTACAAGGGTTCAGGCAGATTGAGGGGTTAGATTATGATGAAGTATATGCCCCAGTTGCGAGGTTGGAAGCAATCAGAATATTTCTTGCCTACGCCTTGTTTAAGGGCTTTACTGTCTATCAGATGGACGTCAAAACAACGTTTCTATATAGAAGTGTGAAAGAAGAGATTTATGTTGGTCAACCACCGGGTTTCACAAATCCAAAATATCCAGAGCATGTGTACAAATTAGACAAAGCTTTGTATGGGTTACACCAGGCACCTCGTGCTTAGTATGCTACCTTAACTGAACATTTGCTTACCAATGGATACACCCGTGGTGTTATTGATCAAACTCTATTCATCAAGAAGGTGATCGAAGATCGAATACTAGTGCAAATTTATGTGGATGACATCATCTTTGGTTCCACTAGTGATGCACTGTGCAAGGAGTTCGAAGAGGTAATGAAGAAGCAGTTTGAAATGAGTGCTCCGGGTGAAATGACCTTCTTCTTAGGTCTGCAAGTTCGTCAAAACTCAAAGGGTATCTTGATTCATCAAGGAAAATACGTGGATGACATTCTTCCAAAGTTCAGCTTCAATGATGTAAAGCCAGCCAACACCCCAATGTCTGAGAGACCAGGTCTGACTCAAGATCTGGAAGGAGAAGTTGGGGAAGAAACACTGTATCGTTCACTGATTGGATCACTGATGTACCTGACTGCAAGCAGACCTGACATCATGTTTGTTGTGTGTCAGTGCGCACGTTATCAAGCTAATCCTAAAACTTCTCATTTAAATGCTGTTAAGAGAATCTTTAGATACCTTAAGGGGAAACCCAGATTTGGTCTTTGGTATCCTAGGGATTCTCCCTTTGAATTAATAGCTTTTTCTGACAGCGATTTTGGAGGTTGTGACATTGACAGGAAATCTACTTCTGCTGGATTTCAATTTCTAGGCGATCGGCTTATTGCATGGCAATGTAAAAAACAGCAAACAGTCTTCGTCTCAACAGCGGAAGCTGAGTATGTTGCTGCTTCCGCATGCTGCTCTCAGGTGATCTGGATACAACATCAGTTGGTGGATTACGGTTTGGATTTCTCTCTTACTCACATCTATTGTGATAATGATGCGGCTATCCAAATTGTGAAAAATCCAGTTCAATTTTCAAAAGTTAAGCACATTGCTATAAAAGAACATTTCATCCGAGACTCTTTTAACCAAGGTTTAATTGTTCCTACACACATACACACTGACGACAATGTCGCAGATCTTTTTACAAAACCTGTTGATCGAGCTCGTTTCGAAGCTCTTTCAGAACTGCTCAAGATGGTCCATTTCGAGGACTGAATTGGTCATTAATAAAAAAAAAGGTTTTTCCTAGTTTTAGGTTTGTAAATTTGTTCTTTAAATTCTCAATTTTAAGCACAAATTTAGGGGGATGTATGCTCAGAAAAATACAAAAACATTTTGTTTCAAAAACGAGAGATGAAATGAACTTTCACAGTTGGATTAAGGCTGACTCATGTAAGACGTGTATTGAAATAGTTTTGCTCTAGTGAGATGTGCTGGTAGGCTTGGTCCTGACGGCTGAAATGTAAATGATCTTGTGAAGCACTTAAATATAAGACACGACCTCAGTAAGGAACATCACATGGAATCAGGTACAAATTCTATTTGAATGCTTGTGTGATGTCCTGAAGCATAACACTGTGATCTAGGTTTGAAACCTTTTCTGAAAAATTCGTGTATTTCCTTTGTTTTGTGTAAACAAAGAATTGGAGATTCTAGGCAACGAAAGCTTTTGCTGCATCCAGATATATGATGACCTAGTTTTTCGTTGTCGCGCTGTAGATCATTTTTCACCAAAAAGAGAACTTAGTGTCCAAAGATGTCCTAGCTGCTCCTCTGCTACATCCAAATATATGCTGACCTGGACACAGTCAGGATGTCATAAAAGAGACCCTCTAGAGTCCAAAACCCACAAAGCCTTCGTCATTTGAGAAATCATCTGACTTGTATATATTACTCTGAATCTTTCATCGATCTATTTTTTTCTCTTCTCAATCCAGTCCCAGTCAAGGTTTCAGAACTCTAGAACAGATACTGTGAAAAATATGTGGTAGGGAAACTGCTTGCATGACAGAGTGTACCACTTGCGACTCTAGGATTTGATAGTGACTTGCTTGAGTGTTCGTAATTAATACACCAAAACATGATAAATAATATCACAGATCGTCATACAAGAAGGCCTAAGGAAATAAGTTTAAATGGACAAATATACTGGCAATTGCTAAGACCAACTTAAGTAGATTAGAGTTGATAAGTGTAGCTCAGCCCAAAACTCAATGATTTGATCTCGTGACAAAAATATTGTGTAAAGTTTTTGTTTAGATTATCTTATAATAAAGATTTTATTCGACCAGTTCACGATCTGACTTGGACCCGTTTTCAAAATACACCTCGAAAGCCTTTAATTGGGTTTGGGATCCGAGCTGGGCCCACCACACGTTTGGTGGGCCAAACAAAGTCTTGGTATAACAAAAGGGGAGGCGGCGAGGTGTGTTGTTCAAAATCACAACAAAATCACTTTTATCATTTTCTCTCACACACACATACAACCACCGTTTCACTTTTTCTTGTTCATCAAGATTTTCAAGGAGTTGAAAAAGGTAAATCTTTGAAGAGTTCTTGATGAATAATGTTTGAATGATTATGGTCGAAATAGTGTTTTTGAGTGATTTGCAGGCATAGAAGGATGTTGGAAGCCAAAGGGTGATCATTTAAGAAGACGATCATGGAGGGTTATTGGTCCAGACGGCGGCGCGTGAGTCTCACGCGCCTGGGAACTCGAACTCGCGTGGCGGGTGGCTTTTACACGCCTGGAATTTGAACTCAAATGAAGAAAATTACAATTTTTGCCCTCGGACACCCGTGGCGCTTGACCAAAACACCCTCGGACACTCTCTCTGCACTCGGACACAAATCTTTACTCGGACACAATTTTGCCACGTCACCTCGGACACACCTTCAGCCACTCAGACACTCCATTCTTACTCGGACACACATGTACTTGACTTATTTGCCCTCGGACATCCATGGCTTTTGACCAAACTACCCTCGGACACCCTCATGTGACTCGGACACTCAAGTCTGACCTCGGACACACTCATATTTGGGCTGTTTTGTGACCCGAGGCCCATATGGTTCTAGAACTCATGTTGAAGTGTACCCGATTATGATCTAGAAATCTCAAAAGGGGCCCATTAAGCTGTTTTAATATTTTAAAATTTTTATTTATGTTTTAAATGTCTAATCCGACTCGTTTTTGTGTAGAAATGGCTACTCATGTACCAAAGTTCGAAAGGGATCATAATGTAGTATGTTTCCTATCTCACCCTCCCGAGGATCACGTGCAGGAGTTCAAGTCCTTGATCGTGGGTCTCAATACCTGTAGAATTGCACATGCTTTGAGAGAAAATCCAGTTGTTCTTGCAGACTGGATTACTGAATTTTGGGATAACGCAGCTGCACGAAAGACAGGCACCTCCATTCGCTCAAGGATTCAAGGAACTGAGGTGACGATTTCAGAACAAGATATTCGAGATGTGTTGCTTTTTGGTGATTCTCAAAATGATCCAGTTAGTTTCACAAAAGAGCAAATTATCCCGGTACTAAAGAAAATGGGATATGAAGGTGATTTGTATGCATCTCCATATGTGAAGAAATTATTTCCTAGCTACTGGAGGATGTTGGTTCACATGTTTTTAGCAAGTTTGGGAGGCAACAAGAGTGGATTGGATCAAATGAATTTGAAATATACTTCGGGAGTGGTAGCTTTAATTGAGGGATGGAGTTTCAACTTTTGCAAGTGTATCTTTGAAGATATGTTGCTGAATGTGAAGACTCTAAACAAGAAGTACTTCTACAAGTTTCCAAGATTCGTGCAAATGATAATGGAGTCCAAATATCCGAATCTGGAAAGGACTGTTGAAACATATGATCAGAAATTCATGGCTCCTCAGGCTTTTGGATTAATAAAACAAAATTGTAAAGATTCCAAGCAAATTTTTGAAGGAAGATTCCCGCTAGTGAAGTTTGGAAAATTTAGTGAAATTGTTGAAGAAACACCAGCTCCTCCACCTGCTCTAGTTGCTGAAGAACATGATGTAGAGATTGTTGAGCCTTCACCTGCTGAACAACGTTCACCTCCTGAAAATGTGGATTTAACTGAAATCGAGAGTGAGGATAAGGAGGTAGTAAAAGAAGATGAAAAGACTGCAGGCAATGATGAAGAACAATTTCATAATTTTGATTTCGATGACCTGAATGATGAAGAAATTGATGATTTTATTATTGAAAATGCTGAGGTAAGATCAGTGTCTGAAGCTGAGAAAGAATTAGTTGAAGAAGAGATCATGACTGAAGTTCCTAACACTCCTGCTGTTGAGGTTGTCATTCCTCAAGCAAATGTCCTTACTAGTATACTTAACACTGTCCGTAGAGCTGAACAAAGGATTCCTCCATCCAATGTTATAGTTGAGACACCTGTTGATGTTGAAGTTCCTGAAGACCCAAATGCTGATTTAAGACCCAGAAAGAGAAGCAAGAGAGATTCCAGACTGACCACTACTACTGATGTCGTTCCTGATGTTTCAGTTCTTATTGCTGAAACCATTTCTGTTGTTGCTAATGATGCAATGATTCATGCTGATATGTCCACGAAACTTCCTGTTGATGCTGTTATTTCCACTACGGTGCCTACTATTGCAAGTGAATCATTTTCACAGTTCATAAGCAAGGAACCTATTACTGGAAGAATAAATGAAGAGGTTGGATCTTCCGGTGCATCTGGTTCGAGCAAAGTGTTGTTTGATGATGAGGCTTTTCAAAGAGCTCAAAAGGCTTATTTTGCTGATAAAGAAAGTGGAAGAAATGTTGATGTTGAATTTTTAACAACTGGAGAGAGAGGGAGAGGCAAATAAGGAAGGAATTGATAGTGATGAAGATATTTTTTCTTAAGTGGACACTCATAAATTGCAGACACGAGTCTTGAAGTTGAAAACTGAAAATGTATGGCTCACTGCACAAGTACAGAGCTTGATGGAGACTGTCACCGAAAAGAATCAAAAGATTAATGAATTGGAGTCAAGCTTAGGTGATGTTTCAGCTAGACTGCTCAATTTAACTCAGAAGTTGGAAAATAAGTTTGGAAAAGAGTTCTCAGAAACGTCTTCATTTGTTGAGAAGGTTATGACTCCTGCTGAGCATGAAAGAGTACAAAAAGAGCATGAAGAACATATGAGAAAGTATTATGAAGACCAGATCCCTCATGTTCGAGATCGTCGTCCCGGGAGTATGTATGTTCTCAAGAATACAGTTGAACCATCTCTTGATCCAATGGAAGAACAACCTGAAAGGTTTGTAACGATTACTAGGGATCGGTTAGATACCTATGGAAATCAAACAGGAATAGATTGCTGGAGATACAATGATGATAAAGGAGTGTTCGTTGTTCACAGAGGAAATGGAGCAGCTGAGTACAATGCATCTACTACTGCATTCAATTCTTGGACCAAGATTAATCTGGCAGAACTTGCAAGGGCTCCCTTTATTAATCAAGTGAGAAATCCTAGAAATAGGATCGGAATCACTTTTCATAAGAAGATTCAAGAGCAAGCAAAGGTGAATTTCAGAGACATGAAGACTGCAAGTTCACTTCTGGTAGAGTATAAAGACGTGTTAACACCAGATGGAAAGCCATTCAAAACTGTTCAATGGCCACCTACTGACAAGATGAAAACCATACCGTTGTCTAAACCATTGGACAGAGGATGTTTGAAAGATATGAGGTTTTGGGTTTATGATCCTACTTCTCGATCTGCAGTGATTGTTTGTGACAGTGATGAACTGAGAGTTTTTGATGCAAAAGATCTGATGAGCCTGCATTCTGAAGATATTCAAGTTCTGATGAAACATCAGATTCAGTGTGATCCAGATTATGAAGCTTGTGCGAAATCGTTTACAGGTGTAGTTGCTCAGATGGCAAGATTGGGATGAGAAGCGGATCGTAGAGGAAGAGTGGACACTGGATTGTTTGGTCCATATATTGGAAAATCAGCTGAAGATTGGAAGAAGGCTTCGGAGAAAAAGAAAAAGGCATCTAAGAAAGGCAGCAAGAAGCAGCAGTAACATTTCCAAGCCAAGACAAACCTAGGGGGATATTGTTGGGCTATGATTAGAGGTTTGCGATTGTCTTGGGCTTAGGATTGTCTAGTAGTGGGTTTCGGCCTTCTAGGCCCATGTATGATGAACCGCCTTAGTTAACTATAAATAGGGGGTTCATAGGTTATTTTGGGGTTGCTAGTCTTTTGTGGGGTGTGATATTGTATTCGAATTTGATGTACCGGACGTCTCATTGAAGACGTGTGCATTCAATCAATATAATCATTCTATTTCAAGTTTCTTCTTTTTTCTTTACATACAATCATTGTTTCCTCCTTTGGTTGTGTGTTGTTTGATACCTGGTAGAAAGGATTCTGGACTTACACTAAATGGTACATCACTCCTCCTTTATAAAGTAGCATAGATAAGGTGGGACAAAATAGTAGATAGATATGAACATCTTGGGACCCTTCGCCTAAGTAGTTAAGTTTAATATTATAATTAATAAGTTAATTTAATTAATTGTGTGGAGGACGTGAGTGATCTTGAAGTGTTGACTACTTTATAGAGAAGCGAAGGCAACTACTAAGTAGAATGCAGAACCTCTCCAGCGTGCGTCCACCTGGGGTACTTTTCCAGGGCCTCGCGTATAGCGGGCTCCTCAAACCGCGGTCAAGTCTTCGGCTCCTCGAACCTATCATCTTCTTAAATTGGAGACTTCACTCCCAACCAAGGACACCGTACACCTCACCTTAGTTCCCGCGTTCCGTACAGAAGGTTCTCTTTGTCCCAGCAACCTCTTATCCCCATTGGTTAATGGTCAAAGCCGAAAGATCTCTCTTACGGTTGTCACAGGAAGGCGGTCCCTCCATTGGTTAACGGCGTTGTACTAACAAGAACTAGATAAAGAACCTTTATTTCATTTATCTTAATGACATTTCAATATTTATAGGTCTAGAAACTATAAAATTGGTTTTAAATTATTGATGAATTAATTACCCAACCATAACCTCCCAGGCTGAATGAAATCCTTAACAAAGGCGACACATAATCCTAAAGACGTGTGATACAAAAGATCACTCGTGCGTCCGTAGGGAAACCGTCCTTTGCCAAGAAGATCACTCAATTATCTGGTATGAACCAGAAATGTGTCACTCAGATCTGGTCCACTTCAGAAGCCATTGCTTTGAATCTGGTTTGGATATCAAAAGCCCGAAGGATCTGTCTCACTACTGGTTTCCTTGCCTTGGATCTAGCTCCGGACTACCGGAAGCTGATTATACCATTAATTAATTAATTTAAGGTTGTTATTAAGTTAATCATCATTCAAACCTGTCACAAAGATAGGCAAACAAAAATTAGAAGAAGATAACACAACAAATAACTAAAAATAAACTACTACTACTAATAAAAGTCTACAAATCGAAGTGGGTTCGCAAATAGAAAAATACAACCATAAAAATGATCAACACAAGGATCATGGCTGCTCATAGACAAGCTCTCCATCTTCTATGTAATATGTATTCTCTCATGATCCTCACGACCCTCGATGTTTTATTGCATAACTACTCAACGATTCTCTTCTTGGCCAAGCTAATCAAGGTAGGTTGAAGCCTAACCATTGAGGGGTGTTAGGAGGAACAGAAGGCTTCCTAAAGGACCCCAAGATCTCTGGAAGAAGCTTGGTAATCGGCCAAAGATAGCACAAGAAGGGATGATCAAATGGTGAGGGGTAGCTTGGTATTTATAGGCATTTCAGGGGCATTAGGGGCGTGCCAAATGGGTCCATTCTTCATTTGTTCTTCATGTTCCCAAGTGAATTCGGGTCCATTCTTCGATTTCCAACGGACTTTAACTAGAGGAATACGTTTTCGTTTGAGTTGTTTGACTACACGATTCGTAATTTCCACCGGTTTCTCGACGAAATGCATGGTCTCATCGATTCGTATGTCGTCAAGAGGAATATGTATGTTCCCTTCAGCTAAGCATTTATTCAAATTTGAAACATGAAAGGTGGGATGAAGATTATTGAGTTCTTGGGGTAACTCGAGCTTGTAAGCTACTTTCCCGATTCGCTCAATGATCTTAAATGGCCCAACGTAGCGTGGAGCCAACTTTCCTTTCTTTCCAAACCTGACTACTCCTTTCCAAGGAGATACATTGAGGAGTACTTGATCACCGACATTGAATTCAAGAGGCTTTCACCGCTTGTCAGCATAGCTTTTCTGACGATTTCGAGCAGCTAAGAGGTTGTCACGGATCTGAATGATTTTGTTGATCGTTTCTTGAATGATTTCGGGACTGGTGATTTGTGCTTCACCAATCTCGTGCCAACATATAGGAGAACGACACTTTCGGCCATAGAGAGCTTCAAATGGAGCCATTTGGATGCTGGTATGGTAACTATTATTGTACGAGAACTCGATCAATGGTAGATGTGCATCCCAATTTCCACCAAAATCGATTACACAAGATCTGAGCATATCCTCGAGAGTCTGGATTGTTCGTTCAGTTTGACCATCAGATTGAGGATGAAAAGCTATGCTAAGATTAAGCTGAGTTCCTATGGCAGCTTGAAATGTTTCCCAAAGACGGGAGGTGAATCGACCATCCCGATCTAAGATGATGTCAAGAGGAATACCATGATGACAAATGATTTCCTTGGTGTAAATATGGGCTAGCTTTTCAACTTTGTAATCTTCACGAATGGGAAGGAAGTGAGCTAACTTGGTTAATCGATCAATGATCACCCTGATGCTATCATGACGGGATGATGTTCGGGGGAGCTTGGTAATGAAATTCATAGCAATGCTTTCCCATTTCCACATGGAGACTTCGGGTTGTTCGAGCAAACCCGATGGACGTTGGTGCTCGGCTTTTACTTTAGAATAAGTGAGACATTTGGACACATAGAGGGCAATGTCAATTTTCATATCGGGCCACCAATAATTGTGACGGAGATCTTGATACATTTTATCCGCACCGAGATTAATGGAGTATCGGGATTTATGTGCTTCGTTCATTACAAGAGCACGAAGGTCATCACGATTTAGAATCCATATACAATCAAGATAATAAAGAATCCCATTTGCCTTGGACTCTAAGTGTAACTCAGCACCACAAGACATGTCTTCGTATAAAGTATATTCATTGACTGATGTGTGTTGTGCATCTCGAATACGATTGAAGAGTTCATTTTGAAATTGAGAGCTATGAAGACGGCCAGTTTCTCGGATGTTGCACAGAACTGCATGACCCTTTCGACTAAGGGCATCGGCTACTACATTCGCTTTACCAGGATGATAGTGAATTTCGCATTCATCGTCATTGTCGCATGTTAAGATCTTTTTGATTGAAAATGTGTTGGAGCCTTTTGTGGTCGGTAAGAACAACACATTTTGTACTATAAAGGTAGTGTCTCTAGATTTTTAGGGCAAAACCGACGGCACCAAGTTTGAGATCATGAGTTGTGTAGTTCTTTTCATGGATTTTGAGTTGCCTTGATGCATAGGAGATGACTTTGTCTCGTTGCATAAGAACGCAACCAACACCTTGGTTCGATGCATCACAGTAGACTACGAAATCATCATTCCCTTCGGGAAGAGCTAGAATAGGAGCATCACAAAGTATGTTCTTGAGGGTTTGAAAGGCTTCTTCTTGTTTAGGACACCAAACAAAAGGTTTGGATTTTTGAGTCAAAGCGGTGAGTGGTGTAGCAATTTTGGAGAAGTTGGAGATGAACCGATGGTAGTATCCTGCCAATCCTAGAAAAGAACGAATTTCAGTAGGAGATTTTGGTGCAATCCAATTCTTGACAGCTTCGTTTTTTGCAGGATCAACATGAATACCCTTTTCATTCACAATGTGCCCAAGGAATTGAACTTCTTTTAACCAAAATTCACATTTAGAGAACTTGGTATTAAGTCATTCGGCTCATAAGAGTTCCAATCAAACGGAGATGTCGCTTATGGTCGGATTTGGAATAGATCAAAATGTCATCAATGAACACAATCACAAAGCGATCCAAATAAGGTTTACACACACGATTCATTAGGTCCATGAACACTGCGGGTGCATCCGTTAAACCGAAAGGCATCCCCATGAACTCGTAGTGACCATATATCGTGCGAAAGGCGGTTTTTGGAATATCTTCCTTATGGACTTGGAGTTGATGGTATCCCGAGCGATGATCAATTTTTGAGAAACAGGTAGCTCCTTGGAGCTGGTAAAAGAGATCGTCAATGCGTGGAAAAGGGTATCGGTTTTTTATACTGAGTTTGTTAAGCTCACGATAGTCGATACACATACAAAAAGACCCGTCTTTCTTTTTCACAAATAGAATGGGAACCCCATGGAGAAGTACTCGGACGTATGAAGCCTTTTTTGAGCAATTCTTGGAGTTGACTAGCAAGTTCTTGCATTTCGGAAGGTGCAAGGCGATATGGAGATTTTGCAACAGGTGTAGCACCGGGTATGATGTCAATACGAAATTCAACAGAGCGAACGGGAGGAAGACCGGGTAGATCTTCGGGAAAGACTTTGGGAAAGTCACAAACGACAGGTATGTCCTTTATGCCTTTTTCCTTGTCTTTGGTTGTTACCACATGAGCCAAAAATGCAAAATATTCCTTATGGTGATACTTTCGAGCTTTGGTACAAGACATGAGCTTAAGTCATTTTGAGGGTTTCTCACCATAGATTTGTAGAGTGTCACCACTAGGAAGTGGTATACGGATAAATTTTTCAAAACAAACAACTTCGGCATGATGTTTTTGCAAGCCAATCCATGCTTGCTATGATGTCGAAGCTTCCTAATTGCATAGGATTTAGATCTATGGAGAAATCATGATCATTAAGATTTAAAGTGCAGTTTTTGACAATGAAGTCAATAGAGACGGGTTCACCATTTGCAACTTCGACCGTGAAAGGTAAGCAAGTAGAGGTTCAAATTATAGAGAGACAAAACTCTTATCCGCACTAGTATCAAAGATTACAGAAGCATAAGATCCATTAACAAGGAACGTACCGTTCACAACATCATTTTCATTTTGAGCTTGGGCCGCATTGAGGTTGAAAGCGCAACCCCTTGGTGGTTGATTTTGAGCCGGAGCTTGAGCTTGAGCTGGGGCTGGGTTGTTGCGGGTACATTGGGGAGCAAAATGATTTGGATCACCACACCTAAAACATGCACGGCCATTGCCAATGGCTAGAGGAGGTTGGCTAGCAGCTTGAGGTTGGTTGGTTTGGGTTCTAGGGGCAGCCTTGCAGTTTTGGATATGGTGTCCATACCGGTTACAATTGGTGTAGAAACGACAAGCTGAAGTTGTTGGGTGATGAAAAAGGCATATGGCACACTTTGGGTGAGGTACGGTGTAAGGTTTCTTGGCAAGCACTTGGTTAAGAGGAGTTGGGGCTTGAGCTTTGGTTATGGAGTGGTAACGACATAGTTTTGGTTTCGGGATTTGCGTTTTCGGTTATTGCTATTGGTTGATGGGGTTTTGGAAGCTAAACGAATGGCTTTTTCTAGGGTGGTGGGTTCGGCTCCTTCGACGATATCATGAACACTCGTTGGGAGGCCTTGGAGCTACCTAGCTATGATTCTTTTAGTGGTGTTGAATTCGTGAGGTACAAGGACAAGGAGTTGCTTGAAACGATTGGTATAGGTTGGGTTATCACCACTGTTTTGCTTGAGTTTCTAAAACTCATCTTCGAGTCGCTCAATCTCTTGCACGGGACAGAACTCCTCAATCATAAGTTGCTTGAGTTCCTCCCACGGTAGAGCTAAAGCAACTTCGTTTCCACGGGTGGCTCTCTAGCTTTTCCACCACTCGAATGCCCTTGATTTGAAGACACTTGTGGCGTGACGAGTGCAGAGATCCTCGGGGCATTCGCTATTGATGAAAACTAGCTCAATGTGGTAGAACCTTTCGAGCATAATGGTAGCACCATCGTTTCCCGTGAAAGAGTCGGGTCGATGTAGGTTGAATTGCTTAAATGTGAAGGAGGTAGTTTTGGATGATTCAATCTTTGAGTCAATAGAACCATGAGGGCATGAGGAGGCTTGGATCTTGCTAACCACACTGGGTATGACCTTGGCCATTTGCTTGGCCATGAAAGATAGCGTTTTCTTGTTAGTGCTTTGCCTTGAGTTCATTCTGTTTGACATGGAAGACAACTAAAGAATAAACAAAAGGGTTATGAGCTTTGTTTAATGGTTTGTTTGTATAAAGATTGGATTTTGTTTTGTTTTTAGCAGTGTATTAAGCATATAAAACACATAATGTCAAGTAGTTCAAGTAGCATAAAGTTTCATATTGTTCATAAAGCGTAACACATAAGTATAAGCAAGTATAATGCACTTAGTTAACATGAAGGAGTTTTGATTTATGTTGGTTTGCGATTATTAGTATTGTTTGGAGATTGCGAGAGTAGCTTATAATGCGAGTCTTGAGATGGTAAGCGAGAAAGTAAATCAAATATATAATGAAAATATAGCATGAAAACAACATTGAAAGTAGTATTAGCATAAAAAAGAAAGGCTTGTTTAATAACAATTGGAGTGTTCCGAAACAGAACTAAGACTAACCAAAGTGATTCGAATTTATCTTTGAGTTTGGAAACATGCTTTGGCCTAATAGGTGGAAATACTCTCGTCGAAACTTTCGGTTAACGGTATTCACCCTTCCAGTTACTACATGTTCCTTGTCATTAGTAAGTTTGAGACTTTGGTGAGATCGAAAAAAATATCAAGGATTGAAATTAATCGCTAAATTGCGGATTTCACTCATATCTTAGCGATGTCGTTTCTTGAGTGTGGTTTTTGCACTTGTCCAACGAGGTAGGAAAATTAACTCCAACACTCAATTGGTAAGTTTCCACTAGAATGAGAAGTTGTGAAATTTCCACCAAGGTAAGAAATTCACGCCTACCTTGGTGTAGTTTCAAAAACACAAAAAGAATAACGCGGATTGAAAGCTGTCACCAAAGTGATGGTTTCACGCCTATTTCGGTGACTTCCTTTCATTTGTAGTATAAGAGTGTCTTCGAGTGTAGTAGATATCCACCATAATGAAGGTAAATTTTATAGTGCAAAGGATTAGAGTAGGAACAATTTAGGGAGAACAAGTATGTTTAGCACGATAAGAGAATGGTCAATAAGGTTCCTAACTATAGTCTAGGTCAAACATGGCAATTTTTCCTAATTCCCTATAATCCCCACTAGGAATGTCCTAGAAATCAATCTTCAAACAAAATTTCTTTTCTCTAAGCCCTTTTTATTGATGAACTTTTTTCGACTTATTTCTCACACTATTTTTTTTTTTTTTTTTTTTGCATTTGCATGCTGCTTACATTGAAGCTTATTCTTTGGTGTGATGTCTCTTCCTGGCTATCTTTTCTTCGTTTGTCAAACTTCCTTGGGGAAAACCGTGACGTCTGATCTATTCTCTTCATTCCAAGACTGCCCAAGAGTGTCCCGATTACCTCCAACCAGCTTTCTTCGCCAAAACATGACAGGGGCTCAATGTGATGGAAGAAACGAAAAAGGCTAAGGCTCAAAAGGGTTAACTAGGTGAGGGGTATTTATATGAAAGGCTAATGAAAACGGAATGGGTGTATCCTAGGTGCCTTGATCATCTTCACAATCTCTCACCTCGCATGCGGTCTCGAAATGTAAAAGTCACACAAGTTCTAACCGAGTCGGACTAAGGTCGGATATCTCTCAAACAAACGCAACGAGCAATAAATGATATTTTCATATAAGTGTGGTGCTCGATAAGGCTCAAAAAACTCTCACGGAAAAGCGGGTAGGATAAGGTGCAGATTTTAAGCATAATCTTCGGGGTGTTTTCTACTTGCCATGCAACCTATTTTTTTTATTTATATATATAAATAGTGGGTTTTTGGATTCTTTTTAAAAAAAAATTTGTCATATTTCGACTATCCCTTGATTTGAACCGTTCGGCGAGATGCCTAATAGTATCCATTTGGATAAGACTAATAGACTTTACTAATTTGCCCTAAATGACTTTGATGGCGCTACGGGTATCAAGCGGCTAAGAGGGTGACAGACGGCCCATCAATGACAATTAGTGACCCACTAGATACATCAAAATAAACAGCAAGAACGTTCCACCCCACACTTAAAATTTTGCAAAAATTTTAAGTACAGAAACGCAAAGACACGACAAGAGAAACTAATACTCCCCTGATAACGACGAATCCTCTCGAGTGTAAGCGAAACCTGAATACTCCCAACAGAGACGTCGAAATGGTAGCTTCAAAATATCAAGCTTTCCCCGACCCTTCCTAAGAACTAAAATAAAATTTAACTAGATAGATAAAATACTAAAAATTAGGGATAGAATACTAGTGCCGAAACACTAGCGGGGTGGAACATGTCCAATCATAGATCAAACACGTTCCAAACATGCACTCACGTGCATGAAAAGTAACCGAAAGGAAAAAAAAAAGGAAGTTGTTTAGAAAAGTTTTAAACATACCTAAGAGTGAAGATGGGAGCTTGTAAGGAAAAATAACGGAAAATGGCGGTTTTAAGGGTGGAGATTACATTTTTAAAATTTTTAAACGGTATTTCGTAATATGCTTTTAAAATTCGTGAAAAGCCCTCCTAAATTTTAAAACCCAATTTCAAGCCCCGAAAGCATTTCATGTTTAAAAATTTTTGAAAAGTCTCACCCAGCTCATTTTCCGCATTCAACTAAACTTACCTAGCGATCTTCACGGTACGACAAACCTCTTCCAAACGAAAATAAAGCAGATATAAAAACCCTCCAAAATAAAAGTTGATGATCTTGGCGACTCCGGTGTTCTCCACGGGAATTCTCCGAGGTAGCTAATCTTGAAGGAAACCTGCAAAGAAGATTAGAAACAACCGCAATCATCGAAAATAAAGCAAAAATAAAATGAAAAAGAAAAAAAAGAAGACCGAAAACAAAAAAAAATAAAGTGAAAATGAAAAAGAAAAATAAACTGATCAATCAAGTGACTAAGGTCTTTCTTTGGAAACCATTGTGTTCCCCGCTAACGGCGCCAAAAACTTTGATGCGTTTGCTTTTAACATTAAAAAGATGTCAATTTCCTCGGTGCCAAAGACTTTGATTTAACAATCCCAAAACAGTGGTTTGGTGGAAAAGACTGATTTTACTAAACCCTCATTAACAAAGGTTTAAATTTATAAAGTAAACAATATTTACTTCGGAAACTAAAACCAATACATAGGCAGAGAACCTGACTTGCATAGTATAGTTTCGGTGGTAGGTATTGAGTATTGTATTCCAAGGTTCACACTTTCCCCTACTCAACCTTTCAGCAATCAATTGATCGGGTTTTAAAAAGAAAATTAAAGCGGAAGGGTTCTTTAATAAATAGAGTTTTGAAAGGGGTTTGGTTTTATAAAAGATAAGGTGGGACAAAATACTAGATAGATATGAACATCTTGGGACCCTTCGCCTAAGTAGTTAAGTTTAATATTATAATTAATAAGTTAATTTAATTAATTGTGTGGAGGACATGAGTGATCTTGAAGTGTTGACTTCTTTATAGAGAAGCAAATGCGACTACTGAGTAGAATGCAGAACCTCTCCAGCGTGCGTCCACCTGGGTACATCGCCAGGGCCTCGCGTATAGCGGGCTCCTCAAACCGCGGTCAAGTCTTTGGCTCCTCGAACTTATCATCTTCTTAAATTGGAGACTTCACTCCCAACCAAGGACACCGTACACCTCTCTTAAGTTCCCGCGTTCCATACCAAAGGGTCTCTTTATCCCAGCAACCTCGTATCCCCATTAGTTAACGGTCAAAGCCGAAAGATCTCTCTTATGGTTGTCACAGGAAGGCGGTCCTTCCATTGGTTAACGACGTTGTACTAACGAGAACAAGATAAAGAACCTTTATTTCATTTATCTTAATGACATTTTAATATTTATAGGTCTAGAAACTATAAAATTGGTTTTAAATAATTGATGACTTAATTACCCAACCATAACCTCCCAAACTGAATGAAATCCATAACAAAGGCGGCACATAATCCTAAAGGCGTGTGATACAAAAGATCACTCGTGCATCCGTAGGGAAACCATCATTTGCCAAGAAAATCACTCAATCATCTGGTATGAACCAGAAATGTGTCACTCAGATCTGGTGCACTTCAGAAGCCATTGCTTAGAATCCGGTTTGAATATCATAAGCCCGAAGGATCTATCTCACCACCGATTTCCTCGCCTGTCACAAAGATAGACAAACAAAGATTAGAAGAAGATAACCCAACAAATAACTAAAAATAAACTACTACTACTAATAATAAAAGTCTACAAATCGAAGTGGGTTCACAAATAGAAAGATACAACCATAAAAATGATCAACACAAGGACCATGACTGCTCATAGACAAGCTCTCCATCTTCCAAGTGATATGTATTCTCTCATGATCCTCACGACCCTCGATGTTTTATTGCATAACTACTCTACGATCCTCTTCTTGACCAAGCTAATCAAGGTAGGTTGAAGCCTAACCATTGAGGGATGTTAGGAGGACCAGAAGGCCTCCTAAGTAGCCCAAGATCTCTGGAAGAAGCTTGGTAGTTGGCCCAAGAGGACACAAGAAGGGATGATCAAATGGTGAGGGGTAGCTTTGTATTTATAGGCATTTCAGGGGTAGCAGGGGCGTGCCAAATGGGCAGGCACGACCGTGCTTTGCCTTGCTTCCCAAGTTTCGTCGTTTTCCAGCTCTGTTGTGTTGTCTTCTAGCGTGCAGGGCCTTCGTGCAGGTGTGCGGGGGCGTGCTTGGTCACTCCCGGACTGATTTTATCATTGTTTAAAATCCTTCCTTTTCGTCTTGGAGCTCCATTTGCCTAACAAATACAAATAGGAACGATTTAAGCATCAAATATTAATAATGTAAGCCTAATTGTATCCTATTATGAGACTGTTTATGCCTGTTTTATATGTTAAAACTATGACACATCATATCACCCCACACTTAGACTGTAGCTTGTCCTCAAGCAACCAAACGAAAGTTTACTTGAGGCAAATAGCAAGATATAGAAATCCTCAAGCCACTTGTTTTATTTTATTATTGAAAAATAAAAACTACATGACAGGCCTACTTAACCCCTAAATTAGGCTCAAACCTATACCCGCTCACAATGTTCACTCAACACTCGGTTTTATCTTTTTGGGTGAGTTTTGGGGGTGAACACTCAAGTCCGAACCAAAGTCGACACAAGTCATAGGCTTGTACGCAAATCAAATCTCCACCGTGGATTATGGGCTAGACAATGCAAATCACAAGGTCTTTTATTGGGTGAAAATGGTAAAGTGATAAATGGGTAGGATGGGTGTCTACTGTCATGTCTGGTTCGAGTAGCGGCTGAGGCATGATGGTAAAATGTAGAGCTCTGGATAGTGGGCTAGTGAAACTCTTCCCTTGACGACTAATTGCTTTGACGCCCCCAATTGTGAACTGTTCGGTTTTTCCACCTAATAATCCCCGCTAGGAATGTCCTAGAAATCAATCTTCAAACAAAAATTCTTTTCTCTAAGCCCTCTTTATTGATGAACTTTTCTCGACTTATTTCTCAAACTTTTTTTTTTTTTTGCATTTGCATGCTGCTTACATTGAAGCTTATTCTTTGGTATGATGTCTCTTCCTGGCTATCTTTTCTTCGTTTGTCAAACTTCCTTGTGGGAAACTGTGACGTCTGATCTGTTCTCTTCATTCCAAGACTGCCCAAGAGTGTCCCGATTACCTCCAACCAGCTTTCTTCGCTAAAACATGACAGGGGCTCAATGTGATGGAAGAAACAAAAAAGGCTAAGGCTCAAAAGGGTTAACTAGGTGAGGGGTATTTATATGAAAGGCTAATGAAAACGGAATGGGTGTATCCTAGGTGCCTTGATCATCTTCACCATCTCTCACCTCGCATGCGGTCTCGAAATGTATAAGTCACACAAGTTCTAACCGAGTCGGACTAAGGTCGGATATCTCTCAAACAAACGAAACGAGCAATAAATGATATTTTCATATAAGTGTGGTCCTCGATAAGGCTCAAAAAACTCTCACAGGGAAAGCAGGTAGGATAATTGCAGATTTTAAGCATAATCTTCGGGGTGTTTTCTACTTGCCATGCAACCTATTTATATATATATATATATATATATATATATATATATATATATATATATATATATAGTGGGCTTTTTGGATTCTTTTTAAAAAAAAAATTTGTCATATTTCGACTATCCCTTGATTTGAACCGTTTGGCGAGATACCTAATAGTATCCATTTGGATAAGTCTAATAGACTTTACTAATTTGCCCTAAATGACTTTGATGGCGCTACGGGTATCAGGCGGCTAAGAGGGTGACAGACAGCCCATCAATGACAATTAGTGACCCACTAGATACATCAAAATAAACAGCAAGAACGTTCCACCCCACACTTAAAATTTTGCAAAAATTTTAAGTCCAAAAATGGAAAGAGACGACAAGAGAAACTAATACTCCCCTGATAACGACGAATCCTCTCGCGTGTGAGCGAAACCTGCATACTCCCAACAAAGACGTCGAAATTGCGGCTTCAAAATATCAAGCTTTCCCCGACCTGTCCTAAGAACTAAAATAAAAGTAAACTAGATAGATAAAATAGTAAACACTAGGGTGATGTGTTGCCAAATGCATCACATTTATATATTAGTTTTGTATAGTTTTTAATCGTTTATCGTTCGTTTATATCGTGTCTTAGATACTTATTTGTGTCTTGGTGTTAAGCAGGTGTTCGTGGGCTAAAACGAGAGAAAAAGAGCTTAGTTGGAGAGGAGACGAGCATTCGATGAAATTGGAAATCAAAAAAGAAACAAATCTGGAAGAACTGAAATTAGAGACCCTCTAATTTCAGTAAAAGTTATTCGCGAGTCTCCAGGAAGTAAAACAGAGGAAAAATGACGATTTTACCCTTAATGAATTGTGGTAATTACAAATGATGCCCTCGCGTCACTTTGAGGTTGTTAGAGACCCTCTAATTCCATAAACAGTTGTTCATGGGTCTCTAATAACTCTTCAGCCCATAAAAAGCCCATTTTCGCAATTAAAAACCTAGCAGCCATATGGGGATGCAATCTTCGACTTCCAGAGCTTCTAAGGGACGATTTTGAAGACTTTTTGCAGTTCCATTCATTCCGGTTGATGCCAGAGCAATCCAGAACAAGTTTTGAAGCCGAAATCATGATTATGCACGGCTAAACATCATGCGGTTTCTCCGGGTGAACAATTTGGTTATTTTATCAATTGTTTTATGTTTGATACTTATTACTTGGATTAGATTTTGTGAACACCTTAATATTCTTTGCATCTAATTGTATGTTTGACTGATCTAGACAGTTTGGTTGATTAATATTATTGCATTATGTTATCGTATCTTGGTTTTCTTGCACTAGGATTAATTTAACTTTGCAATTAATGTTATGATAGCTGAATTGGGTTGAACAATTTAAACAAAGTCATGTCTATGTGATTTCCTAGGTAGGGTATTAACATAATTCAATTGATAATTACCGAATCAGAAACCTGGAGTGACCGTTTTTCTTTATATTATTGTTTTTAATCAAACTTTAATCAATCTTTTTTTGCAAGCAAGCAGCAAATCAACTTCATAAAATTAATTTAGTTTAATCAATAAATTGCTATTAACACTATCCACAGACTCCTCGTGGTTCGACAACCCTACTTCCTATACTGTAGTCAGTTGTAGCTAAGGAGTAGTTTTTATTTAATTTTTTGATTAGCACTTCGACAAGCGATCAAAATGGCGCCGTTGCCGGGGAGTGCGTGCGCTTAGTTTTTTTAGTTTTAGTTGTCTTTAGTTTTAGAAAAAAAACCAAAAAAATAATAATATCTTTTTTTTTTGTTTATTTACTTTTTGTTCTTTATTTAGTTATTTTTCTTTGTTCAGTACTACTCTGGTTTTCTTGTTTCTGTGTGTGCAGGTTATTTTACTTGTATGCACCATACACGAAGGTAGGGGAAAACATCGCCTTTGATTTTTGATTCGGAGATTGAGAGAACTGCTAGAAGAAACTGATCCCTTCACCACCCTAATCACACCATGAGTATTCACAACCATCACAGCATCCCTGAGGATCTACATCCTCAGAATCCACCACCGCCTATTCCACCTATACCACAATTCCAACCCACCCGAAACACCCGACCAGTCATACCACAGCAGCAACAAAACTTTGAAAATCAACAGTTGCATCGCATCCCTCAACAATTTGATGAGGGAAGTTTTCACAATACATGGCAGACTGACTGGGACACGGATTCTCAGCATGAGGAGTATGACGGCAGATATGCCGATGTCAGGTATGATGATTTTGATCAGGATGGGTTCGACTTGCATCCTAGGCGTCCAGTTCCACGTAATCAGGTACGTCAATTTAATCAAGGGAACCGGGTTGGAAGGCAAAGGGTAAATAACCAGGTACCAAGAGGTGTCCCACAATTTGATGCGGGTGATATGGGAGATGATTTAGAGTTTGTAGATGGTGTCCCATGGCTTGTTCAGAGGGCACCAGCTAGGGGTGGGGTAGATAGTCACTTTAAGCCAATCATTATGTCTAATTCATCAGCTGTAGTGACACCCATAGGTAGGAATGGTAGAGCTTTTGAGGTTAAACCCGATTATTTAGGCCACCTACCTGAGTTTTATGGTAAGAGATCAGAGGAGCCCTATTTACATATTGCAGCTTTTGAGTCAATTTGTAATATTGTAGGAGGGGCTGGGTTTACTAAGGATCAGGTTATGCTTATGTTGTTTCAATTCACTTTGAAGGATAGGGCTAGGCAGTGGTTTGCAACCCTGACCCCAGGTAGCATTTTTACTTGGCAAGAAATGCAGCAGGTGTTTTTAGAAGAGTATTACACTATGAGTAAGACTTCTGAGGCTAGAGAAGCAATTAGAGCCTTTGAGCAGAATTCAGGTGAGACATTTCATGAAGCCTTTACTAGATTTAAGGAGTTGCTTAGGAAGTGCCCACATCATGGCATTGAGACTTGGGAGCTTATTAAAGCATTTTATGATGGATTATTGCCTGATGAGGTTAGGGATCTAACAGCTATTAGCAATGGTACTTTTCTCACTAACACGGTAGCTATAGATTGGGGGTACTTAGAGAGGATGAGTGCAACTTCTAAGAGACAAGCACAGTCTAGTAGGAAATCTAAATCATTTTCTGTTAGGGCTGTTGATTATGAGGCTGAAGAGAGGATAGAAAAACTTAAGCAGCAGAATTTGATCTTGGAAAAACAGGTAGCCCAATTAAGAGTAGGAAAAAGTGATGAGGTGAAGGTAGGTAGTGCTTTTAATGTTTGTACTGAATGTAATGAATTTGGTCATATTGCAGTCGAATGTGCAGGTGAACAGGTAAATCAAGTCCATGGAGAAAGAAACCAGTATGACATGAATTCAAATACATATCATCCTGGACTGCGCAATCACCCCAATTTTAGGTATGGTAACCAGAATAACCAATTAAATCCTAATTTTTCTAATTCTCATGTGCAGGGTGAAAATCAGCAGCAGCAGTACTGGAACCAACAGCAGAGCACATCAAGTGGAAGCAGCAATCAGTTACATGTGATTCTGGAAGCTATCAAGGCAGTCCAGGAGAATGTTAAAGGAATTAGGAAGGATAATGAAGTGCGGGACAAGACTGTGGAAGCCTTGTCAAAACAGGTAGGCCAGCTAGCTGCCCAGATGTCAGGGAGAGACCCAAGTAAACTCCCTAGTGATACTGCACTAAATCCTGCTCACCAGTCTTCCTCTAGAAGTCTGCACATCAACACGGTAAGTATTTTCCCCGCCTCTGAAATAGGTAGTGTAGACAGTACTCCACCGAAGTTTGTTGAGGGAATGGTAGAGGAGTGTAACACTGAATCTGAGTCTGAACCTGAACAAGAAAAAATTTTCAAATTAAATCTTGAGAGTAAGAATGTGAAGAATGGGTCTAATGAGGCTAAGTGTGGGGGTTAGAAGGTGAAAAAGGTACCCTTTCCTATGGCTTTATTAGATCCTGCTAAGAGAAAAGATTTAATTAAACGAGACCCACCAAAGGATGAGAAGTGGGAAAATTTTAAAAATATCAAAATTAATTTACCGCTAATTAATAAAATTGAAGAATGTCCTGATCAGGTTCAGTGTATGAAAGAATTGAGTGCCCAAAAACGACGGCATAAACTTCCTAAACAGTTAGATTTAAGTGCCAGTGTGAATGCCGTGTTGTTGGGTACCCTTCCCCCAAAACTCCAAGACCCAGGAGCGCCTATTATTGTTATACAAGTAGGTGATTTTCAAGTGGATAGAGCGCTTCTGGATTTGGGAGCTAGTGTGAGTATTCTACCAGGGAGTTTATATGATCAGTATGATTTCGGTCCATTACAGAAAACCAACACAACTGTGGTGTTGGCCGATCAAACTCCTTCGTGTCCTAGGGGGATTGTAAGGGATGTGATTATTAAGGTTGGAGAGTTTCATTACCCGGTAGATTTTTTAGTGCTTGATTGTGTCAAAAACACACAACCAACTGTCATTCTGGGTAGACCGTTCCTAGCTACTGCTAAAGCCATTATTAATTGTGTTGAGGGGACGGTAAAGATGAGGTTTGGGGATAGGAAGATGAGTCTCAAGGTGTTCTCTAATACTTCTAATCATAAAACTAACAAAAGTGGATCTCCTGTTGAGGGGAATGGAAAAGAAAAGAAAGAATGTTTTGTGATTGACAGGATGGAACTAGTGAGCAAGAATAACACTAAGAGAAAACGAAGGAGAAGGAAGAAGAAGGCAAAGAAGCCACCTGAACCAGATAGTGAGAAGAAAACGTTGGCATCGTTGGGGCTAATAGGGAGAACTATGGATGAGTTATCTGGGTGTAGGAGGAGCACACACTTGGAGGTGTGGGGACACAAACATCCCACTAGACCACCATGAGTAGATGTGTCAGGTATGTTTACTTGTAGAGTTTGTATAGTTGTGTAGAGTATTACAGGTACGTTTTTTATTTTACTTTTAGAGTTTAAGTCTGTTTTTGTTTTTCTGGGAATGCTTGGAGTTTAACATGCAATCTAGATAACTTCGCCTGTACCCCATCTCCATTCAGGCGAGGTAAAGCTATACATCATCGGTGTATAAGGCATCCCATAATTTTATGTTTTTATTTTTCTTTTGAGTCTTAGTTTCAGGTTTGTTTATCGGCCGTGGATGAAATGCTATACGGCTCGTTTGGGAGAAACTCCAGAGACTCATGCGCGCATTGCTTATCCAGGGGAGTCTGTTCCTTTTACTGTTGTTGTATTTTTTTATTTATGTTTTATTTTATTCCCTAGCTCACATTGAGGACAATGTGTCATTCAAGTGTGGGGGTGGGGAAACTTCTTCTTGTTTTTTTTATTTAGTTTTGAGTCAAAAAAAATTAAAAATTAAAAAATTAAAAAAAATGTCTTAAAAGTGGTCTGATCGGGCATGAAAGCGACTGTTTCAATGCTTTCTTTCTGTCTCTGCTTGTGGTGTGTGGGTCCTTAATCATGGTCCAATTCTTTAGAACATACATATGAATCGTTTTCAGTAGGTATTTTAGAGAAAATGTTTAGAATTTGCCCGATTAGGTGTAACGAGCTGTCAGTAATAAATGCATGCACACATCGGTAACCCATTTCCACACTTTGGTGAGATCTTGAGCCTATTAGATGATAGATTGATACATATATATTTTCATTTGTTGAGTGTAGGCAAGATGTTTCTCTGTTGCAGAACTTGTGTGATTTGATACATGCCGAGGTTGTAGACTAGATATGCACATAGATGATAAAGGCAATTTAGGTTTTCCCCTTTTCTTTTGATACCCATTTATTTGTTATGTTTGACCCGTTTACCTAAAATCACCCTTAGTAGCCCATGTTGAGCCTATACCCTTTCATTTGATTAAACCTATTACCCAAATTGACCTGTTTACCTTTGTGTAATAAATTGATGACATCCATTGTGTTTATGTTTGTTCAAGTGATTGAGTTATGTTTAAGTTGTGGAAAAAAGAAAAAAAAATATAAGTGAAAAAAAAAGAAAGAAAAAAAATAGAAGTATGTGTTATGGGTCAAATATGCCCAAAGTTGTGTGATTATTGTATTATGGTGCTTAGTGAATAAGGATGGTCATTCAAGTGTGTTGAAACCTTTGCTTTTAAACCAATTGTTAGCCAAAACTATCCTACCTTTACCCGAAGCCCAAAACCCGTAAGTCCTTTAGATATGTGCATTGTCTATAGTTGAGGTGTGATTGTTATACAAGCCTATGATAACAGAGTTGCATGTTTGGTTTTGAGTGAATATACTAGCGCATTACATGCTAGTCCAGATATTAAACCGAGTGGAGTGAAAAATTGTGAGGGGTGTGTTGCATGAGAATAAAAACCGAAATCATGTTAGACTTAGTCGGGAAAGTTCTATTTTCAAAATTATGCATCATGGTTGCCTGTTGAATTAACACATCTAATGATGATCTATGAATGGGGTATGACTTTGGACCCTAACTAGTGCATGGCGGGGGCGTTTGAGGTATTTGCTACTTGTTCGTGGTAACGCTTTGAGCAGATTTTCTTGAGGGCAAGCAAAAGGTAAGTGTGGGGGTGTGATGTGTTGCCAAATGCATCACATTTATATATTAGTTTTGGATAGTTTTTAATCGTTTATCGTTCGTTTATATCGTGTCTTAGATACTTATTTGTGTCTTGGTGTTAAGCAGGTGTTCATGGGCTAAAACGAGAGAAAAAGAGCTTAGTTGGAGAGGAGACGAGCATTCGATGAAATTGGAAATCAAAAAAGAAACAAATCTGGAAGAACTGAAATTAGAGACCCTCTAATTTCAGTAAAAGTTATTCGCGAGTCTCCAGGAAGTAAAACAGAGGAAAAATGACGATTTTACCCTTAATGAATTGTGGTAATTACAAATGATGCCCTCGCGTCACTTTGAGGTTGTTAGAGACCCTCTAATTCCATAAACAGTTGTTCATGGGTCTCTAATAACTCTTCAACCCATAAAAAGCCCATTTTCGCAATTAAAAACCTAGCAGCCGTATGGGGATGCAATCTTCGACTTCCAGAGCTTCTAAGGGACGATTTTGAAGACTTTTTGCAGTTCCATTCATTCCGGTTGATGCCAGAGCAATCCAGAACAAGTTTTGAAGCCGAAATCATGATTATGCATGGCTAAACATCCTGCGGTTTCTCCGGGTGAACAATTTGGTTATTTTATCAATTGTTTTATGTTTGATACTTATTACTTGGATTAGATTTTGTGAACACCTTAATGTTCTTTGCATCTAATTGTATGTTTGACTGATCTAGACAGTTTGGTTGATTAATATTATTGCATTATGTTATCGTATCTTGGTTTTCTTGCACTAGGATTAATTTAACTTTGCAATTAATGTTATGATAGCTGAATTGGGTTGAACAATTTAAACAAAGTCATGTCTATGTGATTTCCTAGGTACGGTATTAACATAATTCAATTGATAATTACCGAATCAGAAACCCGGAGTGACCATTTTTCTTTATATTATTGTTTTTAATCAAACTTTAATCAATCTTTTTTTGCAAGCAAGCAGCAAATCAACTTCATAAAATTAATTTAGTTTAATCAATAAATTGCTATTAACACTATCCACAGACTCCTCGTGGTTCGACAACCCTACTTCCTATACTGCAGTCAGTTGTAGCTAAGGAGTAGTTTTTATTTAATTTTTTAATTAGCACTTCGACAAGCGATCAAAATGGCGCCGTTGCCGGGGATAGAATAGGGATAGAATACTAGTGCTGAAACACTAGCGGGGTGGAACATGTCCAATCATAGATCAAACACGTTCCAAACATGCACTCACGTGCATGAAAAGTAACAGAAAGGAAAAAAAGAAAGTTGTTTAGAAAAGTTTTAAACATACCTAAGAGTGAAGATGGGAGCTTGTAAAGAAAAATGACGGAAAATGGCGGTTTTAAGGGTGGAGATTACATTTTTAAATTTTTAAATTTTTAAATAATCAAACTATAATGATTCATAAATATAATAGAGAAAGAAACAAAGAGAAACATAAATAATTTTTTTTTAACCCAAACGTACCTCTCTCCAGATTTTTTCCTCAAAAAGAAGCCGCCTGACTTGTATCTTGTAGGTGGAAGTGAATTAATAAGATCTTCATAAAGACCCGACTCTCAGTCCCAATAGCCTCGCCTAAATCAAGTAATTCTTGCACGAGTTAAACAAGGGTATTTTAAATCCGTTTTTGCTGTAATTTATTAAGAAAACCTTAACATTAGCATTAACCAATGAACACTAAATAGCAAACCTCATATGTCATATTGTCTGGATCGATATCATCCTGCCAAACAACCTACAAAGCACACACATTAACTTTTTGTTGCAATGTGTGTATTTCAGACAAAATACGGTCAAACTGTCAACTAATAAAGCTAATTCTCAGATTGAATAATAAGCCTGATTATGGACTCAAGGCATTCATAAAGGCCTAAGAAAAAAATCAAACTAAAAAAGCATACCGTAGAACTTGAAGCACTATTTGGACTATGCTACCTACGACATTAAAAAAATGGCATAAGTAAATTTGATCATCAACTAAAGTTGATATGAAGAATCAAAATAGCTACATAAGATATGAGTAAAGATTAAATTAACCACTACATGCAAATTCTAGCTGAACTTCCTAAAGGGCAGTTACTTTTGGTTTATATGTATAAATATACACACACACACATAAATATAGAGGTTTGTTGAAACATAACCAACATTAAGTAGAGAAACTACGAGAAGCACATAAATGCTTTTTAATCGTGGTATTAAAACTTGTGGAACAAATAATAATGGAAATGTGGTGGAATCAAGTATAGAAAAACTTATCTCTATAAGTTCTTAACATATGGGTCAAGTTTTTCTTCTTCTTCAAGAATTCTTATATGAATCCTCTTCTTTATTTTTCTTGTATTTTTTTTCTAGTCTTTCAAATGAGGCACAAAGTCTTCTATGTATACAAGACCTAAGGATGAGTGAAGAGGCTAACTTAATTAGAGCCATAAACTCTAATAAAGTGAAATAAAGAACTCTACTCAAGAGTCTCCTTAATAATTTCACTAAAATCAATTAAATTCCATTCATCATATTATTAAATTTTTGTAATTTCCAACATCTTCTTGAATGAAACATTCATTGGTAACATTGATGATGAAGAAGGAAAACCATAAGGCAATGGATGTTTGTGAGGGTAGGGATGGAAGAAGGAGGGTAGTATTGTAAAAGTGTTTTGATATTGAAAAGCATGAGGTGGGTAAAATATCTACATTACCCCTTTAAGTGTCTTAATTGCCACAACTATCCCCATAATACCCTTGAATTTCATGCTTTAATATGTTGTGCATGTTGCATCTTAATTTGTACGGAAATGCAAATTACTAAATGGTATATCACTCCCCCTTTATAAAGTAGTATAGATATAGATAAGGTGGGACAAAATAGTAGATAGATATGAACATCTTGGGACCCTTCGCCTAAGTAGTTAAGTTTAATATTATAATTAATAAGTTAATTTAATTAATTGTGTGGAGGACGTGAGTGATCTTGAAGTGTTGACTCCTTTATAGAGAAGCGAAGGTGACTACCGAGTAGAATGCAGAACCTCTCCGGCGTGCGTCCACCTGGGGTACTTCGCCAGGGCCTCGCGTATAGCGGGCTCCTCAAACCGCGGTCAAGTCTTCGACTCCTCGAACTTATCATCTTCTTAAATTGGAGACTTCACTCCCAACCAAGGACACCGTACACCTCACCTTAGTTCCCGCGTTCTGTACCGAAGGGTCTCTTTATCCCGGCAACCTCTTATCCCCATTGGTTAACGGTCAAAGCCGAAAGATCTCTCTTACGGTTGTCACAGGAAGGCAGTCCCTCCATTGGTTTACGGCGTTGTACTAACAAGAACTAGATAAAGAACCTTTATTTCATTTATCTTAATGACATTTCAATATTTATAGGTCTAGAAACTATATAATTGGTTTTAAATTATTGATGACTTAATTACCCAACCATAACCTCCCAATCTGAATGAAATCCTTAACAAAGGCGGCACATAATTCTAAAGACGTGTGATATAAAAGATCACTGCTGCGTCCTTAGGGAAACCATCCTTTGCCAAGAAGATCACTCAATTATCTGGTATGAACCAGAAATGTGTCACTCAGATCTGGTCCACTTCAAAAGCCATTGCTTAGAATCTGGTTTGGATATCAGAAGCCCGAAGGATTTGTCTCACTGCCGGTTTCCTCTCCTTGGATCTAGCTCGGGACTACCAGAAGCTCATTATACCATTAATTAATTAAGTTAAGGTTGTTATTAAGTTAATCGTCATTCAAACCTGTCACAAAGATAGACAAACAAAAATTAGAAGAAGATAACACAACAAATAACTAAAAATAAACTACTACTAATAATATTAAAGTCTACAAATCGAAGTGGGTTCGCAAATAGAAAGATACAACCATAAAAAATGATCAACACAAGGATCATGGCTGTTCATAGACAAGCTCTCCATCTTCTAAGTAATATGTATTCTCTCATGATCCTAACGACCCTCGATGTTTTATTGCATAACTACTCTACGATCCTCTTCTTGGCCAAGCTAATCAAGGTAGGTCGAAGCCTAACCATTGAGGGTGTTAGGAGGACCAGAAGGCCTCCTAAAGGACCCCAAGATCTCTGGAAGAAGCTTGGTAGTCGGCCAAAGATAGTACAAGAAGGGATGATCAAATGGTGAGGGGTAGCTTGGTATTTATAGGCATTTCAGGGGCAGCAAGGGCGTGCCAAATGGGCAGGCACGGCCGTGCTTTGCCTTGCTCCCCAAGTGTCGTCGTTTTCCAGCTCTGCTGCATTGTCTTCTAGCGTGCAGGGCCTTTGTGAAGGTGTGCGGGGGCATGCTTGTCACTCCGGAACTTATTTTATCACTGTTTAAGCCCCGGGATTGCCTTCAAACATACAGTGAACAGGTAGCAAGTCTCGTATCTTTGGAAATCTCCAGTTTTTGCTCGTTTTTTCCTGAAAATCCTTTCTTTTCGTTTTGGAACTCCATTTTCATGAGAAATACAAATAGGAACGATTTAGGCATCAAATATCAATAATGTAAGCCTAATTGTATTCTATTATGAGACTGTTTATGCCTGTTTTATATGTTAAAATTACGACACATCAGTTGCTGACTACCAGCTATTCTACTAGCATTGTTAAGAACCTCAGTTCGTTACCGAAACCTATTAGAACTACCATTGTTATTTCTGCCCCCTATTCATCATTGGGAAGTCCTAAGCCATTAGAGTGATTAAATGTTTCTTGTTCAAAAAAAGTAAAAAAAAGTTACTTGTATTTAACTCAGAAAATTCATTTGATTCAGATTCTTTTAAAACTTTTGACTCTTTAAAAGGAAACACGGATTCATAAAACCTAACATCCCTGAAAAACAAGAAAGTTTTCTTTTTTAAATCCCATAACTTGTATCCCTTTTTTCATCAAAATATCATAACAAAATCCATTTGTTTGCATGACTACTCAATTTATCAAAGTTATTCAAAACAGTACTATAACATAAACAACCAACCACGCTAAGATGATTAATAGGGGGTTTACAACTAAACATAACCTCGTATGGAGACCTACCATTTAACACAGAAGAGGGAGTTCTGTTAATAAGATAAGCAACAGTCAAAACAAAGTATGCCCAAAATCTAAGTGGTAGATTACTTTGAAACAATAACACTCTTGCAACATTAAGACGATGTCTATGAATTCTCTCAGCAAAACCATTTTGCTAAGGAGTATATGCACAACTAGTTTGATGGGTTATCCCTTTTTTTATTGCAAAAATCCTTCATTTGATTGTTTACGAATTCAATTTCATTATCACTTCTAAAGGTTTTAGTTGGCTTACTAAACTGACTATTAATGATATTCACAAAGTTTAAAATGTTTCCAAAAACTTCATTTTTAAATCTTAAGAGATAAATCCATACAGATGTAGTATAATCATCTACTATGGTTAAAAAAATACCTATAGCCTTCTCTACTTTTAACTTTATAAGATCCCCACATATCTAAATGAACAAGTTCTCCTACTAACTTAGTTGAATAATCACTAATTGGAAAAGGTTTCCTATGTTGTTTAGACTTGTGACACACATCACAAGGTAAATTATCATTAATCTTAACATTTAACTCAGATTTTAGAACCTTTAAAACAGTGTTAGATGGGTGTCCTAGCCTAAGATGCCACACATTAGTTAACTCATAACTATTAAATCACGCACTAGAAAAAATAGTTGACTCACCACAGAAATGCATTCCATCACTCTGATTACCAGTCATCAGAGTTCTCTTTGTTAATGAATCCTGAATGAAATAATTATTCTCATCAAACAACACATTCAGGCCACTATCTTTGGCTAATTTATGAACAAAAATTAGATACACACAATTGTCTGGTACAAGAAACACATCATACAAAGTGACTTTATCATTCAACTTTATATCTCCTATTTTTGTTACAATAGTACTTGTTCCATTTGGGTGTTTAACTTTCAAATTATACTCTGTAACATCAAGTTGATCAATTAAGTTTTTGTCATCCATGACCATGTGTTGGTTTGCACCAGAATCACAAATCCAACCCAACCCAACAATTTCAATCCTTCCTTAACATTAGAAAAACAAAACACCCTTTTGTAATTACAAACAGAACAAAAAGCATTAAAGATTCTACCTGACATGTTACAACTAACAGCAGGCTCTCCAGTCTTCTTATTTAACAAACTTAATAGCTGAGAAACTTGATTTGTTGTAAGTTAACTAGAACCTTTAACACGTTCAACAAAACTATTATTGGCATAAACATTAGTGCTCACAGTTTTTTTTCACAAAGTTATTTCTAGGTTTCATCCAACTAGGTAAACCTATTAACTCATAACACTTATCAACAGTATGACCATTCTTGTTAAAAAAATATTACAATGAACGACCAAACATGAATCACGATTTCATGTTTTAAATTAGAAAAAAAAAATTCTCATTTGAAACAAAAGTCATGAATCACTATTTCCCATTTTTTTAAAGAATTATTATATATGTTTTATTAAATATATATATATATATATATATATTAAGATCTTAACTAAATGAGTTTCTTGTTATGACGCCTAAATTGATTAGGATAAATATAATGGCGACTCGTCACGAATTGGTAGGAGTTCCATAAAAGAAGCGAGTAAAGGCGAACTTGGAATTTGTTAAATATAGCATACCTGTAAAAGTAAAAAACCACGCGAAGTTACAGTCTCCCCTATTTTAGGAAATTTCGTCTCGAAATTTAATCAAGTGGTTTGACTAAAAAGAAGTGGGTACTTTTTCTTCATTTGTTCTTCATGTTCCCAAGTGAATTCGGGTCCATTCTTCAATTTCCAACGGACTTTAACTAGAGGAATATGTTTTCGTTTGAGTTGTTTGACTACACGATCCGTAATTTCCACCGGTTTCTCGAAGAAATGCATGGTCTCGTCGATTCGTACGTCGTCAAGAGGAATATGTATGTTCCCTTCGGCTAAGCATTTCTTCAAATTTGAAACATGAAAGGTGGGATGAAGATTATTGAGTTCTTGGGGTAACTCGAGCTTGTAAGCTGCTTTCCCGATTCGCTCAATGATCTTAAATGGCCCAACGTAGCGTGGAGCCAACTTTCCTTTCTTTCCAAACCTGACTAATCCTTTCCAAGGAGATACATTGAGGAGTACTTGATCACCGACATTGAATTCAAGAGGCTTTCACCACTTGTCAGCATAGCTTTTCTGACGACTTCGAGCAGCTAAGAGGTTGTCACGGATCTGAATGATTTTGTTGATCATTTCTTGAATGGTTTCGGGATCGGTGATTTGTGCTTCACCAATCTCGTGCCAACATATAGGAGAACGACACTTTCGGCCATAAAGAGCTTCGAATGGAGCCATTTGGATGTTGGTATGGTAACTATTATTGTACGAGAACTCGATCAATGGTAGATGTGCATCCCAATTTCCACCGAAATCGATTACACAAGATCTGAGCATATCCTCGAGAGTCTGGATTGTTCGTTCAGTTTGACCATCAGATTGAGGATGAAAAGCTATGCTAAGATTAAGCTGAGTTCCCATGGCAGCTTGAAATGTTTCCCAAAGATGGGAGGTGAATCGACCATCATGATCAGAGATGATGTCAAGAGGAATACCATGATGACAAATGATTTCCTTGGTGTAAATATGGGCTAGCTTTTCAACTTTGTAATCTTCACGAATGGGAATGAAGTGAGCTGACTTGGTTAATCAATCAATGATCACTCAGACGCTATCATGACCGGATGATGTTCGGGGGATCTTGATAATGAAATCCATAGCAATGCTTTCCCATTTCCACATGGGGACTTCGGGTTGTTCGAGCAAACCCGATGGACGTTGGTGCTCGGCTTTTACTTTATAATAAGTGAGACATTTGGACACAAAGAGGGCAATGTCAATTTTCAAACTGGGCCACCAATAATTGCAACTGAGATCTTGATACATTTTATCCGCACCGAGATGAATGGAGTATCGGGATTTATGTGCTTCGTTCATTACAAGAGCACGAAGGTCATCACGATTTGGAATCCATATACAATCAAGATAATAAAGAATCACATTTGCCTTGGACTCCAAGTGTAACTCAGCACCACAAGACATGTCTTCGTATAAAGTATTTTCATTGACCAATGTGTATTGTGCATCTCGAATACGATTGAAGAGTGCATTTTGAAATTGAGAGCTACGAGGACGGTCAGTTTCTCGGATGTTGCACAGAACTGCATGACCCTTTTGACTAAGGGCATCGGCTACTACATTCGCTTTACCAGGATGATAGCGAATTTCGCAGTCATCGTTGTTGTCGCATGTTAAGATCTTTTTGATTGAAAATATGTTAGAGGATTTTGTGGTCGGTAAAAACAACACATTTTGTACCATAAAGGTAGTGTCTCTAGATTTTTAGGACAAAAACGACGGCACCAAGTTTGAGATCATGAGTGGTGTAGTTCTTTTCATGGATTTTGAGTTGCCTTGATGCATAGGCAACGACTTTATTTCGTTGCATAAGAACGTAACCAAGACCTTGGTTCGATGCATCACAATAGACTACGAAATCATCATTCCCTTCGGGAAGAGCTAGAATAGGAGCATCACAAAGCATGTTCTTGAGGGTTTGAAAGGCTTCTTCTTGTTTAGGACCCCAAACAAAAGGTTTGGATTTTTGAGTCAAATCGGTGAGTGGTGTAGCAATTTTGGAGAAGTTGGAGTTGAACCGAAGGTAGTATCCCGCCAATCCTAGAAAAGAACGAATTACGGTAGGAGATTTTGGTGCAATCCAATTCTTGACAGCTTCGATTTTTGCAGGATCAACATGAATACCCTTTTCATTCACAATGTGCCCAACGAATTGAACTTCTTTTAACCAAAATTCACATTTAGAGAACTTGGCATAAAGTCGTTCGGCTCGTAAGAGTTCCAAAATCAAACGGAGATGTCGCTTATGGTCGGATTCTGATTTGGAATAGATCAAAATGTCATCAATGAACACAATCACGGTTAGGATCTGAGTATGATTGTTTTGATTTGTTTATGTAAAGATGTGATGAACGTAGTGAATTATAAATGGAAAGTGCAGCGGAATAATAAACTATAAATCAAAACAAGAGAATAAATGTTTTCAATCGAATGCTTTCATAATATTGAATGATTACAGTCAATTGTACAAGTACTCCCCCTCAGCCTGATCACTCTGTGAATGTTTGTCTGAGAGAATTTTGAATGATGAATAGAACAGTACAAGCACTGTTCTATTTATAGACAAATCTAAACCACTGATGATCTAAGCTGACGTCACCTAAGACAGTGACCTCTAACAGAATAACAAACATAAAACATCTGCTATATACAAACTACTGTTACATTGTAAAACTCTGAAAGGTAAACTGCTGTTGAGAAAACTCTGATGGTCTTGTATCATCTGTTGGAGCCTAAGTGTTGTTGGTTCCAACAGACCTTTAGTCTTCAGCACTTTGATCAGCAGTTGTTCTTCATCAGACCTTTGATCAGCAGTTATTCTCTATCAGTTGTTATCCAACAGTCTTTTGCAGTAGCAGTTGTCATAGCAGTTGTTTGGGTAGAACAGATGTGAGGGTCAACAATCTTTTGAGAGAAGTATCTTGTAAATGCTGTTTACTTCTAAGGATCAACTGAGTAGTATATTTTGGCTTTTCAATCATCAATTATTCTCCAGGTCAGCAGACCCAACAATCCCCCCTAGAACAGATGATGCCAAAACTAAGCTTTATTCTTGATCTTTATTTCCTCATCAGACTTTCTCTGATTTGACCTTTGAATTGTAACTCAAAGTTCAATGAGTAGAGGTCTTCTACATCTCTTTCAAGCTCAAGGTTCAGCAATGTTAGGAGGTCATCTGCAAATAGGCCATATGCATCATCCATGCTTAGCTTTTGAGCTTCTCCATCTGATCTGAGCAGAGTCAATTCATGGGTGTCTTTATTGACCTTCTATTTTAGAATTTTTGAATCAGAGGATTTGCTGAGATGCATTTTTATTCTGGATGAGTTTGGTGATGGAGGTCTCCCAATGAGTCTTCTGAGTTCTTCAGTAGTGGGATCAGAGAAATAGTGTATTTGATTGTAGAGGCCCTCCTTTATAAAAGTATCAGCAAACTTCTTTTGATCTTCTTCAGACATTTCTTTCTTCTTTTTGAACTGTCTTCTTGCAGCAACAGATAGATCAGAAGTGTCAAGTAGGTTGTCTAATGTAAAAGCCTGTTGAGGTCTCTTCATCATGGGCTCATCATAGTAGAAAGGTTTTCTGGGCAATGTAGGGTCTTTCTTCCTGTTTTCTTCTAACTTCTTGTAAGTTTCAACCAGCCTCAGCTCTGACCATCTTGTAACAGATTTCATCTCCCCATACTTTGCAGCCACAATCTCTTGTCTCATTCTCTTGAATTTTAAGGCTCTGACTGGATCTCTGCCTTTACTGAAATCTGGGGCAGAAACCTTAGTTAGGGGATTCTTGGTCATGTCCTCAATTCTTATGAGTTCTTCTCTGAGAGCATGAGTGGTCCAGCCTACAAAGTGTTTCCTATTTGCTTTGTAGGGCATGGTTGCTAAGATTTGTTCAAGAAGTGATTCCCTAACCTCCCTTTCCATGTCACTGCTGAGAGGCATGGTAGACATGGAGTTGCTCAGGGTCTTATCAAAGTCTTCAATCCTTCTCAATTTGCTAAGTTCTGCTGAATGAATGCCCTGAACAGTCCTGTCATCTTTCCCTTTACATCTCTCTTTGATGATTGCATCTGCCTGTTCAGTCTTGTATTTAAGATATTTGTCTATGTTTAGGGGAACAGGAAAATTTGGAAGAGATGGGAAAGATCTTTCAAATGGTTGTTCAGTATTGTAGAAGGATTGCATTTCCCCCTTGAGTAGATCAAGTTCAAGGGGATACTGAATAGCCAATGGTGTAATGGTTGGTGGTGGTCTATGGGATGTAAATTGTGAGGTGTGTGGTGAAAATGATGAAAGTGGAATGGCAGATATGGGTGTAGGTGCGGTGGTTGAAATAGTAGGTGGTGATGTTTGTATGTTTTCATCCTGTACAACAAAGGTAGATTTTCTCTTCCTTTTGTACAAGATATTTGGTGATGGTGGTGTTGGAGCAGTGGTTGTGTTAACATCTGTTGGCACTTTTGTAGAACCAGCAGATGTTTGGGATTTAGGTTGTAAAGTGGTTGTAGGAGGTGTATTGGTAGTTGTGGTAGTAGGTTTAGTTGTTGGTTTGGTGGTTGTAGTGATAGGTTCAGATGTCATGGTGGTATCAGTGGTTTTGGTGGCAGCAGTGGTTTTAGTGGAAGTGGTTTTAGCAGCAAGTTTGGATGGTGGTTGTCTGACATGTTTGGCAGGCATTTTCTTCCTTTTAGAGGAACCCACATACTCAACTTCTTGTTGTTGTTCTTTCTTTAATTGCACCAAAAACTCTGCCTTGACTTCCAAAGTGTCAGCCCTCTTTTGCTTCTCCCCAGCAGCCTTTTCAGCTTTTTCATTAGCAGAGGTATCAACTTCCTTTGTTTTGCTGGTTTTAGCAGTTTCAGTATCAGCAGAGGTTTGAACATTTGGTTGTTGTTGTTGTTGTGTTGTGTGGGTAGACCCTGGTTTGTTGGCAGCTTTTGATTTTTCCCTTTTGTGAGGGTGGACAACCAAAGGGATCTAACTTTGGCAATCTATCCCTGCCAATCTCCCCCTTTTGGCATCATCAGTAGTGAACTCATCATCATCTTCATCTCTGAGAAATGTGGTGGGGGCAGAGCCAGTGGTCTTCAGCAAATGATCTTTAATGGCTTTAATGTCAGCTTGGGTATCATTGTACCTAGCATCCACCATAGTTCTGATTTGAGCCATGTATGTTTCATGTGTCTGATCTGCTAGTTTTCTGTGAGCTATGATGATGGGGGAAACAGATTTCCATAGATCACTAGCAATATCTTTTGTGGATGGTTGACTCTTGGTAAGACTAACCAATGATCCCAATATTGTCTTGATATCTAATTTGATATCAACAATAGAGGTTTCTATAGATTGTACTATGGCCGTCAATTCTTGGTATTTTAACCCATCACCTAAGTTAATAGGATCATCTGGGTTCCTACCAATGGTAGTTGTAACTGGTTCAGTCCTAGGAGGTGAGTCCAAAGGATGAGAACCAGATGCCCCTTTTTCTTGGTTCTAGGGACTTCCAACTAATTTTGGGGACACTATAGTGGCCTCATTAGTTGTTGCCTTCAAGGAAGTCTTAGCAATGTAACCACTGTCCTGTTGTGAGACAATGGTCTCTACATCAGTAGTGGCTACTTCACTTGAAAACTCACCTTGAGTTTCATTCAACTCTAGGGGTGTAACCTCCTCTTCTGCTTGTGGGATAGCTGATTGATTTTCCTCAATCCCAGTCACTTGTGGTGGTATACTCTCATTGATGGGTGAAGGAGAGGAACTGGGATTGTCCTGAGTTTTATCAATAGCCTCAAACAGAGGTTGCATTGTTGGAAGGACATGTGATGGTGAGGGTTGAGGAGTGAAAAGAGAATTAGCCCTGGGAGAGGGGCTTTTGAACATATGGTCAAGTGACCCATATGTATCATGATGTGTTTCCCTTTGGCTTACAACATGATCCTTTTGTGAGGATTCATGAGGAGTTTGCTCAGGTTGAGATATATCCATCTGTTGTGAGGAAGTAACAACAGTGGTTTCTTGTTGCCTTTGTGTTGCAACAGGGTTTTCCTCTGGTATCTCATCTTCCAGAGCCCCTTTTTTGGTTTTAGTGGTGGTTTTTGTGGATGGACGTTTTCTTTTGGAGGTGGCTGGTGTGGGTTTCACAGCACTGGATGTAGTGCCATGATCACCAGGAGCAGTGGGCTCAACAACAGAGGTTTGGACAACAGTTGTTGTCTTAGTCCTCTTTGTTTGTGTTTTAGAAACTTTTGACACTTTTGATACTTTATCTTGGGTGGTTGAACCCAGCATCCTTGTGAAAGTTTCATCAGTTAGACTTTTCATATTAACATATTCACCCTTTTTAAAATCTTTTTCTTGTAAAACCTTTTGAAGGATTACACTTAAAATTCTTGGGTAAAGTAGAAAAGCATTATTTGACCCAAAATTTATGGCCTTCACATTTGATACTAAGTCCATAAACAGGCCCTGGGATAAATTGAAGTCAGAGTCTGACAACATAGCATATCTCAAGTACTGAATCCTCAATGGGATTTCATTAAAGGAAGTGGACTTAGCAGAGACACAGAGGAGGGTATGAAAGAAAAATTTCATGACTGGTGGGAAAAACTTTTTGAACAATCATTAAGTCTTTCCCCTCCATTTTAAAAATAAAGTTTTATCAATTTTACCTCTTGTGAAACCAATGGATAAGAGAAAGGTGGAAAGAGTTTCATACCAGGCCCTAGGTGCTTGTTTTAATCCATACAAAGCTTTGTTAAGCTTGTACAGATAATCAGGATGGAATGTGTCTTCAAAACCAGGTGGTTGACATACATAGACCTCCTCCTGAATTTTGCCATATAGGAATGCACATTTGATGTCCATCTGAACACCTTGATATTGTGGTTGACAGCAAAGGCTAGGAAGAGTCTGATAGCTTCTAGCCTAGCTACAGGAGCAAAGGTTTCATCATAGTCTATCCCCTCTTCTTGTCTAAAGCCTTGAACCACAAGCTTGGCTTTGTTCTTGACAACTATACCCCTTTCATCAGTTTTGTTCTTGAAGACCCACTTTGTGCCAATTGGACAAACATCCTTTGGCAATGGTACAAGTTCCCATACTTGTTGTCTTTTAAACTGAAGGAGCTCTTCCTACATGGCTTATACCCAACTGTTGTCTTTTAGTGCCTATTGGTACTTGACAGGTTCTGTGAGAGATAGAAAGCCTGCAAAAAGACAGATATTTGAGGATTGGCTTCTTGTGAGCACACCCTCTCTGATGTTGCCAATGATTTGATCTGGTGGATGAGCTCTTAGGTAGATTAGATCTCCCTGATATGGTATGATGGCATTTTAAGGTGAAGGACAGAGGTTTGGTGACTCTGTTGATGTAACATCTGTTTGCACTTCTGTAGTGCCAACAGATGTTTGAAATGGAGGTGGGGAAATGAGTCCAACTGGTGTGAAACTGGACTGACTTTTGTCAACAGAGGTTTGACTTTTGTCAACAGATGATTGAGCAGTGGATGTAATTAGTGAAGCAGTGGTTTGAAGGTAAGACTGGCCAACAGTGGCTGACTCAGCTGTGGCAGAGTTTTGACAGGTGTTTTGAACAACTGCTTCCCCTGATGTAGAAAAGACTTTATAGTGACTTGGAATCACAACATCTGTTCTGTAGTCTTACTGTGGAGATTGTGGAATACCTGCACTGTTAGTTTTGACAGTAATATCTTCAAATTTGAATTTATCTAGATCAAACAACTCAGCAGGATTTGCTGGGATTTTTAGGGATGAAAGTTCATTGAACTTTACATTCAGAGTTTCTTCTATTGTCTTGGTCCTTGTGTTAAACACTTTGTAGGCCTTGGCAGTAGAAGAATATCCCAGAAAATATCCACAATCTACTTTGGCTGCAAATTTTGAGATGGAATCTTTAAGATTTAAAATGAAACATATGCAGCCAAAGATTTTGAAAAATGAGATTAATGGTTTGATTTTGAACAAAATTTCATAAGCAGTCTTTTGATGTCTTGGGTTGATTAAAACTCTGCTTTGAACATAGCAAGCAGTGTTTACAGCTTCTGCCCAGAAGGATAGTGGCAAACCAGAATCTGCTAGCATGGTTCTTGCAGCTTCAATGAGAGTTCTATTTTTCCTCTCAACCACCCCATTTTGCTCTGGTGTTCTTGGGATGCTGTACTGCCTCACAATCCCTTTTGACACACGGAAATCATCCAACTCCTTATTTTTAAACTCTGTCCCATTGTCACTTCTAAAGACTTTTACTGGCAAGTCATATTGTTTTTCAACTTTGGTGACAAAGTCTTTCAAGATACCTACAGTCTCATCTTTAGAGTGTATAAAGTAAGTCCATGTAAACCTAGAAAAATCATCAACTATGACAAGACAAAATCTTTTTCTTCTTAGACTCATGATTTTAACTGGGCCAAACAAGTCCATGTGCAACAATTGTAAACATTGACTTGTTTTGGACTCATCAATGGATTTGTAAGAGCTTTTATGTTGTTTTCCTTTTAAGCTAGAAACATAATGCTCATCACATTTGAATTATTTTGATGGTAAACCTCTGACAAGGCTTTGTTTGGAGAGTGACTTGATAGTTTGAAGATTGGTATGACCCAGTCTCCTATGCCATAATTCTGTCTCTGTTGTGGAGGCAGCAGAAAACAGACAGACATTTGCCATAGGATTGTCCTTTAACATATCAACCACATACACATTGCCACTCCTGTGAGCAACAAGTTGTGCTTTACTCTCAGCAATGATGGTATCAATCTTTTTCACCACTTCTGGCCCAATAATCTTACAAGTTTTCTTAGTGAAGAATGAGCCATACCCTTTTTCACTCATTTGTGATACACTACGAAGATTAAATTTAAGATTATCAATAAGATTGACATTTTCAAACTTCAGTTTCCCAGCCTAAACAGTCCCTAATCCCAACACCTTACCTTTTGAATCATTACCAAAGGATATATCACCCCCTCCATGAGCTAAGAAGTCCAGAAGAAGGGCTCTACATCCTGTCATGTGCCTGGAGCCTCCACTATCTACATACCAAAGACTATCTAAACAAGCAGAAGCTCCCTGCACATCAGTAATGAATTAGTTTTGGTTAGTGTCCAAAGCCAAGTTGGCTTTGGATGGGTCCATAGACTTTTCAGCCTCAAGCTTAGGAAGGTGATCAGTGGTTTGAACTAGTTTTTGAATCAAGTTCAACAACTGTTGCTGACCATTTGCCAGTGCTTGGATGGCAACACTTGGTGCAACAGTTGTTTGATCACTTCCTGACAGATGATAGTATCCATAAGGATTTTTGTTCACTCTTGGTTTAGAAGGCCTTTTGGGTTCTTCATAAACATGTGACAGATTATGACAAGGTGGTTGTCCATATCCCCTTGGGTACTTGTTGGTGGGTGGAGCATCTGTTACTTGAACATCCCTAGAAACAGATGTTTCCAAATTTTTGGTAACAGATGTTTGAACTGGAGCAAAAGTCTATTTGGGCTTTCCTTTTGAAGTACTCACCACTTGATTTACAAGAGTTTTAGCCTGGTATTCTTGTATTTTGATATCAAAATTTTTGAGATACAGGCACTCTTTAGTTTTGTGATTCTTCTTACCACATATTGAGCATGTGGTATTAGAATCACACACACTTGTTCCTTTGTTGATATCATATGCTTTTAAAAGGAAACAGTTTTTAGTAACATGATTCTTCTTTTCACAGAAATCACAGAACAGGTGAACAGACTTTTCTTCCTTTTTCCTTTTTTCAGTCTTCTTTTCAACAGATGTTTGAACATCTGCTGGAAGATCTATCAAGGGAATGACCTTTGCCTGTGGTGCTTTCTTACCATCAGGGGTTTTGAATTCAACTTGTTTGAAGTTCTCAAGAGTACCACACTCATCAGACCAAGTAGGTTTAAATTCATATTTTTCAAGTTTAGTGAATGATGAGGAACCTTCTGGTTTTTCAAGAACAATTTTCTTACCATTAGGTTCAGTGATTTTAATCTCTTGACCCTTCAAATTAGTTGGTACTACCTCAACCAACTTTTGATCCCTTTTGTCAGTGTTTTCAAAAGCTGGAGCAGTGGTTTCAAAACCAAAACCAAACTTCACATGACTTTTGGTTTGTTTGTTGAGGAGCATCTCAAAACCTTTACATGATTCCACCTATTTCTGACATTCAACTTGAGTGGTCTCAAGCTCACTTTTGCAACTATGATATTTAGTTATCATAGTTTGGAGCTGGTCTTTGGTTATAGTTGCTTCATGTTTTAAGCTGCTTATTTCAGATTCTTTTTCAGTCAATTTTGATTTTAACTCTTTTGAAAGTTTCTCAAATTGAACTTCATCATCTAAAATTTTCTTCCTAAGGTTTTCATTTACCTCTTTGATGTTAGCAAATGCTATTACACATTTTTCAGAACACAAATCTTTAAGGATTTGAGGAGATACCTTAGCAGCAGCCATCAATGCACAATCACACTTGCACTCACAATCATCATATGCACCCTAGGGATCTGAGAGACTCGCAACCTCTTCTTCAGATTTTTCACCTGTAACTACCTCATCAACAATATCATCAGTCATAACTACAGATTCAGTTACCACCTCCTCAGATTCAACCTCTTCTACCATAGCCATGAAACAAAAAATTTCTGGTTCATTTTCAGCTTTGGCAACTAGTGCAAAATTTTCATCTGTCAACTCATCTGGTAGACCGCTCCAATCAACAAAGCCTTGTGTGAAGAAACTCTGTTGACTGGTCTCTGCAGTGGCAGAGGGTGGAGCAGCAGTCATTAGCATTTGTTCCTGAGCAACAGGTGTTTGCACATAGTGGATCTGAGGAACAGTGGTTTGGACATACTGGACAAGAACAGTGTTTGAGGACTGTGCAAAATGAGCAGTGTTTTGCACAATTGGTCCAGGGGTATTATGGGAAACTTGATAAGTATTGGTCTGTGGCCTTTGATTTGGATAGGTAATCATAGGTGTACCATGTTGACTCCTACATTCCCTAGAAAAATGACCAAGTCTATGACATTTATAACACTTAATCTTTGATTTATCCAACCCCACTTTTGACCTGCCAGTTAGCCCTGGAAACCTTATCCCAGTTTTCTTGTAAAAATTGTTAGTTCTTACACTGAGAAGGGCCAATTGGTGCATGATGTCCATTTCTTCCAAATCATCAGGATCAAAGTATTTTAAGTCATCATACTCAAAGGATATGTTATCAGATGCCTGAATATCACCACCACTTGCTGTAAAAGCATAGTTTGGTGAATAAGAATCAGAGTTAAAACCTGAAGTTATGTCAATGAAATGATCATAACTCTGATCCTTATTATTACCAGGCACCTCATCATGACCCAAAAGTGCTGTATTACCAAACACATAGTCATCAGACACTTTTCCAGAGTCTTGGAGCTTCTTTTTCTGGTTAAGCTCTCTCTCATAGGTCAAGAGCTTACCATGAAGCTGGGTCAGTGATAGGTCCTTGAATCCAATTGAGTTTCTCATAACTATAGCAATAGTGTCCCATTTATCTGGTTGTGATCTTAAAAACCTATGGTTCAAAGTTGAATATGGGTAAGTTAGACCAACCAGTTTTAGTTCACTAATGAGACAGTTAAACCTCTCAAATTGTTGAGTTAATGACTCCCCTTTAACATGACTGAATGTTTCATATTGTTGGTTAAGTATTTCACGGTTGTTTTCAATAACCTCTTCAGTCCCACCAAATTGTTCTTTCAGTGCATCCCACAACTCCTTTGCACTGTTACAGTGTAACAGCCCAGCATAGATATCATTTGGTAGAGCCATGGCCACAATACTGAAGGCCTTGGCATCTAACTCAATCTTTTGAAAATCCTGGTCGGAGTAGTTTTCAAGTTTCTTAGGCTCTTGAACCTTGGGATCTTCAGTACTCGGCACCATCGGAACATGTGGTCCGAAGATAACCGACTTCCAACACCCAGTGTTCTGTTGAGCTAGAACATGGCTCATCCGACATTGCCAGATATTGTATTCAGATCTGACAAGCATCGGTGGCTTGTTGTTCGTGCCAGTGTTGTGTGGATCGTGATTGATTGAAGCCATTCTCTGATTTTTTTCAAAAACAAAGTCTGTTTACAAACGGTTGAATCGAAAATAAACTATTACTCTGTTTTCAATCCGACAAACAAACGATATCAATAATTGTGAGCTGATATGTTTATATTAAATTGATTTGTTAGATCGAATTTAATTGACCAAGCTCTGATACCAATTGTTAGGATCTGAGTTTGATTGTTTTGATTTGTTTAAGTAAAGATGTGATGAACGAAGTGAATTATAAATGGAAAGTGCAGCGGAATAATAAACTATAAATCAAAACAAGAGAATAAATGTTTTCAATCGAATGCTTTCATAATATTGAATGATTACAGTCAATTGTACAAGTACTCCCCCTCAGCCTGATCACTCTGTGAATGTTTGTCTAAGAGAATGTTTTGAGTGATGAATAGAACAGTACAAGCACTGTTCTATTTATAGACAAATCTAAACCACTGATGATCTAAGCTGATGTCACCTAAGACAGTGACCTCTAACAGAATAACAAACATAAAACATCTGCTATATACAAACTCTGAAAGGTATTGTAAAACTCTGAAAGGTAAACTGCTGTTGAGAAAACTCTGATGGTCTTGTATCATCTGTTGGAGCCTAAGTGTTGTTGCTTCCAACAGACCTTTAGTCTTCAGCACTTTGATCAGCAGTTGTTCTTCATCAGACCTTTGATCAGCAGTTATTCTTTATCAGTTGTTATCCAACAGTCTTTTGCAGCAGCAGTTGTCACAGCAGTTGTTTGGGTAGAACAGATGTTAGGGTCAACAGTCTTTTGGGAGAAGTATCTTGTAAATGCTATTTATTTCTAAGGATCAACTGAGTAGTATATTTTGGCTTTTCAATCATCTGTTCTTCTCCAGGTCAGCAGACCCAACAATCACAAAGCAATCCAAATAAGGTTTACACACATGATTCATTAGGTCCATGAACACTGCGGGTGCATTGGTTAAACCGAAAGGCAACACCATGAACACGTAGTGACCATATCTCGTGCGAAAGGAGGTTTTTGGAATATCTTCCTCGTGGACTTGGAGTTGATGGTATCCCGAGCGAAGATCAATTTTTGGAATATCTTCCTCGTGGACGAGTGTAGAGATCCTCGGGGCATTCGATATTGATGAAAACTAGCTCGATGTGGTCGAACCATTCGAGCATAGAGGTAGCACCATCGTTTCCCGTGAAAGAGTTGGGTCGATGTAGATTGAATTGCTTAAAGGTGAAGGAGGTAGTTTTGGATGATTCAATCTTTGAGTCAATAGAACCATGAGGGCTTGAGGAGGCTTGGATCTTGCTAACCACATCGGGTATGACCTTGGCCATTTGCTTGGCCATGAAAGATAGCATTTTCATGTTAGTGCTTTGCCTTGAGTTCATTCAGTTTGACATGGAAGACAACTAAAGAATAAACAAAAGGGTTATGAGCTTTGTTCAATGGTTTGTTTGTATAAAGATTGCATTTTGTTTTGTTTTTAGCAGTGTATTCAGCATATAAAACACATAATGTCAAGTGGTTCAAGTAGCATGAAGTTTCATATTGTTCATAAAGCGTAACACATAAGTATAAGCAAGTATAATGCACTTAGTTAACATGAAGGAGTTTTGATTTATGTTGGTTTGCGATTATTAGTATTGTTTGGATATTCCGAGAGTAGCTTATAATGCGAGTCTTGAGATTGTAAGCGAGAAAGTAAATCAAATATATAATGAAAATATAGCATGAAAACAACATTGAAAGTAGTATTAGCATAAAAAGAAAGGCTTGTTTAATAACAATTGGAGTGTTCCGGAACGGAACTAAGACTAACCAAAGTGATTCAAATTTATCTTTGAGTTTAGAAACATGCTTTGGCCAAATAGGTGAAAATACTCTCACTGAAACTTTCGGTTAACGATATGCACCCTTCCAGTTACTACATGTTCCTTGTCATTAGTAAGTTTGAGACTTTGGCGAGATCGAAAAAAAATATCAAGGATTGAAATTAATCCCTAAGTTGCGGATTTCACTCATATCTTAGCGATGTCGTTTCTTGAGTGTGATTTTTGCACTTGTCCAACGAGGTAGGAAAATTAATTCCAACACTCAATTGGTAAGTTTCCACTAGAATGAGAAGTTGTGAAATTTCCACCAAGGTAAGGAATTCATGCCTACCTTGGTGTAGTTTCAAAAACACAAAAAGAATAACGCGGATTGAAAGTTGTCACCAAAGTGAGGGTTTCACGCCTATTTCGGTGACTTCCTTTCATTTGTAGTATAAGAGTGTCTTCGAGTGTAGTAGAATCCACCATAATGAAGGTAAATTTTATAGTCCAAAGGCTTAGAGTAGGAACAATTTAGGGAGAACAAGTATGTTTAGCACGATAAGAGAATGGTCAATAAGGTTCCTAACTATAGTCTAGGTCAAACATGGCAATTTTTCCTAATTCCCTATAGTCATGGCTCTGATACCAATCTGTCACACCCCAACCGATGGCGGAATACATCGAGGCGCGACTTGTGATAGGTTGTTCAAAGACTTCATGACACTAGTATTGTGACAAATAATTTGAAAGATAAATTTCATTCATAGCATTTCAGTGTCTAAAACGAAAGTACAAATTGTCTCAAATAAAGGAAATACAACATTGAGAACATGATAAATTAAACTAGTTATGAGTTTCTAGTCCAATCTTAAGTAGATTTCTTGAATATCCTGCATCAAACATTTCCTGCAACATGTATAAAATATCCGTCAACAAATAAAGCATTGGTGAGCATACTAGTTTTTAGTCTAAGTACATAGCATAAAGAAAGTCTACTCGAATCATCATTTTATAGGCATATGCACGAAGAACCATACAAAAGGCAACAACACTCAATTGAGAAATACTTAACATGACCCATAAAGGGGGCAGTGTGTCAATCCTATAGCGCTATACATGTAAGGTGGGTTGTGCTAATAAACATTTGTATGTGATAATAATTCTAGCATACAATAGCATATAAGCATTTAGATTGAGCATAATAGTTTAAGAGTATGAAATTGTTTAAGTTTTGATGGTGATAAATGTTGAGCCCCAAAGAATAAAAGGGGGACAAGTATGAACTCACCTTATGGTGCGTTAAATTTCTCAAAAATGAGTCTTGAAGAATATGGTCCTTAGCTCCGATTAACTAGAATTAGAAATGTAGGAGTTTTAGGTATAGATTCAAGAGAGTCAAGCAAGCCTTTTAGGCTAACCAAAACACAAATTGCCTTTAGGGCAATCCGGATGGTCATGAGATTTAGTTAGACCAAGCACAAAATCATCATAGAAGATTCGGATGGTATGAGGTTAGGAATGTGAATCCATTTGATAAGTTCATGTCATAACCACTTCGTATGGGATAAACATGGGTTTTGGACACGGGATTTCCCCTTTCTAGTGTGGACTAATCCATAGCACAAAGAAGAGTTAAGAGAGTTGGTAAGGTAGGGTGTAACCACAAAACTTCCAAAAGATTGATAGAGGGATAATAAGATAGAAGATTGAAAGTATGTTTATATTAATACATAATATAACCAAGAAGTTTAAGTAAAGTATAGTGACTTATTTGGATGAGCCTTGGCTCTCCTTTGTCAACCATTACCATAACACAAATCCATCCAACATTGGATTGTTGGTGGACTTGGTTGGTTTTCTCTACAACAAACAACTTTGGAAATAAAAACATAATCAGAAAATAGTCACCTTTGAGACCTCTTTTAGGTGCTCTGCCCTTATCAGACTTCTATGGATAAATATGAGGAAAATCCTAGAGGTTTCTCCAAGGAGTTTTGGTTAGAAAAGAAGGAAAACAGAAAAGAAGTGAAGGTTTCAGCTTGGAAACTTATTGTTGTGTTTTTCAGAAAGTTTGCTCAAGAACCTTGAGAATTTGAGAGAGATTTAGAGAGAAAGAGATGAACAAGAGGTTAAGGAGTGGGAATGTGGTGTATTTGTAGGTGGGGTAAGTTAGTTGGGTGATTAATGGAATAATTAGGGTGGTTGGGAGGTGTTTAGGTGAGGGTTAAGCTTGATTGTTACGGTGTGCTTCTAGATGAATGCTACTGGACATCGAATTTTAAAAAAATATTACAATGAACGACCAAACATGAATCACGATTTCATGTTTCAAATTTGAAAAAAAAAATCTCATTTGAAACAAAAGTCATGAATCACAATTTCCCATTTTTTTGAAAGAATTATTATATATGTTTTGTTAAAAAAATAAATATATATTAAGATCTTAACTAAATGAGTTTCTTGTTATGACGCCTAAATTGATCAGGATAAATTATAATGACGACTCGTCATGAATTGGTAGGAGTGGCATAAAAGAAGCGAGTAAAGGCGAACTTGGAATTTTTTAAATATAGCATACCTGTAAAAGTAAAAACCACGCGATGTTACACTTAACCAACCAAAAGATAACATAACCAAATATCAACACCAAGACCTCAAACAATCAATATCAAACAAACACTAACAAACAAATTATCTAAAACAACCAATAATCAATCAAAATACTAAAAACAAACAATACAACTATGGCGAAGCTACACTGGTGTCCAGTTCACTAGTTCATCACTCATAGGGTGCCAGTGCAGGTGCTAGTGTAGCAGCCACCTAGATCTAGACTAAAAGACTCGATCAATCGCTGGTCCAACTAACCCGGTACCATGTTCTAAACTCAATCAATTAACAAGAAAATAATGAAACAATCTCACCAAAAATCCACCCAAGTTAGGGTCGCCTTCCTTAGCTTTGTCAAGAGTTCACAACCTTCACTTAGGGTTGTTTTAGTGGGATAATGGAAGATAGGGCAGGAATGGAGTCTACCACCATGACTAACTTCGGGTTTGGTGCTTGAGGTGTTTATCGGAATCTCGGTGATCTTCTAAGTTGGCTTTGCTGATCTTTCCGTGGACTTCGTAGCTCGACTGTGGCCTACGATTGTGAATCGTTCGGCGCGAGGGCCGCCTAATAGCCTCCACTAGGTTGGGTCGATTACTTGGTCTTTCTAGAAAGTCCTTACAAAACTTTTCTTTTGAAGTTCTCTCGATTCCTTTACTTCTACAACATCTTTATTCACACACTTTTTTTTTAACAAAACACAAATTTCACATGATGCTTGCCGGATAATTACTGACACTTGGTATGCTCTTTTGATGGCTTTCTCTTGTAGCCTTTTCACGATCGAGATTCTGAATTCTTGATGTGCGGCTTATGCTTCAAAGTCCCAAAGTTGCCAAAGAGCTTCCTCAACAGCTCAACACTTCCCTGGTTTCATCATGGCAGGGGCTAAATGAATGTAAGGAAACGAAAAGGCTAAGGCTCAAAGATGGGTGGCTAGGGGTGGGGAAAATATACGGAAGGCCAATGATAATGGAATGGGTAAGTCCTAATTACCTAGATCATTTTCACACACTCCCCTCTGATGTGGTCTTGTAGCGTATAAGTCACACAAGTTCTAATCGCGTCATGCCAACGGGGAATATCTCTCAAGACAAATGAACGAGCATGAGTAATATATATATATATATATATATATATATATATATATATATGTGTGTGTGTGTGTGTGTGTGTGTGATGGTGTGCTCGATAAGGCTCAATAATACTCACATGTAGGGGTAGGGGTTATTTAAGGAATCGTGAACACCTTAGGCTGCTCTTTTGACTACCAAAAACCTCCCTAATCTCCCGCAAAATCATTGGGCGGACTCAAAGGGTTTGAAAATATTTTTGTTTTCAAACTCTTTTAAAAACTTTGCCTTTTTAGTTACGGTTTGCCGACTGCTTTGAGGTGTTTTAAATTTTGCAAAAATTTTAAACACCTCACACTTAATTCTTTTACACAGTTTTTAAATTAATATTTGTAATATGTGTGTGCAAAGAAAAAGTGGGAAAGTCAAAAGGAACAAGTATCTCCCCTTTTTGTTTTCCAACGGTCCGCATGCGGTCGATCCCCGCAGCTGCCTCCACACGAATGCTTCCTTTGAGAGAAATCACTTGGCATGAACATATAGCTAACTACAAACTAAGAAAAAACATAAAAACTACTAATAATAAACTACTAAGTCCTAGTGCCGAGAGGGCATATCTGGCGTGTAGAAAATAAAAGTGAACGATCATACCTGAGGGTCCTCGATTGCTTTTCTTACCGTATGCACCAACCTCTCAACTTATTCTTCATCGGACTAGCCCCATAAATACTAATTTAACCAGATTCAATCCCGCAATTTAAGATTTTGGGATTGATAAGGAAACATGCCAGAGGTGATGATGAGTCGTGCCACCACCATTTGAAGTTTCCTGGATCAAACTTCACTATGTGCAAGTAGTGAAGAAACCGGTCACCCCGACACACCACAGGTGGCTTGCCAAAGTAACGCCACTGCTTCCTAGTGAAGTGATCATCCGAGCGATACGCTTTACCCCAGGAGTCGTGAACAAGTTCAGCCATTGTGGGGCTATCACTCGTGAACAGTGGAAATGGAGATATTACTACTTCCTTTTCTAAGTTGTCGCAGTCTGAATCTTTCCACCCTTTCCGCACCTCTTCGTCTATCACTCCACTTCCGGCCATGTTTTCTTCAATCCTTTGTGCACCCGGTTCCTCTTGTTGCACTTTCAATTCCCATACTCTCGCTTCATCCTCCATTGCAAATCTCTTCAGAAGATAGTTTTTGACTATCTCGAGATTTTCGGCAAACTTCCCCAGGTCGATGATAGGTTTAGGTTTGGACTCGGAGAAAGGATGTAGTGATGGCAAAAATGGTGGTGAATTTTCAAGGAGGTATTTTTCTTCAAAAGGTGAGAAACTAGAATAATCAAAAGGTGGTGATATATGAGAGTATGGAAATGGTGATGGGTCATATGGAAGTGGTTCGTAGGAAGGTAAAGGTGGAGGATGTTCAGGTGGGGGTGAATATAGTGAAGGTTCACAAGGGTAAGACTCAAAAGTGGGAAGACATGGAGAGATGTATTCTTCGCATTTATGGGGATAAGAAAGTCCACCGCAATAGCTACACAGGAGAATACAAAATAAACAGTCTTCACAGTTGTGGGGGAAAGGAGGTCCGCCACAATAGTCACATCCTTATTGAACATAGCAGCCATGTTCAGCAACTTGATGATCCATCTGAAAAGCTATCAAAACAACTGGAAAAACAATTAGTAACAAACAACTTGAAACCTTTCTATGGAATACGTCGTGTCCCAGACAACGGCGCCAAAAACTTGATGTCGTGTGGCTTAAAGATTTTTGTGACTTAAATTAAATTTTATTTCAAAGGAAACAAGTCCCCGGCGGATGCGCCTAAAACTTGATCCAAAAGAGTTTAAGTCAAAACTTTAAGATAAAACACTTTTCAAGTTTTAAATTTATAAAATAAAACGATAGTTGCGAATTATTCTAAACCCACACAATAGGCAAGTGTACCTATCGGGTGTAGTATACACTTCCAGCAAGTACCGAGTATCGAACCCAAAGACACGACTTCCCCTACTCAGCCTTAAGTTGCTTTTTAATAAAAGAAAAGATAAAATAAAGAAAGAGAGAATGAGAGCGACCAGGGTAAAAATCAATACCAAACAAAGTGTTGCTTCGGGATCCAACTTATTCTTGAGACGGATTAATAGTAGTTATTCTATTAAGTGGTGTAAACAAGTGCGCACTTATGCTTAACATGGAGTTGCTACAGCATTCTCCAGAGGTGACTATTATCGCAAGACGAGCCGTGTTCTTGTTTTAATGTGAGGGTCTCCCGAACCGGTAAGCTCACCTCTCAACAATGACAGACGGACAACTCAAGACTATGCATGCCTAACCCCGAATTATCCACCTCCCAGTGTTGCGATAAGGACATCTAATCGCTCAAAACCTTTGTGGACAACTTGTCGGTGGCCAGAGCATGACCGAACAAGAAACCACTTGATATCATAAAATAGTCGTGACTAACCAGCACATGCGCATCCTTTACTTTAACCAATTAACCTTTTTTTTTAAAAAGTGAGTGGTCTATCATTAACTGTCCGGCAGTTTAATGATGAGAGAAAATAAAGACCGTTTTCTCTGAACACGGGTTCATCAAACCTTAAATTGCGCCAAAAGCTTTCACATTGACGATGAAGCTAAGTCGCAAAATTAAGACTTGACTTATCACTAGGACCGAGTATAAAGACCGTACCGACCCTATGTGAGATCTTTGATAGTAGAGAATTAAGCCACTAAGTGTGTGTATTTCTACCCACAAATGGGTTAATCACTACTCGCGGGATTAGATTAGCTCAAGAGTGCATGGGTTGTTACACACCATGGGTACACCCTTAAGTCCTCCCACTTCCTATCAAGACACCCAAAAGACAAAAGACTAGTTAATTAGTTAGTTAATTCATCAAACAAAGTTTTAAGTGAAAAGAAACTAACAAGAACACAACACCACTTAACAAATGAAAACTATATAATCCATACCAAGATAAGTCTTCACCCTAGCAACACTCAACTAATCTAGCCAAACATTAGCTTTACATCTTGCACACTATATTGGGTGTTAGAAGAACATATAGTTGTGAGTGTATTGGGGATTAAAGAGGATGGTTTGGGTGAGTATTAGTGATCTCTCTCTCAACTCTCAATCACCAAGTGTTTATGGAGTGATCCCCAAGCTCCAAAGGTCACTTGTAAGACCCTAAAGGTGGCTGAAACTTCCTGGAGAAGTGTTGCTTTTCGAATGGGAAGGGATGCTTCAAAATGTGGGGTGGAGGCCTCTATTTATAGGCAAATCAGCTCAAGCACACCCCTGCTCATACCCTGGCACGCCCATGCTCGACAGCAGGTACTGTTGCAGAGTCCTTTACGCAGAAATGTCTTCTGTTGTGTCTGGCACGCCCATGCTCACGCATTGAGCACGCCCGTGCTTGCCTTATTTTGTACCCTCGCTGTCAGTTTTGGTTGGTTTTTGCCTGGGAGAACACGCTGGAGTAAAGCACGACCGTGCCATACACTGGGGCACGCCCGTGCACATCCTGAAGTGCTGAAATTGACCTCTGTTGACATGGAAATGTTGACTTGTTTACCTGGAACAGTTGCACGGCCGTGAGCACGGCCGTGTCATCTCTGGCAGAGCTTTGAAGTCTTCAATTCTTCGTCTGCTTAGTGTCATTTTGTGCGGTTTTCCACTTCTTTTCGTCACAGGACCTCTGATCCTGCAATTATCAACAAAGAAAGATAAATCATGATAAAACAGAGATAAAAGCACGATTTAGAGTATAAGATGGGTGATAATTATGTGTGAAAACATATTAATTTCTCGGCACATCGCTTAACAATCCTAAAATCAACCAAAACTTAACTTATCTAAAAACTATCATAAGGTTTGTACGGCTTCTAGTAGTCCCAAGCTAGATCCAAGCCAAGGAAACCGGTAGTGAGACAGATCCTTTGGGCTTCTGATATCCAAACCGAATTCTAAGCAAAGGCTTCTGAAGTGGACCAAATCTGGATGACAAGTTTCTATATCACACCAAATGTGTAAGTGGTTTTCTTGGCTAAGGGCGGATTCCCTACGGGTGCACAGGTGGTCTTTGAGCCACATACATTTAGGATTATGTTCCACCTTTGTTAAGATTATCGTTCACAAGTCTTGGGGGTTAAGTGTTGAAATTGTTAAGTCTCTTAATCACTAAACCAAACTTATATTTACTTGATCAATAAATATTTAACTTGTCACTTGTAAAGATAATCAAAACAAGGATATTTTAACTAACTCTAATTAGTACAAACCGTTTACTTTTTAGAGGGTTCCCAGTATGAAAAGTTAGAGTTAAGAGAGGTGGAAGGGATTCCCGGTCGGAATTAAGCCTCTACATTAATTTAAGAAGATAGATTAGAAAACCCAGTGCTTAAACGAGTGGTTTTGCGATGTTTTGGGAAGTGCCTAAAAATCAAGACTCAAACTTTCCAATAAGCTACTTGACTTGTGTGCGTTAGGCTCAACAGCACTTGTCAACCAAGATAAGATCGGCTTACGGGCCAGCCATCCGAAGAAACCTTTATGGGGACTCGTGCACTTCCCCTGCACATGGCCCATTTAGCTGCCAGAATGTCATCACTTGTTTATTTCTTTCCCATCTCCTAACTCTGAAGAGACCTTTCAAAACCTGTTTTCCACATAAATAATTAAAACTGTTACTACTATTAATTTAACTAATCTATGTATTCGGAGGGTTCCCACGACTACCACGTTTTTTTATCCCTACTATTTTATCCTGTTTATAAAACCAAAACCTTTTCAAAACTATTTATCTTTTTGAACCCCTCTGTTTAATTTATTTTATTTTTCAAAACCCGATTAATGAAAGTGATGGAAGGTTTAGTAGGGGAAAGTGTATTCTCTGAAATACGATACTCGGTATTTACCCTAGAAATCTATGTTGCACACGTCAGGTTCTCTGGTTGTGTGTTAGTTTTAGTTTCTAAGTAAGTAATTGTCATTTACTTATAAATTTAAAACTCGATAATGGTTTAGTAACAAATCCTCTTTTTCCAAAACCAACGTTTTGAGGTTTAAACTGTAACACCCCAACTGATGGCGGAAACATCGGGAGGTCACGTATTGATGATTGTTCAATATCTCATAGTACTAAATGAAAGTTGAATAATATTAAACAATTTACAATTCATCTTACAAGTAAAGATTACAAAAGTTGATTAATATAAACTAGGTCCAAAGCTCCTATGTGTTCCAAGACTTGTACAACTTCCAATAGCAAATAAACCTGAAACATGTTAAGTTGGAAAGATGGAGGATCAACTATAAATAGTTGGTGAGAATACATAGGTTTTTGAATATGATAGATAATAATAGTTTGTACAACAATCATAGTTGTAATATGTAAGAACATGAGTCTGACATGTAACAATGCGTCTTTTGTACAATCTAACCTTGTGTCGACTGAGACCTAACTCGCAAGTTAGTAAAAGTGTAACTGTTATCGATCATCCCTGAATTTATGCGGGGGGTGGGTTTGTCAGACCTATAGCGCTATAATCTAAACAGGCGGCGTGATCAATGTTAATGATTGTACTGTGTCTTTTTGTTACAGTCAAATGATAGAATGAGTAAATGATAGTGTATAAAATGTTTATAATTGAATCACAAGTTTCAACAATGTAAGAATGAGTAAATGATAGTGTGTAAAATGTTTAAACATGTTTCACCCCAAAATGTAAAACAGAAAAAGGGCTATGTAAACTCACCTTAGTGCTAGAATTGAGTCCCTTGATATAGAATAATTGTGGCTCTTGTGTCCAAATATCACCCTTATTTATAAGGCAATAATTGAGTAATGGGGAAAACTTAAAAGTCTAGGTTTTCTAGTCTACAAGTAGTTCTAAGGTTCTTAATTTGGGAATTTATAATTGATTAATCGTTAATTAGATAAATAGTTAATAAATAAAGGAAAAATTGGAAAATAATTAAATAAAAGGCTATTTGTATATGTTTTATTAAGGATGGTCATATTATAAGACTCTAAATATGAAAACAATTTTTATAAAATTATTTTCTCAAAAATTGAATATTTAGTGTATTTATTTATATTTGTCAAAAATATAGTGTTAATATCTAAAAATAATAAAATGAATGAAATTTCAAATTAAAATTTATATTTCTGTTCTAAATGAACAAAAAAAAATTATGTGAAATTTTGGTATAAAAATATTGGAAAATAAATTTATTATGATTTATATATGATTAAAATAACAAAAATTAATTAAAAATATTAAATAAATGGTTTTTCTGGAATAAAATTTATTTCTGAAATACTTATTGATCTACAAGTTTAAAATATTTTTTGTGGAACTTTATAAATTCATTTAGATATTTTTATAGAATTTTAAAATTATAATTTAATAAATTTGTAATATTTATAATATATATTAAATAAATGATTTTTAAAAAACTAAAAATTGTATAATAAACTTTGTCATTAGATTAACACAAAATAATTTTATAGAATTTTTAAGGCACTTTTAGTATTTAAAAACTATTTTTAAAAATAATATTGAATGTATAAGTATAAAAGGAAAACAAAAAAAATGGTGGTTGTGCCGGGACTCGAACCCGAGTCCTTGGCCGAGTTAATGGTCTTAAATCACAAGTCCAGATCATCTGGTCTGGACCGTGAGAACAATAGGATCATGTTTCAGTTAATTATAAAGGCTTCTTAAGTTGAATTCATAATTGTAAAGAAAAATTAAAACAAGTTGCCAGGGTTCGAACTCAAACCCATACGATTTAGTATCAAGTGTCTCAACCATCTGATCTAGATCAGATGGTTATACTATTTTGTTTCTGGAATGGTTTTAAACAGCTATGAACGGTTATCATCATCCCCAAACTAAACCCTACGAACTTGCGATCCAATAGACACATCAAACAGACTCGATTACAGTTAAAAGTTTAGGGATTTTATTCCCTATCATAACTCTACTCTAAAACATGAAAAATTGAAGATTAAAGTGTACCGGTTGATTATGAGAATCGAGCACCTAATCGAGAAACAAAACGCCTTAAATCAGCAGTTCTTGGAGGTTGTAAGGTGAATTTGATATGGGGGTTCTTATTTCCGGCACCTTTAGGCTTTATTGGTGGGTTTAATTTATAAAAAAGCTGCAAATTTGGAAGGTTTCAAGCTTTGACTCTTGTGTGGTCAATTTCGTTCGAATTAGCATAATAATAAGCTGTAAAACGTGTAATGTGAAGGTGTAAATGATGCGGAATTCATTGTCGGTCAATTATGTATGCATTAATGTGATTAGAGTTTCCAAATCAAGCTCCAATTGATGTGGTCAAAGTCAACCTCCTTGGTGGTCAATTGGGTGTCGAATACAGTAGGGGAAAGAAAGGGGTGTTTGGGTCGGGTGTTTGGGCTGGGTTTTATGGGTTTCAAAACTTGAAAGTTTGGGTGGGCTTCTGATTGGGCTCCGAAAATCTATTGAAATTTGGGCTTTGGTTTAGCCTTGTTTATGTTGAGTTTATAAAGAACTTTTGTATATATCTAAAAAAATTCTGAATATTATTATTATTATTTAAAAAAAATGTTTTGAAATAAAAAGAAATTAGACAAGGTTATTATATTTGTACATAAGAAGTATAATATAGGTAAAGTGGTAATTTTTACTAATACAAAAATTGGGGAAAAATTCGTGATGTTACAGTCTCTCCTACTTATGGAAACTTCGTCCCGAAGTTATTAAAAACACAAGGTTAAGGGTGATTTGGTAGAAATTAGGGCAATTGTGGTTTGGAAAGTTTGGGTTAAGGCACAACATGAATTTGTTTCGAATAATTTGGATAAGAGGATTGATATGTGTGAGTTTTAAGGGTTTGATTAGGTTCGTCTGAAATAGCAAGGAGAATAAGAATCTAGCAAAACATTAAACTTAAATTTTAGGGATTCTAAAAGAAATGCATGAGTTGATTTACTATATGAAAACTAAATGAACTATCAAAACCTTATTAGAATTTCACACCACCTTAACATACCTGTAAATTCATGATTACGTTCCGGACCGCAATCACCAATTTACCTTACATTAGGGTTGTGTGTCCTTCTATAACTCTAGACACGTACACATGTAAAATAACCTTGTGATTGAATCTTATAATGTACAATGTATCCAAAAAATAAGTCCAACTGTTGAGCAAGAAAAATACCTCTACCAGTCAGTGAGTAAGAACCTCTATCGATTGTTGAGTAGGTGCGATAGCCTCTACCAGTCGTTGAGCAGGTTGTTAGGGCCTCTACCGACTGTTGAGCAGGCATGATGACCTCTACCAATCGTTGAGTAGGTTATTTGTTACTCTACTAACTGTTGAGCAAGTACTTCATCCTCCACCAGTTGTTTGATTAAGTGTACCAATTATTTCACACATAAATTTACAAATTGATAATATGTACATGTAAGCAAGTTTGTAAATGCATTAAGTATCAAGTATGCGAGTTGTAATAGAGTTGCCCTAGACAAAGTTAATGACTCTAGGTGCGATTATAACAAATAGTTCATTGATGTGTCGTAAAACACATCTATTCTCCTATGTATTTTGAGTTATAATTGAGTCTTTTGTATATAGTTTTTAGTAGTTTTAGACGTGTATTCGTTTGTTGGCCTATTTTTATCATTGTATAGTTTTTATTAATTTTTAGTACTCATTTATTTATTTTATATTTTGGTAGGTGTTCGTGTGAACGTTGGAGCGTAAACGATGAACTTTGGTCGAGCCAAAAACACCCGAGTTAAGAGCACGAAGCTAGAATGCTATATATAATCATAATTATAATAATAATAATAATAGTAATAAAAAAATAAAAAAAAAAGTGATTTTAAATTCTCTTGGTTTTCTACATAAGACGTTTGGGAAATGGTCAATTGGTCGTTCCTTTAGCTTCATAAGCTTGAGGCGGGATTAGGAGGAACTGTGGCTTCCTTCGAGTGAGACCCTAGATAGACTAATCAACATGAACTTAACATAAATAAAAAGGGGCTTGGAAACCGGTGTGGGTTTAAGAGGATCAATATACCTGCAATCGCAATCAACACGTTAGTAGATTATTAATTAAGTAACCTATGTTTTGAAACTGGATGTAAACCTAACTGTGATTCCATAGCATAATTCTTTTTCAGGGACGAAAAAGGTTTAAGTGTGGGGATGTTTGATGTGTCGTAAAACACATCTATTCTCCTATGTATTTTGAGTTATAATTGAGTCTTTTGTATATAGTTTTTAGTAGTTTTAGACGTGTATTCGTTTGTTGGCCTATTTTTATCATTGTATAGTTTTTATTAATTTTTAGTACTCATTTATTTATTTTATATTTTGGTAGGTGTTCGTGTGAACGTTGGAGCGTAAACGATGAACTTTGGTCGAGCCAAAAACACCCGAGTTAAGAGCACGAAGCTAGAATGCTATATATAATCATAATTATAATAATAATAATAATAGTAATAAAAAAATAAAAAAAAAAGTGATTTTAAATTCTCTTGGTTTTCTACATAAGACGTTTGGGAAATGGTCAATTGGTCGTTCCTTTAGCTTCATAAGCTTGAGGCGGGATTAGGAGGAACTGTGGCTTCCTTCGAGTGAGACCCTAGATAGACTAATCAACATGAACTTAACATAAATAAAAAGGGGCTTGGAAACCGGTGTGGGTTTAAGAGGATCAATATACCTGCAATCGCAATCAACACGTTAGTAGATTATTAATTAAGTAACCTATGTTTTGAAACTGGATGTAAACCTAACTGTGATTCCATAGCATAATTCTTTTTCAGGGACGAAAAAGGTTTAAGTGTGGGGATGTTTGATGTGTCGTAAAACACATCTATTCTCCTATGTATTTTGAGTTATAATTGAGTCTTTTGTATATAGTTTTTAGTAGTTTTAGACGTGTATTCGTTTGTTGGCCTATTTTTATCATTGTATAGTTTTTATTAATTTTTAGTACTCATTTATTTATTTTATATTTTGGTAGGTGTTCGTGTGAACGTTGGAGCGTAAACGATGAACTTTGGTCGAGCCAAAAACACCCGAGTTAAGAGCACGAAGCTAGAATGCTATATATAATAATAATTATAATAATAATTATAATAGTAATAAAAAAAATATAAAAAAAAAATAAAAAAGGTGAGACTTGGGCCAAGCCCAAGTCAAAGTCGGTCAAAAAAATTATGAATGTACATATTTTCTTTGGAGGGCAGAATATAACTTGGACGGCGACGAGAGGATATAAACTTCAATTAATTCATTCAATCATTGATCGGATTAATCATTCATTCAAACTTCAAGAATTCATTCAATCGCACAGAATAAGATTTGGGACCGCACCAAACCACGGTGACGAGCGGAAAGGCACGGAAGGAGAAAAGGCCACGGGCACGTTAAAGATCAAGAGCCAACGAGCCTTGGGTTAGGTCTAGTTTTTATTTATTTTTTTTTCTATAGACATGGTTAAAGCTATATTTATATATTTTGTGAACATGTTTTTAAATATTATGAACTAGACTTTTATGGTTGCTTAGGTTTATGAACTAGACACGTTTTGCAGTTTTTAATGATTCTTGGTTTTTAATTTTGATGTGTAGGATTACATGATTTTAATTTTATTGTTGGATTTGATATATGTGTGTTGGTGTTATTTTTATTTGAAGTTTGTTTATTGGTTTTGTGGAGCTAGGCATGTAGAGATACCCCCTAGGTCTTGAAATCAATCTAGTTCGTCAACTTAGGTTAGCGTGCTAGTATTTGGAGTTGGAGTACGACACAAGTATAACAAACTAATATAATAAATTAACTAAGACGTGCAGTCCATTCTTGAGGGTGAGAAATCTAACTCGAGTTTGCTAGGTAACTAACTAGGCATTGTTCGGTAGTTGGCAAGCGCTAGGGCGGGAGTCTCTACTTGTCCGTGTTTAGAGTTTTCTTAGGTTTTCTTCAGTGGAGTTTAAGTCTGCTTCATAGTTTGAGGGTTTTAATCCAGGAGAGGTTTTAATCTGATTTCTATGGGATTTTGGTACGCTAGGGCGATCCAGGTCCATCTTAGCATTTCTACACTTGTCCCGCCTTAAGTCTAGTGAGCGAGCATTTCTACACTTGTCCCGCCTTAAGTCTAGTGAGCTATCTTTGTCCCGCCTTAACTTGAGACCCTATTCTTATCTAATAAACCTCCTGTCAAAGATAGCTCACTAGACTTAAGGCGGGACAAGTGTAGAAATGCTAAGATGGACCTGGATCGCCCTAGCGTACCAAAATCCCATAGAAATCAGATTAAAACCTCTCCTGGATTAAAACCCTCAAACTATGAAGCAGACTTAAACTCCACTGAAGAAAACCTAAGAAAACTCTAAACACGGAAAAGTAGCGACTCCCGCCCTAGCGCTTGCCAACTACCGAACAATGCCTAGTTAGTTACCTAGCAAACTCGAGTTAGATTTCTCACCCTCAAGAATGGACTGCACGTCTTAGTTAATTTATTATATTAGTTTGTTATACTTGTGTCGTACTCCAACTCCAAATACTAGCACGCTAACCTAAGTTGACGAACTAGATTGATTTCAAGACCTAGGGGGTATCTCTACATGCCTAGCTCCACAAAACCAATAAACAAACTTCAAATAAAAATAACACCAACACACATATATCAAATCCAACAATAAAATTAAAATCATATAATCCTACACATCAAAATTAAAAACCAAGAATCATTAAAAACGGCAAAACGTGTCTAGTTCATAAACCTAAGCAACCATAAAAGTCTAGTTCATAATATTTAAAAACATGTTCACAAAATATATAAATATAGCTTTAACCATGTCTATAGAAAAAAAAATAAATAAAAACTAAACCTAACCCAAGGCTCGTTGGCTCTTGATCTTTAACGTGCCCGTGGCCTTTTCTCCTTCCGTGCCTTTCCGCTCGTCACCGTGGTTTGGTGCGGTCCCAAATCTTATTCTGTGCGATTGAATGAATTCTTGAAGTTTGAATGAATGATTAATCCCATCAATGATTGAATGAATTAATTGAAGTTTATATCCTCTCGTCGCCGTCCAAGTTATATTCTGCCCTCCAAAGAAAATATGTACATTCACAATTTTTTTGACCGACTTTGACTTGGGCTTGGCCCAAGTCTCACCTTTTTTATTTTTTTTTATTTTTTTATTACTATTATTATTATTATTATAATTATTATTATATATAGCATTCTAGCTTCGTGCTCTTAACTCGGGTGTTTTTGGCTCGACCAAAGTTCATCGTTTACGCTCCAACGTTCACACGAACACCTACCAAAATATAAAATAAATAAATGAGTACTAAAAATTAATAAAAACTATACAATGATAAAAATAGGCCAACAAACGAATACACGTCTAAAACTACTAAAAACTATATACAAAAGACTCAATTATAACTCAAAATACATAGGAGAATAGATGTGTTTTACGACACATCAAACATCCCCACACTTAAACCTTTTTCGTCCCTGAAAAAGAATTATGCTATGGAATCACAGTTAGGTTTACATCCAGTTTCAAAACATAGGTTACTTAATTAATAATCTACTAACGTGTTGATTGCGATTGCAGGTATATTGATCCTCTTAAACCCACACCGGTTTCCAAGCCCCTTTTTATTTATGTTAAGTTCATGTTGATTAGTCTATCTAGGGTCTCACTCGAAGGAAGCCACAGTTCCTCCTAATCCCGCCTCAAGCTTATGAAGCTAAAGGAACGACCAATTGACCATTTCCCAAACGTCTTATGTAGAAAACCAAGAGAATTTAAAATCACTTTTTTTTTTTTTTTTTGCATACTTAACTCAGAGGGTGTGACCAATCCAAGTCGCTATCCCAGTGGCCAGGCACCTTAAGCTTCAGCATTTTTTTTTTTCATCTCAGCATACTTAACTCAGAGGGTGTGACCAATCCAAGTCGCTATCCCAGTGGCCAGGCACCTTAAGCTTCAGCATTTTTGCTTTGATTTCTAATTTTTTTTTTTTAAGTGATTAGAAATTCTAACGGTTTTCTACTTATAACGGTGCTTCTTATACTATTTTTGGCGGTTTCGGTCTCCCCGTTTCTCCTAGATGAGAACCCACAAAATAGCCTAACATAATTAATTTATTACTTTTCAAAGGAAACCTTTCTACCGGCCGAGCCTACCCACATATCCCAAATCAGACACGTTTTCAATCAATTTTAATCTCTTATTATACATACTATTTGAAAACCGGACACCTAACTTTACCTATCATTTTCCATATTTTATATAATGCAAACTTCAAAATCAGGGACTTTTTTTTCAGTTTTTTTTTTTTTAACGACTTTATATAAACTAAACGACAGTTTCTCATCCCCACACTTAAACTCTACATTGCCCTCAATGTAGGAATAGAAAACGACTCAAAACAAAAACTAATAAAAAAAATTCCGAATACAAAAATAAAAAGACGAGGGCAAATTGAAAAGGACTTAGCTGGTTAATTTTTCTTCGTAAGCTCTAGTCCAATCCAGCTCGATCGTATAGCATTTTGGTCGCGATCGGCTCTGACACAATGGTAAACTCTCGGGTTACTTTAATATAACGTACAGGTCCAGAATCGCCCGAATGGAGATTGAGTACGAGCGGTACAATCCAAACCTGCACAAAATGAAACAAACAAAACCCGAGCATAATACCGAACCACACAAAAATAAAAAGACTCAAACTACTAACTTAGACTCATAATATAACAACAAACAAGAAAACGTACCTGCTTGGCAAAATGGCGGTGAATGGTGGTAGAACCAAATGGGTAGAAAAAAGAAAAAAAAAATCTGGTTCCAGCTCAACGTGAAGGACACTGGTGATCACAACACGCGTTGCAAGAGAAAAAATATAACTTTCCGGGGTAATAGCCGGTCGCATAAGGCGAACAGGTCAGCCCAGACTCCTCACATTATGTGAAAAATCTTTTTTCACAGAAAGTTAATTAATTTTTTTAAGAAAAAATCTCTTTTATTACCCAAACCTTTACCAAAAATCCCAATCATTAAATTTATATTAAACATAGCTGGGATTCCATTCATGATCAATTTCTCCTTGCCGAGCAAACACGAAAACCTGCAAACAGACTAAAAGACACAAAAACAAAGATAAAATAGAAAGATAAAAACCTATTAACCACTACCGAAGGACGGACCGCAAATAATAAAAAAAAGAAGAGCTAGAAAAAAAAATACATAGTTATAAATATAAATTTACAAACTCTACAAAGCCTCCCCACACTTAAACTCAATCAGGGGGCTTCTCTTTTATCTGGACCCGATCCAACCCGTTTAATTCCACCCGATCCATATTGTTTAGAAAAAGTACATTAGTGGAATTTAAAAATATTTTATCGAATTTAAATGGGTCGGACCACCAATATTTAAATTTACCTGGACCAAACCTTATTCTTGGCATGTAATGAGGGGACTTGTTGTCTCTGCAACTCCTGACCCTCACCCTGTGTCGGTCCAGGTGCGTCTTCGCCTTCTCCCGTGGTGGTGGCCATGGTGGTGGCGCTAGTAGCAATGTAATATCCAATGCCTGCACGGGCTGGCTGTGGTGTTCTTCTTCTTTCACCACTGCTTCTTTCTCATCTTCCTTGTTTGGTGACACTTGGTCAAAATCTTTGTCCACTTCTGGAGCTGACAAATTAAATAACTCGTCACCAAACTCTACTCCCCCATCAGCTGCTTCTTCAAGTAGGTCAGCGGTGTCTTCCTCTTCCACCACTTCTTCCTCAAACAGCCAGCCTATGGATTCTGAAAAATCCATATCTTCCTCAGCCTCCCCTATCTTCTCCAACATGGCTTTCCTGTGCGCGTCCCACTCTATCCTTTCTATCTCCTCATCATCACTCCAGACATCTACCTCCCAAGGATATGCTGCTGAACTAGAGATCTGGCAAGGCTGCTCATCCTGTTGAACCGGAGGTGGGACTAAGGCGTCCATTATGGTCTCTGGCTCTAACCCTGAATCCTGCAAAATATCATCCTCACAAGACAAGTGTAAAGAATCATATGGGTCAGTTAAATCATGCACAGAATCAGATGAGTAAGGACAAACAGTTTCAGCAACGGGACTAATACAATCAGGTAATCTAAGTGTTACCATCTCGTCTGGGTCATCATATGTGAAATAAACCTGCTGAACTGGAGGTGGGACTTCAACGTCCATTATGGTCTTCAGTTCATCCACCTGAGCCTCTAGCCTTTTAAGTGCCGCATCTTGTTCCCTCAAAGAGTCGGTGCGCTTGGATAGCAAAGAATCGATATCCTCGAGCATGAGCTGTTGTTTAGCAAGTAAGGCGGCAAAATCGGGTCTAGTGTGAGACGAGACATCTCGATAATCGGGATGTTGATAAAAATGTTGGCTAGGTGGATACTCTGACGAGCTCCCACCATGCCTTTCCTCATACATCTTAGCTTGTAGACGATCAGGCCGACTTTTTATTCTATCTAGTGACTCAGATGTTGCAGGGTTAAACCACTGGTTAGCCTGTGGGTGTGAATGCTGGTATGACTGATATGGCTGCGGCTGCAAATACTCGTTAGCATAATAATCCGTGGAATACCCCGATGAATATGAATGAGGGCATCTTATGGTAAAATGGGGTCCTCCGCAGATCTCGCACATGATAAAAAAAATTATATATTAAGAATAAAAAAAATAATAATAATAAGAAAAAAAGAAAAAAAAATTATTCACAAAATAGTAGACTAGAAACGGATCGGATAATTCTCAAGAGTGCCAATTGCGTCCCCGGCAACGGCGCCAAAAACTTGATGTGTGTAAATGTATATATAAAAATAACACAAGTTTTAATTAAAACGACTCACCTAAAAACTACACACGCACGGCAAGTGTACCGGTCACAAAGCAGTAAACAGATAAGACCGAGTATCGAACCCAAAGACGCGAATGCAACTCTAGATCACAACCTCTACCGAATACTAGCCTAAATAAATATATACTTAAATGGGGGGTGTTAAACTAATAATTATAAACTTAAAAGAAACTAAATATAAATGAAATAATCTCAACCGCTTAAACGGAACTAGAAACTTGGAGAAGTCGGATAGGAAGAAGGCTGGTTACTTAGGTAAAATCCCTAGACACTAGCAATAAATCCTGAATCTGGTAATTAACTTGAGACCCTATTCTTATCTAATAAACCTCCTGTCAAAGATAGCTCACTAGACTTAAGGCGGGACAAGTGTAGAAATGCTAAGATGGACCTGGATCGCCCTAGCGTACCAAAATCCCATAGAAATCAGATTAAAACCTCTCCTGGATTAAAACCCTCAAACTATGAAGCAGACTTAAACTCCACTGAAGAAAACCTAAGAAAACTCTAAACACGGACAAGTAGCGACTCCCGCCCTAGCGCTTGCCAACTACCGAACAATGCCTAGTTAGTTACCTAGCAAACTCGAGTTAGATTTCTCACCCTCAAGAATGGACTGCACGTCTTAGTTAATTTATTATATTAGTTTGTTATACTTGTGTCGTACTCCAACTCCAAATACTAGCACGCTAACCTAAGTTGACGAACTAGATTGATTTCAAGACCTAGGGGGTATCTCTACATGCCTAGCTCCACAAAACCAATAAACAAACTTCAAATAAAAATAACACCAACACACATATATCAAATCCAACAATAAAATTAAAATCATGTAATCCTACACATCAAAATTAAAAACCAAGAATCATTAAAAACTGCAAAACGTGTCTAGTTCATAAACCTAAGCAACCATAAAAGTCTAGTTCATAATATTTAAAAACATGTTCACAAAATATATAAATATAGCTTTAACCATGTCTATAGAAAAAAAAAATAAAAACTAAACCTAACCCAAGGCTCGTTGGCTCTTGATCTTTAACGTGCCCGTGACCTTTTCTCCTTCCGTGCCTTTCCGCTCGTCACCGTGGTTTGGTGCGGTCCCAAATCTTATTCTGTGCGATTGAATGAATTCTTGAAGTTTGAATGAATGATTAATCCCATCAATGATTGAATGAATTAATTGAAGTTTATATCCTCTCGTCGCCGTCCAAGTTATATTCTGCCCTCCAAAGAAAATATGTACATTCACAATTTTTTTGACCGACTTTGACTTGGGCTTGGCCCAAGTCTCACCTTTTTTATTTATTTTTATTTTTTTATTACTATTATTATTATTATTATTATTATTATAGCATTCTAGCTTCGTGCTCTTAACACGGGTGTTTTTGGCTCGACCAAAGTTCATCGTTTACGCTCCAACGTTCACACGAACACCTACCAAAATATAAAATAAATAAATGAGTACTAAAAATTAATAAAAACTATACAATGATAAAAATAGGCCAACAAACGAATACACGTCTAAAACTACTAAAAACTATATACAAAAGACTCAATTATAATTTAAAATACATAGGAGAATAGATGTGTTTTACGACACATCATTCATATTCCATGATTTCTAGTATCAAATGTTCAAATATAGTAGATAATCGAATCCTCATGTATAACTAAGGATTAAGTTTGATGCAACACACAATCAAGTTTCAATAGTTTGGTTATCATGAGTAACTAGTCCATGTTTGAGAAGGTGAAGGATATGAGTCTAATTCTTGAGGGGGTGGTGAAAAATCTTAAAGCAGAACCAAGGTTGTGAAAGATAGTGAATGTGAAGATAGTTGATAAAGAGTTTATTTTATAGTGAGGAGATTATGTAGTAGTGTAAATTGTGGGGTATGGATCAAAGGTTAGAATCAAGTTTATGAGAAAACATGATTGTGGTATATGCCAAATATTGTAAAAAAAAATTGAACAAGTTGGGAATGAGTGAGTGTCAATGGAGAATTTAGAGACTAAATATTGTTCCTATAGATGGGAAGATTTTATTATCAAAATTGATTTTATACATAAAGCAAAAGTTGTTAAATAGTACAAACTAAATGAGCTTTGATTAAAATATTCCAGTTAGCTGGATATTTTAAACACGACATTAGGTCTTATAGATCAAGGTGACATTATATCGAAAATCCTTTGTTATGCTAATGAATAAACATTTGAATTTTGAAATTAAGTATCTTTTGACAAAAAAATGTATTTTTCCATAGTTTATAGGTGATGAAAATTTGACAATATTAAGAAATCTTTAGTGTTGTACTAGGGTATACTTAGGTTATGAGGTTACAGTTTAAAAATATATAATACATGTTGAGAAAGGAAATAATATGGTTTGGGCAGGGTGTTGAAAATAATCAAACATATGGCTAAGATGGTAAGATGAAGTGTGATTGTGAAATCCATATATGATTATGAAATGGGTTTGATTTAAGCTGTAAATTTTGAGATTTTAGAGCTTAGTTTTAAGGAAAATGAGTGTAATAATTTATTCATTAATTAAAACGGATAAACGAAAACGTTGACTTATCAAAGCTTCTAAAGTCTAATAACATAGTGAAGACATGCTTTAGCCTATAAGTGAACACTCATCCCGAGAATTCCCAGGTAGGCATCTGGGTCCCTCGTCTGATTGGGATATATGCGCAATGCCAGTCCTAGACAGAAAACTCAGAATACATGCGTTCACCCTTCCAGATTGCATGTGTTCGTTATTAGAATATAGAACTCCGACGAGATTATCAAGGTAGTTCAGGTTAGGACTTGAGAATTTTGTCCTATTAGTCTAGGGGCAGATCCAGTGGTGGGGAGTGATCATCTTGTAGGGGCTAAGGTAGGGATAAAGAGTAGGATACAGGTAGAGAAAACAAGTAGAGTTACAAGTAAGAGGAGCAAGTACTGGTTAGAATCCTAAGGTTATAGACTAGATTATTTTTCTAATAACCTAATTCCCTATAACCATGGCTCTGATACCAATCTATAACACCCCAACCGATGGCGGAAACATCGGGATGTCACGTAGTGATGATTGTTCAATATCTCATGGTACTAAATAAAATTTGAATAATATTAAACAATTTACAATTCATCTTACAAGTAAAGATTACAAAAGTTGATTAATATAAAGTAGGTCCAAAGCTCCTATGTGTTCCAAGACTTGTACAACTTCCAATAGCAAATAAACATGAAACATGTTAAGTTGGAAAGATGGGGGTCAACTATAAATAGTTGGTGAGAATACATAGGTTTAGATATTTTTTATAGAATTTTAAAATTATAATTGAATAAACTTGTAATATTTATAATATATATTAAATAAATGATTTTTGAAAAACTAAAAATTGTATAATAAACTTTGTCATTAGATTAACACAAAATAATTTTTATAGAATTTTAAGGCACTTTTAGTATTTAAAAACTATTTTTAAAAATAATATTGAATGTATTAGTATAAAAGGAAAACAAAAAAATGGTGGTTGTGCCGGGACTCGAATTCGAGTCCTTGGTCGAGTTAATGGTCTTAAATCACAAGTCCAGACCGTCTGGTCTGGACCCTGAGAACAATAGGATCCTGTTTCAGTTAATTATAAAGGCTTCTTAAGTTGAATTCATAATTGTAAAGAAAAATTAAAACAGGTTGCCAGGGTTCGAACTCAAACCCATACGATTTGGTATCAAGTGTCTCAACCATCTGATCTATTTTGTTTCTGAAATGGTTTTAACAGCTATGAACGGTTATCATCATCCCCAAACTAAACCCTACGAACTTGCGATCCAATAGACACATCAAACAGACTCGATTACAGTTAAAAGTTTAAGGCTTTTATTCCCTATCATAACTCGACTCTAAAACATAAAAAAATGAAGATTAAAGTGTACCGATTGATTATGAGAATCGAGCACCTAATCACGAAACAAAACGCCTCAAATCAGCAGTTCTTGGAGGTTGTAAGCTGAATTTGATATGGGGGTTCTTATTTTCGGCACCTTTAGGCTTTATTGGTGGGTTTAATTTATAAAAATGCTGCAGATTTGGAAGGTTTCAATCTTTGACTCTTGTGTGGTCAATTTCGTTCGAATTAGCATAATAATAGGCCGTAAAACGTGTAATGTAAAGGTGTAAATGACGTGGAATTCATTATCGGTCAATTCTGTATGCATTAATGTGATTAGAGTTTCCAAATCAAGCTCCAATTGATGTGGTCAAAGTCAACCTCCTTCGTGGTCAAATGGGTGTCGAATACAGCAGGGGAAAGAAATGGGTGTTTGGGCCGGGTTTTTAGGCTGGGTTTTGTGGGTTTCAAAACTTGAAAGTTTAGGTGGGCTTCTGATTGGGCTCCAAAAAAACAATTGAAATTTGGGCTTTGGTTTGGCTTTGTTTATGTTGAGTTTATAAATAACTTTTGTATATATCTAAAAAAATTCTGATTATTATTATTATTATTATTATTATTATTTTAAAAAAATGTTTTGAAATAAAAAGAAATTAGACAAGGTTATTATATTTATACATAAGAAGTATAATATATGTAAAGTGGTGATTTTTACTAATACGAAAATTGGGGAAAAATTCGCGATGTTACATAAACACCATAAGTTTTTTGCACCGGAAAAATGATATCTTTTATATTACTAAAACCGACACACAAGTGACCCTCCCAAACCGGTGACCAGGAGCGATCACCACCCAGAACCCCAAAAGCGTTGCCTTAGACGCTACGCGTAGACCATCAAGGTATAACGTGGTAGCCATCTCAGGCTCCGTATAAAATCCAATCCACCACATGAACTCGCGGAGGGATATCTGGAATGTCCGTGTAGCCAGACGAAAACTGGTCTTAATAAAAGGATCATCTGGATCATCCTCATACTCCGATCGAGGCAACAGACGTATACTAACCCATAAATTGTGTAAAATTGTCAATCATAGGTTGCATCAAATGACCTCAATGTTTCTAACCCTTAAAACTCGTTTTCTATGAGGTTAAGCACATGGTGAGAAACATTGAGGCGTAGGTCGTCAACGAAAGATATTAGCTTATGGTTGTTCATTGTTTTGTTGTGGCTTTCTTTAAACAATGTTCTTTATATATGACTCTTGTTCTACTACAACATCATCGATATACCCTACTATTCTGATCAAATTGTTGTTCGCACTTGCAATGTATATCTTTAAATCAACATGTTGCCTCTCGACTCTATTGGTTGTAGTTTGGTGAAATTTATGGTTCTATTGGTCCAGGTAGATACAATTTTTTCATGATATTGGTCCAGCCATTCATAATACAGTAATAAAAAACACCTAAAAATATACTTATAATAATTAAAATTAAAAATTATTTTTAATAAATAAATAAATAATGAAAACTTACGTTTCCTGGATTCTTTGATTAGTGCTTTAAATATATTGTTGACGTTATACTAGTACATTTTCGGTGTGCGAGACTTGCATAACCCAGACCATGAACATGTAAATTCCTTCTAATCCTTGTGAGTAAATGATTTCTCGCAGCGTTTTCAAATGTTCTGATAAATGTGAAACCTGCAAAGATATTTGTTAGCGTTTGGGAAAATTTTGTCACCCGCGTTCATAAGCGCATAGTCTCTGTCAGTTAAAATAACTCACGGCTCCATACACTTTTCCAACATAGACTTGAGCATTCAAGGAACCATATAAGGTTTTCTTCACGTTCCTTCGAAACAAGGGCCTTAGCGGCACAAAACAACCAGTTTTTCGACGTCATACCGACAATTTGTACTAACGGTAAAGGCTACATGTTGGTCTTATAGGTCACGTCGATCAACAAAATATACAGGAATGCATGCTACATTTTAAAAGATAACCGATGCACCATAAGAAATGTCATCAACCTCGTTTGTTGAAGGATCCCCCAGTGTAGTACGTGTAGTTTTTAGAAACCAACAAGTTTTCCAGTTCTTGCATGGGTGATCTACCGGGTTTATTTCCAGCATTAATCTTATGACTAACGTTGTGTATGTCTTTCAAAACACACATGCACTTCTGGTACTGTCTTTTTATGGTTTTCCATATTTTATGCGCCCCAGGTCCTGCGCTAACATCTCTTCCACCAATTTAAATTCATTGGGAGAAAGTCTTCTTGTATACGCATGGCCTTCTAGATATTAAGCAGGACCATGGCTATGTTCGGTGTTCCTCAAATCTATCATCCAAGCGTCACACTTCCCGTCATAGAACCCGGGCACTTGAAAAGGGCAACCAATTTTTTAACTACCTGTTCTCCTTTGTGTGGCTATACTCTTGTGCTCGCCGATGCGGTTGCATGCTAGCCAAACCTTCATGTCCAAATCATTAACTTTTTTGGATCATCAGGTCACAATGACGTAACCGTTATCTTTTCCCTTTTTTAATCCTCGTAACCAACTCTTTTCGCGACATAAAATCATGGTCAGTGTCATACGAAACTGGGTTGTTATGTGGTTGCTCGTCCGAAACATGCGAGTAGTGTGGTTGCTCTTCTGAAACTTGCAGGTTTTGTGGTTGCTCGTACGAAAAGTATTGCGGTACGTACGCATATTCACCACCGTGTTCGTAGTGCTGATTGTTTTTCGATACATACGAAGGTTCAACATTGGGTTCATAGCATGACTCGTTCAAGTCTGGCAATAATGGTTCTTTGTAACCATACATAACCTCTTCCTCTTGAGGATCATTCCATCTTCTTTCGTAAGAATCAGGAATACATGTCTCGTAAGAATCGGAAATGTACGCATCTGATTGATCGAAATTATTATACCACCATGACATTTTTTAGAACAATAAAAACACACCACTGAAAGAAAATGGAGCCGAGGAAATGATCGTCTGCGAATTTGTTGAAGAGAAAAAAGAAAGAAAAGAGAAACCAATAATGAAATAATCCAACTTTAGCCTAATACGCCTCATATTGGTCTATATGAGGTGTATAAGGTACCATGTGGTAAATGCCTATGTTACATCGTACTGATACGCCTCATATAAATCAATACAAGGTGTATCATGCCAATCATCGTCCCTTTCAGTCAGCTTAAGTCAAACTTTGGGGTTCACGTAAAACCGTATACGCCAAATACGAGGCGTATATGTATTTTTTTTTTCTTTTCCTACTTACGTAGTAAACAATTTTTTGGGTGTCGAAATATTACGACACTTGTTATTGTGATATGGATAGAAAAAAACAAAATCAATATCACTTTGTATTTCCAATTAAAACCCTATCAATCCCTTCCCGCTGTTTTCTCATCATATCATATCATCATATCGATATATAAAAACACCAACCATTAACATTTTCTTCATTCTCCTCCTCCTCCTCCTCATTTATTTATTTATGTATGATAATAAAAATACATGCTTTCATATCTGGACAAGAAACCCTAATTTTCCAAAACCCTTAATATAATCATCATCTTCAATACTCCTTCCTGCAACAGGTATATATATAGGTACACTCAATCTTTTCTTTATGTTTTCTAAATCAATTAATCACCTTTTTGTTACATGTATATAAAACCCTAATTGATGTAACAGATAATAAACTGAATGGAGAAACCCAGAACTGCTGAAGAGGTTTTTAATGATTTTAAAGGAAGGAGAACTGGTTTGATTAAAGCTCTTACTACTGGTATTATGCTAGGTTTTTTTTAATTTAATTTATTTTTTGGGGGGTTTTGTTTGTGTTGATCTTTTAAGATTTGTGGTTTTGCAGATGTTCAGAAGTTTTATCAGCTTTGTGACCCTGGTTAGTTTTTTATTTTTTATTTTTTTATGGAATTTGTTAATTTTATTTTGTCAATAATATGGGTGTCAATTGTGTCGGTTTGGCGGGTTGAAGGATTTTGGGTTGGATAGGTGTACCATGGCTGTTTAAATAGCTTGCGGCTCGCTCGATATTAAACGAGCTGAGCCATTGAGCCAAGGTAGACTCGGCTTGTTTAATGGTTGAGCTGGCTCAACTAGCCATGAGCTAGCCCTAGCTCAACATTTCAGCTCATTAAGATAAATGAGTTGAGCCCGAGCCCAACCTGGTTCAACTCGGCTCGTTTGCAACCCTAGTTGAACCCGACCTACCCATATATGTGTGTGTGTGTGTGTGTGTGAATACATTCACACACACACCCGTGTTTGTCTTGTTTGCCACACTTAAAATTGGGTCGTGTGGTTCAGGTTGACCCATTTAATGTTCCTTTACGAAAATCAGACATTAATCAGTAATACAGTTTTGATGTTAAAAGTACTATTTATGGATAACTAAACAATGATATGTCATATGGGTGATATCTATATTCTTGAATTTGTAAATAATGGTAAAGAAGTTAAAAGGTAGAGATCAAAATGTGTCTTTATCTAAGGATATAATTTATAAAACTATGAACTTGCAGAATATTTGAAGTTAATATGTTTCTTGTTGTATGGTATGGAGGTAGGATTCGGTTTCAGACTTCTAACAATAAGAGGATGGTGTTTCATTTTGTATGCTCATTATCTGGAGCAACGGGCTTCGATTTCTTGTAACAAGATACAAATGCAGTCACTCACGCAGTGCATATAGATTTTTTTCACTTGAGCGGACAAAATGTCCCAAATGTATCTGTAATTTCTTCTAAAAATAGTTATATATTCAAGTGCTGATAGGATGTTTTGGAAATAACAGGGTTATATATTTGAATTATTTGCTCATCTGTTTAGAACTTATGCGCTTGTGTTACAGAGAAGGAAAACTTGTGTCTATATGGTCTTCCAGGCGGAGGATGGGAAGTCAATCTGCCTGTTGAGGAGGTGCCTCCTGAACTTCCTGAGCCAGCTTTAGGTATAAACTTTGCCCGTGATGGGATGAAGGAGAAGGATTGGTTATCGCTTGTAGCTGTTCACAGTGATTCGTGGTTGCTCTCTGTCGCTTTCTATTTTGGTGCCCGTTTCGGCTTTGGTAAGAGTGAAAGGTAATATTTACTTCTCTGAACTCAAAATCAGATTATCTAGGTTGTATATTTATCTTCCTAACTATTATTTAGTTTCCACCTCTTTTCGCCCTATTTACTTCCAATTTCATTATGAATTGTTGAACTTGTTTTTTTTTTTTTTATCATGCTAGTTTTTTAAGAACACTTCTTTTTGAGTTCTTCAACTTGTGTAATCATTTTTTTTTTCTATATCTAATGATAGCTGTTTGTCTAACAGGCATGACATGGATCTTTCTATTTCTAGTAATCCAATTAGGTTTTATCGTCAACAGTTTGATTGTTTCATAATATTTTTGCATTTTTTTAATTCATTTGGTCTTCCAAGACCTTAATTTTCTTGCGAATTTTCTGTTTGTATATTGCAGTGGATTTATTCATTTTGTTGAATCCATTTTGTTTTTTCTAAGCTGCAATTTTCTTTGTCGTTCTTTTCAAATCGTAATACTTCAATCTTTAGTTGGTCCTCTTTTCATTATCATCACTGTTAATGCCTCTCTCAGCACACACACACAGAGTCGAAAACGTGTACATATGCAGCTATGCTATGTACTTGCTGGGTTCGTGAAATAAAAAATCAGAGCACAGGAAAATCTGTAATTGATGGTTCCTGTTGCCCTATCAAAGCTTTCAATAAAGTTGTATGTGCAGGCGCTGTCTCTAAACTCATCATACTTGCTCAAATTTTATGAGCTACATTGTTCAAACACTAAAAGAAACAATTGGCCAGGAACTGAAAATAGACAAATAGTATCTTTGTGTGGTCTTTTAGTGGTAATGATTAGCAAATACAAAAGGCAAATGTTGGTTGGATAGAAGGTAGGAGCTTTTCCATTATATTATTATAATATCTTATATGTTTGTATTCATAACGTCGTGCAAAAAAATAGGTTGAAAATGCTAAAGTAGAGACCAGAGTCAAAACCTATGGTGAGTCTTAACTCTTAACAAAATCCCAAGAAGCTTGGATTGTTCTGTTATCATCCATGTCTTTTTTGATTGAGGTTTTAAGAATCCAATTGACAATTTTGTTGCAGTATGTGATTGAGCAAAGATATACTTGAAAGGTGTTCGAAAAAGTTATTAAATCACCCCTAGAAAGTTGACCAGGAAGAGAAAAGGTTAAAAAGGGTAGGACCCATCATTTTAGTCAATAATAGGTGTAGTAGACATCTTGTAGCAGTTTTTAGCAGTTGCAAGAGTTAGAACCTTTAGCTCATACCAGATTTAGTTGTTGCATAAGTTGAGAAGATAGTATTTCTAGTCAAGTGACACATTATAGGAGCCCTATTTTCTTTGTGTTAATTGATTGCTAGTGAAGGGTCAATTGTTTGCAGAGGTGGATACTGGAAATCAGTGGGATGGGATCATTGACTTTGAGTAGTGAGGAAGAAATCACCCAGGTTATTTTACTGATTTAGGTAATAGGTGCCAGAGTAGAGGCAATCTTAAGGAAATGTTCACCATGACAAAAGTTGGAAACGAAATCATCATGATTCCATGGTGGCATGGCCTGCTGGCTGCCTGAGGATGGCACCTCAATTACCATCAAGTCAGGGCATAACGTTAGAAGGATTTTATAAGGTGGCAGTCATTTGCTTTTGTTATGTCACTATGACAGTTTGACACATGTCCTGTGATCCTAGTTATTTCTTAAAAGAGTCCCAGTTATTTCTTAAATCTATTGAATTTATGGAGTCCAAACATAACAGTTCTAAATTACATATCCACTGCTTGTCAGTCGTCAACCTCACCATTTATCGAGTGGGCACATTCCATTATAGTTGGGTCATCTGATTATTGGTTTGGATTGTTTTGGGTCCATCTGAAACCTTCTAGTTGTTCTATAAGTTGAAAAACACGGAGGTTCTCTGTTTATAGCCTGATGAAGATGAATTTTCCACACGTTTCTAGGTTGAATTGTACCATATTGGGAAGTCCTAGGGTTCTTCCTCAGCTTACAGTAAGTTCCAACATTGTAAGGTTGTAACATATGTCTGCCATTGATTGTTCTTGCTGATACCACTATACATATCACTTAATTTCGTGTCCTGGTCAATACACATTATCTTTCTAAGCATTCTTTTTGTATATTTTTTTTTCTTTTTTGTCAATGCTTGGATAACAAGCCGAAAATAACCATCTTTACATGTTGCGTCTTATTGCTATTGTCCTTGATATTCATGATAGCTTATTTTCAAGATTTTGAATGGGTATATTTTATATTCAATTTTTTGCTGACTAAATTTGATACTATGCGAGGTCTTATATGTTGTATGCTTATTACTATATTTCTTGATATTTTTAGGAAGAGGCTTTTCCAGATGATCAATGATCTTCCTACTGTGTTCGAAGTTGTAACTGGAGCAGTTAAAAACCCTAAGAATCAGGTTGAATATCGAAACAATGGCAGTAAAAGCAAGTCAAGTGGGAAAACTGTAAGACCTTAAAAAGTTTGTGTTTTCATTTCATTCATAGGGTGTAATAAGTAATAACTTCATTATTTTATATATATATAATAAGTTAATAACGAAGTTATTATATTTGTATAAATAATAAATAAATAAATAAATAAATATATTGAGCTTTGCTTGCAATCCTAACTGAGCTCGGTATATGAAGGTCGGGTTCATTTATTAAACAAGCTTATTTCTAGGCTTGAGCTTGGGCTCCAACTTGTTTAAGCTTAAATCGATTCGAGCTTAGCGATTGGATTTCTAGTGGCTCTTCTAGTTTAAGTTCCCCATTCTTTCAGTTTCATTTTGTCTTTTCTAGAACTTTCAGTTTTTACCCATATGCTTTAATCCACCGATTTTGGGTTGTGTTTCATCTTGATGTATAAAACTTCTTTAGGTCATTTCATTTAAAAGATTATATTTTATTTAACAATACGAAGGGCATGTGTTCCTCCCATGCGAGGTTGAGGATTCAAGCTCCATGGGGAACAAATGTATAGATTTAGCAGCAGGATTAGAGGTTGTGTGTGTTAGCCGTTAAAAAATAATAATAAATAATAATAATAATAATAATAATATATTTTTTTATACAAAATTAGATGCTCCAAGGGTTGACCCAAAACTCTTAAAACTGTATTTACTACCCTGACCCATTACCCAATGTGTCCGTAATATGACACCTAATGAATTGTTTTAACAAATTTTGTTGTTGGTTACTTTAGCAGGCGAGGGCGTCGTCTGAATCTCTTCCCAAAGGGGTAAAGACGACTCCACCACCCAAATATGATGACGAGAGTGGAGAGGAGGAAGAAGACGATGAACAGGGAGGAACCCTCTGTGGCGCTTGCGGTGACAACTATGCAGCTGATGAGTTTTGGATTTGCTGTGATATCTGTGAAAGATGGTTCCATGGCAAATGTGTGAAAATTACACCCGCGAAAGCCGAGCATATCAAGCAGTACAAATGCCCAACTTGCACCACCAAACGGGCTCGACTTCAAATTTAGTGACTCCAGGAATGTAAAACGTCGCTTTTATGGTTTTCTAGTTACAAGTAACGACGTTGGGTTCAGATTTAGTTTTAATATATGTGGTGATAGGTTGCTGGATTCTGTCAAGGTTCAACGTTAGATATTGTGTTTCTGGTGATGAGATTTGTTTATCATACTTGGTTGTTAATTTAGTATCTTGTGCTACCTTTTGTTTGATGTGTGTTAGTTTATTTGAAATTTGGTTAATTTTAGTAACAATGTGAAGGGCGCTTTTATGTTTTAGAGCATTCACAACCCAACCATCAAACCTTCCTCTATCTTTAAAATTTAAAAAAATATACTAAAAATTCACTACATTCCATCCATCATTTCTTTACCCTACCCGTATATTTTAAAAAATCCATCATCTAGCTTTTCATATATGAAAAGCTACTATTTATCTCAACCAAATTATTGTGTGTGTATAAAAACGAGAAATATAATAAAATATGTGTTTATGAGTAAGATAAAGATAAAAATGGTGGATGGGATGTGGGAAGTTTTTTAAAATGAGAGATAAATTTTAAAAAGTATGATTTTTTAGTTAAATTATAGGGTGAAAATGGTGGATGGGATGTGAATGCTCTTACTAGTGGTGTAAACCACGAGCTGAGCCTGAGCCCAAGCCCGACTAGGTTCGAGCTTGGCTTGGGCTCGTCATGTTTTCATGAGGCTCGAGCTTGACTCGGTTCAAACCTACTATTTGGAGATTGAACTCGGCTCGCTTGATGTAATTTGAAAACAATTATAAACGAGCTAAAAGTTTGGCTCGAACTCGCTTCAATAGCATAAACGAGCAAAAGGTTGGCTCGAGCTGTACTCACTCATCATCAACATCATCATCATCATACTCGGTTAATCCCACCTATAGCAAAGCTAAGGTAGGATCTGAGGAGGGTAAGATGTAGACAGTCTTACCTCTACCCCTAAGAATAGAGAGGCTGCTTCCAGTGAGACCCCCGGCTCGATATGGTTTGGTATCAAGCCTTGGACATAATGCATAGAACACTTAGCAATCGGGACAAACCCGATCGGTGCATGTACCCCTTTGTTTTTTGGCTATCCATGCCACCACATGATGCATGATTAACTGTCCGTCGTTTTTAACGTTACTTTCACGAAATTAGTAAAATGACGTTAAAACTAGTGCAACTTTACTTTTGCCCCCCAAAGGCCACATATATACATTATATGCGCACACCGTAGTGGGGCGTTCAAGCTGGACTCACTAGTATTGTTAATTAAAACTGAACATGTTTAAATGCACAAAATCCCATATATTTTTTTTATCGGCGAACAATTGTGTGACAACCACCCTTACGGGGCGTCGTGCCCAAGAATCGACTACTCGACCTCCAACAGCCCCCGCTTTCTCCCGATGCGCGGAAACAAAATATATGGGATTTTGTCCATTTAAAACAATAAGAGTAAAATGCAATTTGCACCCCTGTAGTTTTAACAAGAAATCAATTTAAGTCCCTACCTTTTTAATCTTGTTCAATGAGTCCCTATAGTCTAAATTTGTAACACCTTGCAATCCCTCTAGCTTAACATCGTTCATAATCTGTTAGGTTAGAAATGAAATTTACTATTTTGCCATTGTTGTCCTCAATGTTAAATGTTTGATTGTACCAAAATCAACAACTCCAAGTTTTATTGACCCCTAATTGAACATTTCCACCCAAAATGACATTTAAGATGAAATGATATCATGATAAGAATTGAAGATCAAGCCCATTACAACCTGCCTAGAGTTTTGATCATTTTTAAACTATTGTATTATAATGGTTATTTTGAACGAATCTCATTAATGAAAAAGAAATTAGTTGGGGTGACTGGGTGCTGAGTGAGAGGTTTTTTTTTAAGGTGTACACTTTATTAATATTTTTTTCTTAGTAGGCTATTTAACAAAAACTTAATACATAAACTAGTTTTGCAGTTTCTTACGGAGACTTACAGCTTAAACTGGTAGGCATCTGATTATATGAAATCCTATTGGCTTAAAGTAATAACTGTATCCGTTAGAAAAAAATATTTTTCAATAAGATACTTTCAAAGATATAATATAAATCAACGAATGGATTCTCAATGAGTTTTAACTCGACTAGCATTGGAGGGGAAGTAAAAAATTAGGACTTTAGACCACAGGTCTCAAGTTTAAATCTTATCACAGACGAGTTTTACCGTAATTAATGTTCAGGCAGCGGGTTTTCCTCAAACCGTAGATGTTAAGCTTTGGCTACCCAGTATTGTCTGCGATTGTGAGCGTATGAAATCACCTTTTACATTGTGTTACCCTAAATATCTGGGATCTATTCATCAACTTTTAAAAAAAAATTTGGGTCTGACACACCTACATACACATGAGTGGATAATGTTTAACTTTAAGAGGTTTGACTTTAAATTTAAGTTCCACACATGTCATTTAAATGCTAATATATGTGTGAATTGGATATCTTAGGGGTCAAGCATAGTGGGCCGTTCAAGAAGGAAAGAAAAAAAAAAAAACATTGAGAGTGATACCAGCTCATAATAACTTTGGGACATTCTAGTGATTTGATGATGGAGTAAGGTTAATCACCGAAAGGGAAACACCACAAATCACTGGCTAAAGCCCCTTAATTACTACTTCATGTTGTTTTCTAGTAGTAAATACCCTTGAAGGAATGCGTAATATCTTACTTACCGTCTACTCTTTTATCAAAGATGGACGTGTTGAGAAACTGGATGTTTCGCGTTGAAATGAATTTATTTAAATTTTGTTTAGTACATTAAAAATATATTTACACAGTTATTTTAAAAACAGTTAAATAATATACATCATATTATATATAAATACTATAACTACAGAGAAAGTATACGATATAAAGTTTGTTAACGTGAAAAAAATAAGAAGCCACCAGGTAATGTCATGTGTAATCTTAACCAAAACCCAATTAACTTAACCAAACTCTAATTAATCTTAAACCCAGTTAAACCAAGGACAATTTAAACTTTTCTCATACGTAATAACTGATTACTATAATCACGTTCGTTATTTTTGTAAACGATTTCATAACTTACGTGTGAAATTTTTCAAATTCAAAATTGAATTACATGACATCAGGCGATCACAATACATTACGATTCAATCAATTCACTAATCAATCACAATTCGATCATCAGAAACACACTTAATTCGTGTAATTCATCATGTTTGATGCGTATGCTCCGTTTTACTAAACTTATATCACAGTAGATTTTTGTATAATTTTTTATTTTGTTCAACAGATTTAAACCTCTCGATTGATAATCAGAATGTTGCGGAGAACAATTTCAATCCAGTTGTTGATAATATTGCTTTTCATGGTTCAGATCATCATCCTCTATTTTTTTTTTTTCAATTTTTTTCAATCTGTGTTTTTAATGAATCACATTCGTAAACATGTTGTTTTTTGTATATACAGATCTGATTGAAGATACTAACCAGGATGTTGATATTCATAGCTTGAACCTCATCAATGAATACAGAAGTATCCAGGGTTTTTTTTTTTTTTTTTTTTTTTTTTTGAATATCTAATTTAATTAGTGCGTTTAAAATTATAATAAGTGCGTTTAAATGTATCTGTTTTGATATTTATATATAAAGTGCGTTTTAGAGTTTATCATGAGTGCATTTGAGTTTTTTCATCTATGAATATTCATAGTGCATTTAAAGTCTTATAAAGTGCGTTTGTTTTTATAAGGTGTTGCTACTTATGTTGTTGTTGACCAACAAGATAGTAACATATATATTCCTGATGTACATGACTCACTGAAGCCTGTAAAACATATGGAGTTATCAAGTATTGAGCATGCACATGATTTTTATGCCAAATATGCGAAGGCTGGTGGTTTTTCTATTTGAAAGAGTACGTCAGATGTGCGAAGAGGTGTTTTAAGACTCAAATACTTTGTATGCTATAAGGAGGGTTTTAAGCCATTCAAAGTAGGTTCGGAGAGTTCTAATAAAAGTGGTAAGTCAAGGAAAAGGTCGTCTATCCGGACTGGATGTTTCGCACATATAAAGCTAACTTCTGAGGATGGGAAGACATTCAAGGTTTATGGCTTTGTGGAATCTCATAATCATCCTTTTGTACATGAAAGTGACATTCATTTTCTAGCAGCGAATAAGAAGCTGACACATACTCAAGAAGAGATGATTTGTGAACTGTCTTCACTGAATATGAGTCCTGTCAAAGCTTTTAACATTATGAAGACTAAGTATGGAGGTTTTGAGCATGTTGGTGCAACTGCTACTGATTGTAAGAACTTTAAAGGTGGTTTAAACAGCTTCATTGGTGAGCATGATGCAGATATGATAGTGTCTAGGCTTAGGGACAAGAAGAAGTACCTTCCTGATTTTTCATTCGAGTATTCTGTCGATCAAAAGAATACACTCACCAGGTTATTTTGGGCTGATGCTTTATGTAAGAGGAATTATATGGAATTTGGAGATGTGATCTCGTTTGATGCAACATTTAACACCAACAAGTAAGTTTTTAATTTTTACAGGCTTTGATATCCAAGTTTTGCATGTTTTTATAGTTTTCTTCTGCCATTTTTTTAATTTTTTTTACAAGTACAAGATGGTGTGACACCCGGCAAATTCTGGTTAACAACGCTGTCTAGATGAAAGTCTATCTTAGCGAGTCACGCGTAGATTATACTTAACTGGGTTAGTCGAGTCGTGTTACGGTTCGGGAACTGTTAGTTTAGTATAGAGGATCATTAGATGTTAGTCTAAAGGCTCATTAGATGTCAGTCCTTAACCAAGTGTACAAAGGGTGACGATTCGTAGAATCGTCAGAGCATAGGGAACATACAAGTCTCGAGTCCCGGGAATTGGTGAACGAGTGTGAATGTGTTTGTTTGCAAGTGTTATGTGTTTACAATCATTATGTGACTTGTCGGTATGTGAAAACATGTTAACATATGTTAAAACGGAGTTTAACGCGCAAAATACGCTGAACCAGACCCTATAGGCGATTAGCACCTGTAATCGCCTATAGGGAAGGCGAGTAGGATTTCCATTGGGGCGATTAGGCCCTAATCGCCCATACTATAGGCGATTAGGAGCCCTATTCGCCTGGTGCTGCTGCGTAATCGCCTATAACGTGCTGGACGACTAAAAACGACTATAAATACAATACTTGACCTCCTAAACTTCATATTAACAACCCTAGTCGTCCCACAACTCACCCCAACACACACACAACCTCTGGAACACGATTTTGGATCAAAACACAAGATTTCAAGCCTATTACATCAATCTATCATAAATCTAAGGTGTGGTTTTCATTTATGCAACCTTTAATAATGTTTTTATTGAATCCCTAATGGTCCAGACCTGTTTATAAACGTATGTGTCTTCTGAAATTCGTTAATAATCATTGTTAATTGGATTCTAGCCATTATGCATGTTGTATGTATGTTTATAATTAAAAGATAGGGTTTTTGTGATTCAAGAAGGATTGTTAACATGATATTAAGGTAGTTACAGATTGATGATGATAGCATGTTGATGAAATCTGAGTAATTGTTCATTAGGGTTACGGTTATGCATGTTAATGTGATGTTTCATGCTATGTGTATTGTTTTTGGGATACATGGTTGCATGCAGGACTGATAGAACGAGGTTAAACGAAGGATTTTGATTGAAATATGTTTGATATGGTTGTTTGATTGATATTTGATGTTTACACACGTTCTGGATCTGATTTGGAGTGTTAAACGCGCGAAAAACTGGAACAGCTGGGCTAAAGGCGAGTAGGGATCCTATTCGCCTATGCGATAGGCGAATAGGAGGCTATTCGCCTGATATGGGATCCTATTCGCCTATAGTATATGCGAATAGGGGCCTAAATGCCTTTACTTCATGCGATTACGATCCTAAATGCTAGTTAAGCCCTGAATTGCATGCCTTACGACGTAATCGCCTATAAACTCCTGATTTGCATACCATATAACCCTAATCGCCTATAGTATAGGCGATTAGCCTTCCTAAATGCCTGTTGACTTTCATAATCGCTAGTTGACTTTTCCTAATCGCCTGTACTGTTGCTGTAAGTGTATTTTGACATTCCGAGACCCGATTTGACACCTAGGAACATGCTAGGAACCCCGTAACATATCTAATAACTTGGTAACATGTGCTCGGACTTATTTATGAGATACTTGAACTACGTGCTACTACTTGTTGGATTTTAACGTATGTTAAGTGTGATTGCATGATTGTGTGTTTTAGAGTGCAAGTATAACACGAGGAGTCTCGGGTCACCAATGGGATGTCGAGTCTTGTACATTGGGTTAATTTAACAGTCACAGTGTTTTCAAACGAACTTGATTATGGTCTGGACACCTAGGGACTAACTAACCTATGGGTTATTAGTCTAATTACTTTTAACTGTCATATGTTAGGTCGCCGCCTTACGGGGCTAACATAGCTTGCTGATTTTATTCGTATTACGAAGTAACGCAACCTAAGGTGAGTTTACGGCCCCTCTTTTAACTGGTTTCACTTTTTGGGGGAGAAAACATGTGTTAAACTTATGTTTTGGTAACAACTGTCATACTATGGGTTTCTATGGTTTACTATACGATCTTTGGAAGTCCCGGGGGAAACCATGAATGTGCGGGTTAGCACAACGGGGAAATGTGAATAGATCTATTGGGAGTGACCAACCCCGCTCGTCGGCTTGGAGGGCCGGGCGAGTGCATATTGTCTCAAACAGGAACAGGTTTACTATTCGGGCACAACATCTGGTTTGCGAGTTAGTAATGGTTTTCCAATCGTTGTAGTAACAAAACATACGCCTAGCTAGCGTACTTGGTTTACAAATTGATATAGTATGGACAGGTTGAACTTGATACTTTGATTACAAAACCTGTGAACTCACCAGCATTTTTGTGCTGACGTAACTCTTACATGTTTTCTTAGGTCGCTAAGGTAGCACTATGGAACTAGGGCGCACGCGTCTGCACGGCGTCTAGTTAGGGTTGCATGGTTTTCAAACATTGAAAAATTTGGTTTACTTATGGATTATGTTTTGAGAATAAGCTTCCGCTGTATTTGGAAATTTTAAACTATGTTTTTGAAATTGCATATGTTCATTTAGATTTGTTTATTGTGATCGTTGACTTGGATCCTGGTTTGTCATGCGCCTCGCGGTAAAACTCCGCAAGTGGATTTTGAGGGTGTGACAGATTGGTATCAGAGCCAGGTTATAGTGAACTAGGACTGCATGTAGAGTCTAGTCTATAGCCGAGTCGCACACACTAGACGATCACATAGTACTAAACATTATGGTGGATTACGTATGGGCTGGTGGTTACCATTAGCTGTGAAACTAAACTTTTCTCGTCCTTTCTGTCAGAATCATGTCTGGAGTACGAGGAGGACGTGGAGCTGGCCGCGCTGGTGGGCGTGGTGGTGGTCGTGGTGGTGGTGGTGGTCGTGGAGGTGTAAACCTAACACAAGAAGATCTGAACAACTTACTGCAAGCTGCATTTCAGTTAGGGCACAATGGTGGTGGTAAGTTGACTTATCCACTTTTGCCTCATTGGTGAACCTTGTTTACATCCTTCGTGGTTTCTCATGCGTTTCATTTCAGGTGGTCCTGTTAATCCACCCCCACCTATGTGTACCTACAAGATGTTTCGGGACTGTAAGCCCCAAGAATTCTCTGGCACTGAGGGTGCGGTGAGCTTGCTCAGGTGGTTGGAAAAGGTGGAGTCAGTGTTTCTGATGTGCAACTGTCTCCCAAAGGATCGAGTCAAGTATGCTGCTGCGTTATTCCAGGACGTTGCTTTGACCTGGTGGAACAATATCACCCAGAATATGGGTATAGGGGAGGCTTATGCTATGCCTTGGGAAAATTTCGTTCAACTACTGAAGCGAGAGTACTGTCCAAGGGAAGAAATTCAGAAGCTAGAGCATGAGGTGTGGAACCTCAAGATGACCGGGTCAGAGATTGAAAAGTATACAGTAAGGCGTAATGAGTTGGCAGTGCTGTGTCCTGATCTGCATGTGCCAGAATACAGGAGGATTGAACACTATATCTCGGGGCTAGTACCAGAGATCGCAGGGTTGGTGGCTGCGGGGAATCTTCCTACATACTCAGAGGTGGTCCGATCGGCTCACAGGATGACAAACTTGAAGGTGAATGAGGGTATCTTGCCCGCTAAGGGTTCGACTGTCAAGGCCCCGGAGAATAACAAGCGTAAGTGGGATAATGAGGGGAAAGGATCTGTGCCAGCATCAGCACAACAGGGTAAGAGATTCGATAGCGGGGGTTCTTCTTCTTCTGGTACCAAACAGGGTGGTTATGCGGGGAAACTACCTAAGTGCAACAAATGTGGGCGTCATCATCAGGGGGACTGCGACCGTAATCGTTGCCATCGCTGTCAGCGACTTGGGCATTTTGCTAAAGATTGTCGGGCGACACTTCCATCGACCCAGGCCCCAAGTACTACCCCGGCTCCTACTGCTCAAGGAACTACGGGAAAACAGGGTTGTTACAACTGTGGGGAGACTGGGCATTACAAGAAGGAGTGCCCGAAACTGAAGCAGGGCGGGGATGTGAGGGATAGAAACGGTAACGGGAACAACGGGGGCGGTGGCAGGAATGCATGTGCCTTCGTCATTGGAGCCGCTGAGGCTAGGCAGGATCCTGACACAGTTACCGGTACGTTCCTTCTCAATAATCGCTCTGTTAGTGTTTTATTTGATTCCGGTGCCGATAAAAGTTTTATATCTATGGAAGTTAGTCGACTGCTAGATGTAGTACCCGTACCATTAGAGGCTAAGTATGTAATTGAGTTGGCTGACGGTAAAAAGATTGAAGCTACTTGTATCCTTCGGGAGTGTCAACTAGAGTTGTCGGGTTTGTCGTTCCCCATCGACCTTATGCCGGTACCTTTGGGTAGTTTTGACGTTGTTGTAGGCATGGATTGGTTGTCTTTGTATCGCGCTGAGATCGTTTGTTACGACAAGATTATTTGGATTCCCCTCCCTGATGGAGAATTCCTTTCTGTGTACGGCATCAAGGGCGGTGCTCCGCTAAATCTCCTCTCCAGCATGAAAGCCCTTAAGTATCTTCGAAAGGGTTATTCGGCCGTTTTGGCACTTTTATCTGTTTCCTCTACCGATGAGAAGAAAATCGACGATATTCCTGTAGTACGCGAGTTTCATGATGTATTTCCTGATGATTTATCTGGTCTTCCTCCCCATCGTCAGGTTGAGTTCGGTATTGATCTTGTACCGGGGGCTGCTCCTATTGCTCGGGCCCCCTATCGTCTTGCACCTCCCGAAATGCAGGAATTGTCCAGTCAGTTACACCAACTTTTGGACAAGGGTTTCATCAGACCAAGTTCTTCCCCTTGGGGAGCCCCGATTCTGTTCGTTAAGAAGAAGGATGGAAGTTTTCGATTATGTGTGGATTACAGAGAATTGAACAAAGTGACCATCAAGAACCGTTATCCTCTTCCACGTATTGATGATCTATTCGACCAACTCCAGGGTTCTAGCTACTACTCTAAGATTGATTTGAGGTCCGGTTATCACCAGTTGCGCGTAAGGGAAGCTGACGTTGCAAAGACTGCCTTTTGTACACGTTATAGCCATTTTGAGTTCTTGGTCATGCCCTTCGGTCTCACAAACGCACCGGCGGTTTTCATGGATTTGATGAACCGCGTTTGCAAACCATATCTTGACAAGTTCGTCATCGTGTTTATTGATGACATCCTGATTTACTCCAAGAACAAGACCGCACACGAGGAACACCTGCGCTTGGTTTTGGAACTTTTGCGACGAGAACAACTTTACGCTAAGTTCTCAAAATGTGACTTTTGGTTACGCGAAGTTCAGTTCCTAGGACATGTGGTTAATGAACTAGGAATTCATGTCGATCCAGCTAAGATCTAAGCGATCAAGGACTGGGAAGCACCAAAGACGCCAACTGAGGTGCGGCAATTCCTAGGCCTTGCGGGCTATTATCGTCGTTTCATTAAGGGGTTCTCGAAGATCGCTCAACCCCTCACCACTCTTACTCAGAAGGATAGAAAATTCGCCTGGGGTGAACCACAAGAGTCAGCATTTCAAGAACTGAAGTCTAAACTTTGTTCTGCTCCTATTTTGTCCTTGCCTGAAGGCCCTGATGACTTCGTTGTTTACTGTGATGCTTCTATGCATGGTCTCGGTTGCGTGTTGATGCAACGCGAGAAAGTGATTGCGTATGCTTCTCGTCAACTCAAAGTGCACGAGAGGAACTACACCACCCATGACTTGGAGTTGGGTGCAGTGGTTTTCGCGTTGAAAATTTGGAGACATTACTTGTACGGTACCAAATGCACCATCTACACCGATCACAAGAGTCTTCAACATATTTTCGACCAACAACATTTGAACATACGACAACGTCGTTGGATTGAACTCCTGAACGACTATGATTGCGCCATTAAGTACCATCCTGGAAAGGCGAATGTGGTAGCAGACGCCTTGAGCAGGAAGGAATCAATTAATCCTCGTCGCGTTCGGGCGTTGCAGCTCACCATTCATTCCTCTCTACCTGACCAACTCCGTTCTGCTCAGTTAGAAGCTTTGAAGGAGGAAAACCTTAAAGCTGAGACTATGCACGGTGCCGACAAGCACCTCGAGCGAAGGCCTGATGGCCTGCACTACTTCGCAGAACGCATATGGGTTCCTTTATTAGGGGGACTTCGGGAGCTTGTATTAGATGAGGCTCACAAATCCCGGTATTCTATTCATCCTAGTTCGGATAAGATGTACCAAGATCTAAAGGTGCTTTACTGGTGGCCAAACATGAGGTCGGATATAGCCTTATACGTGAGCAAATGCTTGACCTGTGCTAAGGTCAAGGTGGAATACCAGAAACCGTCAGGTCCCTTGCAACAACCTGAAATTCCGGAGTGGAAATGGGAACGGATTACAATGGATTTTGTCACGCAACTACCCATGTCACCGAGCGGGAATGATAAGATATGGGTGATTGTTGATCGGTTGACGAAATCAGCCCATTTTCTCGCTATTAAGGAGACCGACACCATGGATCGTTTGGCTCGTCTTTATCTGAAGGAAGTTGTTTCTAAGCACGGGGTGCCGGTTTCTATTATTTCGGATCGTGACTCCCACTTTACTTCTCACTTCTGGAAGTCTTTGCACAAGGCTTTGGGTACCCAGCTAGACATGAGTACCGCTTATCACCCACAGATGACGGTCAGAGGGAACGCACGATTCAAACCTTAGAAGACATGCTGCGAGTATGTGCGATCGATTTTGGCAAGGGTTGGGAAGCTCACTTACCGTTAGTAGAATTCTCTTACAACAATAGTTACCACACGAGCATCAAGGTAGCTCCATTCGAGGCACTGTACAGGCGGAAATGCCGGTCTCCTCTTTGTTGGGCTGAGGTGGGTGAGAGTCAACTCACTGGGCCTGAGCTAGTGTACGAAACTTCGGAAAAGATCGTACAAATTCGTAACCGGTTGGCAGCGGCACGGGATCGGCAAAAGAGTTATGCCGATCAGCGTCGCAAGCCATTGGAATTCCAAGTTGATGACAAAGTACTTCTGAAAGTTTCACCGTGGAAGGGCGTTATACGCTTTTGGAAGCGTGGCAAACTCAACCCTCGGTATGTCGGCCCATTTACAATTTTGGAACGGATTGGACCGGTGGCATATCGTCTTGATTTACCGACGGAGATCGGCAACGTACATAACGTCTTCCATGTGTCCAAGTTAAAGAAGTGTCTGGCTGACGAGTCTCTTATTGTTCCACCGGAAGAAATCAAGGTGGATGATCGTCTTCGGATTGTGGAGGAACCTGTTGAGATTCTTGATTATAAGATTCGTAGCCTACGTCATAGCAAGATTCGCATTGTTAAGGTTCGCTGGAACTCGAACCGGGGACCAGAGTACACTTGGGAACGGGAGGATCAGATGAAGTCTAAGTATCCTCATCTCTTTCCTAAGGAAGCGTTCGAATCGAGATATGTTACCACTGCAGCTGAATGAATCTCGGGGCGAGATTCCTTTTAACGTGGGGATGATGTGACAACTCGGGTAAATCTCTCTCTTGGTTTCTATCTTTTGTCTGTTTCTTTTGTTATTCCGTTTGGTACTTGTACAATTTTCGGGACGAAAATTCTTTTAACGTGGGGATGATGTGACACCCGGCAAATTCTGGTTAACAACGCTGTCTAGATGAAAGTCTATCTTAGCGAGTCACGCGTAGATTATACTTAACTGGGTTAGTCGAGTCGTGTTACGGTTCGGGAACTGTTAGTTTAGTATAGAGGATCATTAGATGTTAGTCTAAAGACTCATTAGATGTCAGTCCTTAACCAAGTGTGCAAAGGGTGACGATTCGTAGAATCGTCAGAGCATAGGGAACATACAAGTCTCGAGTCCCGGGAATTGGTGAACGAGTGTGAATGTGTTTGTTTGCAAGTATTATGTGTTTACAATCATTATGTGACTTGTCGCCATGTGAAAACATGTTAACATATGTTAAAACGGAGTTTAACGCGCAAAATACGCTGAACCAGACCCTATAGGCGATTAGCACCTGTAATCGCCTATAGGGAAGGCGAGTAGGGTTTCCATTGGCGCGAGTAGGCCCTAATCGCCCATACTATAGGCGATTAGGAACCCTATTCGCCTGATGCTGCTGCGTAATCGCCTATAACGTGCTGGACGACTAAAAACGATTATAAATACAAGACTTGACCTCCTAAACTTCATATTAACAACCCTAGTCGTCCCACAACTCACCCCAACACACACACAACCTCTGGAACACGATTTTGGATCAAAACAAAAGATTTCAAGCCTATTACATCAATCTATCATAAATCTAAGGTGTGGTTTTCATTTATGCAACCTTTAATAATGTTTTTATTGAATCCCTAATGGTCCAGAACTGTTTATAAACGTATGTGTCTTCTGAAATTCGTTAATAATCATTGTTAATTGGATTCTAGCCATTATGCATGTTGTATGTATGTTTATAATTAAAAGATAGGGTTTTTGTGATTCAAGAAGGATTGTAAACATGATATTAAGGTAGTTACAGATTGATGATGATAGTATGTCAATGAAATCTGAGTAATTGTTCATTAGGGTTACGGTTATGCATGTTAATGTGATGTTTCATGCTATGTGTATTGTTTTTGGGATACATGGTTGCATGCAGGACTAATAGAACGAGGTTAAATGAAGGATTTTGATTGAAATATGTTTGATATGGTTGTTTGATTGATATTTGATGTTTACACACGTTCTGGATCTGATTTGGAGTGTTAAACGCGCGAAAAACTGGAACAGCTGGGCTAAAGGCGAGTAGGGATCCTATTCGCCTATGCTATAGGCGAATAGGAGGCTATTCGCCTGATATGGGATCCTATTCGCCTATAGTATATGCGAATAGGGGCCTAAATGCCTTTACTTCATGCGATTACGATCCTAAATGCTAGTTAAGCCCTGAATTGCATGCCTTACGACGTAATCGCCTATAAACTCCTGATTTGCATACCATATAACCCTAATCGCCTATAGTATAGGCGATTAGCCTTCCTAAATGCCTGTTGACTTTCATAATCGCTAGTTGACTATTCTTAATCGCCTGTACTGCTGCTGTAAGTGTATTTTGACATTCCGAGACCCGATTTGACACTTAGGAACATGCTAGGAACCCCGTAACAGATCTAATAACTTGGTAACATGTGCTCGGACTTATTTATGAGATACTTGAACTACGTGCTACTACTTGTTGGATTTTAACGTATGTTAAGTGTGATTGCATGATTGTGTGTTTTAGAGTGCAAGTATAACACGGGGAGTCTCGGGTCACCAATGGGATGTCGAGTCTTGTACATTGGGTTAATTTAACAGTCATAGTGTTTTCAAACGAACTTGGTTATGGTCTGGACACCTAGGGACTAACTAACCTACGGGTTATTAGTCTAATTACTTGTAACTGTCATATGTTAGGTCGCCGCCTTACGGGGCTAACATAGCTTGCTGATTTTATTCGTATTACGAAGTAACGCAACCTAAGGTGAGTTTACGGCCCCTCTTTTAACTGGTTTCACTTTTTGGGGGAGAAAACATGTGTTAAACTTATGTTTTGGTAACAACTGTCATACTATGGGTTTCTATGGTTTACTATACGATCTTTGGAAGTCCCGGGGGAAACCATGAATGTGCGGGTTAGCACAACGGGGAAATGTGAATAGATCTATTGGGAGTGACCAACCCCGCTCGTCGGCTTGGAGGGCCGGGCGAGTGCATATTGTCTCAAACAGGAACAGGTTTACTATTCGGGCACAACATCTGGTTTGCGAGTTAGTAATGGTTTTCCAATCGTTGTAGTAACAAAACATACGGCTAGCTAGCGTACTTGGTTTACAAATTGATATAGTATGGACAGGTTGAACTTGATACTTTGATTACAAAACCTGTGAACTCACCAGCATTTTTGTGCTGACGCAACTCTTACATGTTTTCTCAGGTCGCTAAGGTAGCACTATGGAACTAGGGCGCACGCGTCTGCACGGCGTCTAGTTAGGGTTGCATGGTTTTCAAACATTGAAAAATTTGGTTTACTTATGGATTATGTTTTGAGAATAAGCTTCCGCTGTATTTGGAAATTTTAAACTATGTTTTTGAAATTGCATATGTTCATTTAGATTTGTTTATTGTGATCGTTGACTTGGATCCTGGTTTGTCATGCGCCTCGCGGTAAAACTCCGCAAGTGGATTTTGAGGGTGTGACAGATGGTGTTTGTACCATTTACCGGAATTGATAACCATTGTCGGAATGTCACACTTGGTGCAGGATTTTTGTCATCTGAGACAACTGAATCATACACATGGTTGTTACAATCGTTTTCCAAATGTTTTGGGAAGCACCCAAAAGTGGTTGTAACAGATCAAGATGGTGCTATGAAAAATGCAATACAGTTGGTTTTTCAAAATAGCAGACACAGATTGTGTATGTGGCATATCATGAAGAAGGTTTCTGATAAGGTTAGTATGAATTTTTTATCTTAATTAAAGAGTGAGTCTGTTTATTACATGAGTGCGTTTAAATATTCTTTTGTTTGGTTATAATTCAGTGAATGTGTCCAAACTTACATGTTAGTGCGTTTAATAGCTTTTCATGCATGTTAATGTTAGTGCTTCTAAATTTTTAACACAGTGCGTTTGTTTTCCATATTGTTTTTTTTAGGTTGGTAGTGCATTATGCAGTGATGATGAGTTCAAAAGGAGAATCTGTGCAATTGTTTGGACAGACTCCATCAGTCGGGAGACATTTGATTTTGAGTGGGGTGTACTTATTGTCGATTACAAGCTAAATGAGAACGATTGGTTGACGGACATGTTTAATATGAGGTCAATGTGGATTCCTTCCTTTTACCGAGATGCACCTATGTCTGGGCTAATGAGGACAACATCAAGATCTGAGAGTGTGATTCATTTTTTTTTTGCCAAGTGGAAAATTCTCAGTTGACTCTTGTTGAGTTTTTCAACCACTTTGAAACTTCCCTTGAATCTCAGAGATTCAACCATAGGAAGAATGATCTTGACTCAAGATATACCGTTCCTGATCTTTGGACTACGAACCCTATAGAGAAAGAGGCATCTAAAATATTTACACAGAGTATCTTCTTTGATATTCAGGAAGAAATATATGCCACTTATGAAGGCTTAATAAGTGTTCATATGAAAAAGGCTGATGAAGAAGGTTTTATAAAGATTTATGTTGATGATCCTCAAGCACATGGTCAAGGATTTATTGAGATATATATATATATATATATATATATATATATATATATATTAATCTATGAAGGCGTTTAAATCAGTAATTAGTGCGTCCAAATGTCAGCAGTGTAGTTTTTTATTTTGTAACTATTAATGCATTTAATTTTAGTCATGAGTGCGTCTAAAGTCATCAGTATACTTTATTTACCTTTTTACAGGTTCTCACTGTTTTGAAAACCGGACCGGACCGGTCGGACCGGTGTCCGGGGCCTGGACCGGTTCGGTTCGGGTGTTTGGACCGCCCTGCAACTGAACCGCTTGTGAACCGCTGAACCGGCCGGTCGGACCGAAAAACCGGCTGGTCGGACCGGAAAATAAGGGGTCGAACCGTTCTTTTTTTATTATTTTTATTATTTTTTGGGTTTCGATACATGTTTGACCCGGTTCGTTGGACCGGTCGGGCCGGTCGGACCGGTGAACCGCCTGGGGGTCCAGTTCAACGTCCGGTCCGGTTCTGAAAACCTTGCAGGTTCTTTTCAACAAAGAAGTTGTTGAAGGTGTTGAGGATATTACTACATTATATACATGCAGGAGGTTCGAGCAGTACGGGCTGTTATGTAGGCATATTTTTTATATATTAAGGTTGCTGAAATGTTATAGATTCCCGAAGAAGTACATTCTGAAGAGGTGGACAAAAGATTTTGTTCCAAATGAAATAAAGTATTCATTTGATGTAGGAGAGTTTGGTGATGACAAGACGAAAGAAGCTAGACGTATTGCACGGGAGATAGTATTGGGATGTGACACCCGACATGTTTGGCTTAAACATATTAGTAACATCTAAGTCTACCTTAGCGAGAAACGTTTATAAACAGACTTAACTGGGTTAGATGAGTCGGGTCAAGTTAGGATTGTCCAGGGTGCAATGATCTGGAGGATCATTGGGAGTCGTTTTGGTAATACACTAGTACCGGGTTCCGTTGTTGGTGACATTACATGAACTAATTAAGTATATGTGTAGATTATGGGTCGTGTGGTGGATTATGTACATAGATGTATTTAAATGATGTGTAAATGATTATCTATGCTTAAATATGTTAAATATAGACTAAGGATGCATGCTTATGTGTTAAGATGTGTTAGAATGCGTTAAACACGACAAACTGGAAAACTAGTTAAACATGAGTTCTAGTTCAACCACTTCGAGTGGTCGAAGGAGAACATTTGTTTGGTTCGACCCTTTGTAAATGGGCGAACCTGGGGTGTGGAATTGAAAGAATTCCCTTCGACCAGGACAGGGCTCATTCGACCCTGTGGAAGGGTCGAAGGAGGCCACCTTCGACCGTTGATATGGGGCGAAGGAGGATTAGTATAAATACCAAACTTTATCATTTTTCATCATTTCACAAACCCTAACCGTCTTAAAACACTCTCAAACGATTCTAATCACTAAGGAAGGAGTTTTTGCTCTTCGTTTTCATAATCTAACCTATCTACAACATCTAAACAACAATCCAAGGTGTGTTCTTGATCCTAAACCTTTTTAAAGCATTTTAATTCATTTTCATCTAACCCTAATTGTCCGGATCTGTTCTAAGGGTGTTTTTATGATTAAAAACCTTTTAAACATCTTTCTAAATCAAAACCTTATCATTTAAACATAGGTCTTCATGATGATAAACATATGTGAATTGTGTATTATGTGGTGTTATGTGTTGTTCAATGATTTACTGCTGTATCTAGGATAGAAACATGATATAGAATTGTTATTGATGCTAGGTTATTGTTGTTTAGGGTTAGGATTGGATAAATGATGATATTATGGGTATTTGGGGGTTTTAACGAATCTAGACTTGATGCATGATATTTATGATCAATAGAACTAATAGGGAAAGATCGAACACTCGACAAACTGAGCATTTTAAGTTGAATACGGATCGATTTCAAAAGTTTCCAAATTGGGTAAATAATCCATGCATGATAGTGACGTTTCCATAATTTTTACCATTTTGGGAAAGGGCTGAAATGGACGTATTATTGGGGGAAATCGGTGGGGTTTTGTAGGGATAAGTTATTCATGCTTGACTGCTGTGTTTGATGATGTTTCGAGTCGTTTTGAATGTGTTTGAAGCGTTTTTAGGAAAATTTGCACAACAGGGGCGAACCTGGACTCCTTCGACCGATCGAAGGTGCGAAGGAGAGAATCCAGGGTCGAACCTGGGTTATTTTTGGGCAAAAGTGGTAAAACAGGCGAAGGAAACATCAAACGGTCGAACGAAATCCAAAATGGGCGAAGGAGATTAAAAACGGGCGAAGGAGACTTAAACTGACTGGTTCGACCGTTCTGATGCGGAAATGAGATTTTTGATACAAACTAAGTGTTTTATGCTTGAACCTTGTGTGTAATCTATGTGTACTTGATTAGTTAGGGTAATGGGTCACCAACGGGATGTCGGGTCGGTCTAGTGTGTCGGTCAAACATTTAAACACGCTTTAAAACATACTTGGTTACGATCTGGACAATCGGGGACTAGATAACCTTATGGTTATTAGTCGGAACACTTATGTGAACATTTTGATAGATCTCCGGTAGAGGGATTATCAAGGGCTTAACATCTTTACTTAAAACCGAAGAACGCTATCTCATGTGAGTTCACGGCCCCACTTTTACTGCTTTAACTTTTGGGGGTGAAAACATGCGCTAAACTATTTTGGTAGCATATGTCATACTATAGTTTTTAACTTTGTATTGCTATACGATCTTTGGAAGTCCCGGGGGAAACCATGAATGTGCGGGGATGCACAACGGGGGAAATGTGGATAGATCTATTAGGAGTGACCTGCCCCACTCGTCGGCTTGGAGGGCCGAGCGGGTGCATGTTGTCTCGAACAGGAACATTGGTATCATGCTGAACATTCGGGCTGCTTAAACATGCTAAACATTGCTAAACGTGTCTAGTAATGGTTTCCAATCGTAGTAGTAATAAAACATACGCCTAGCTAGCGTACTTGGTAACATTGATATAGTATGGACATGGTAACGTTTTGGTAACACTTGGTAACACTTGGTAACATATTGAACAAACCTGTGAACTCACCAGCATTATATGTTGACATCTTTTTGGCATGTTTTTCTCAGGTCGCTAAGGTAGCAACAAATGGAACTAGGCGCACGGGTCTGCATTGGCGTCTAGGCTTAGTTGCATGTTTTGAAATAAAGTGTCTTGAATACTTTGGAATACTATTGTAGCTGATTAAATTCTTAAATGCTTCCGCTTATAAAATCGTTGTTTATGGTTTTACGTTTTTCAAATAGAGTTGTTTATTGTGATCGTTGACTTGGATCCTGGTTTGTCATGCGCCTCGCGGTAAAACTCCGCAAATGGTAATTTGAGGGTGTGACAGGGTGGTGAATATCTTGCAAACACACTAATTGCAAATTTATCCAAATTAACATTAGTTAATGATAAAATCAAAGAGATGGTTAAGAAGGTTGATGAGGGCAGGTTTAAGATAACTAGTCATCAGAATAAGTATGACAGGTATGCTTCTCTTCTTGGTTATGAGAAACCATCAGATGCCGAACCCACTATTCGACTTCCGAATGGTATCAAGAACAAAGGTCGTGGTAAGCAGAAGCGCATAAAGTCCAGCAAGGAAAAACAGATTAGTAGATCCGGTAAAAGGAAGAGAACTTGTGCCATATGCGGAGAGAGAGGCCATGATCGACGAAAACATGCAAAGGAGGGTGCTTCAACCCAGCCCCAAGGTGAACAAGCTGACCAGAATGTGGAAGATGACATTGATGATAATGAAGAGATTGAAATTGAAGATTCTGTTGATGAGGAACTGTGTTAAAATGTCTTTTACATGTCTAATGTTTTTTACTTTGTTAAATGTTACTGTATTTAATGAGTGCGTTTGAATGGTAACAGGAGTGCGTCTGAACTTTTGTCATTGTTATCAGTTATTTTTAAATTTTGTTAAGTGCGTCTGTTTTAAACATTAGTGCTTTTAAATGAAACAACAAGTGCTTTTAAAACATAACCATTAGTGCGTCTTAATAATTAATATTAAAAACTTAGAAAACAGTTACATAACCACCATCACCATAAGCATTACCACCACCACATTTACACCACTACCAACATAACAACCACTTAAACTATTAAAAGATTTACAAAAACCACCACCACAAAACAACCTCAAAACAACCATTACAAAACCATCAACATCACTGGGAACCCAAGATTGCATCCCATGCCTTTTGTTTGGATTCCATGTTCTTCAGGATGCATGCTTGTGTGTTGCTAAGTGACTCACATATGAGGTTGTCAAAAGAAGCCTGGGTATGTAGATGATCAATAGCTGCATGTGTGAATGGTGTCTTCTCCTCCTTCAGCAGCTTCTCTATGAGATCCAGGTTCTTCATATACTGCGTCTGAATCTCATTTTGTGCAGACAGGATTACACAAGATGAGTTGAGGTCATCCTGCACCTCTGAAATGCAGTCAACCAGAACTACAGTTTTAACCTATATGTTGCTTATTGCATCTATGTGGTTCTCAGCCATTTTTTATTTTTGTGTTTTAGTTGATTCAGTATGTTTTCATTATAGTTGTGTTTTTATAGACTAAAGAAGAAAGCTTAATTACTTGGTAGTTGAATATTTAATTTCAAGATTTATCTCAATTTATTACCAATCAAATCAATATTGATAGACAGTAAGATATTTTTAGGTTTTTATTAGTAAAATAATCATGTAAAATTTCACAGATTATTTTCTACAATTAATAATATATGCAACTTGCATTTTTTAATCATTACTATGTACGAATAGTAAACTAATAAAGAAACATAATCTGTATTTTTTGTCATACAAGTGCGTCCAAACATTACAGTAAGTGCGTCTGAATTTATAAGAGTGTGTCCAAACATTACAGTGAGTGCGTTTGTTGTCTGTATTCGATAACTAGTTACTAGCTCTTTTAAACGCACCTTATAATCTGATACAATTATAAGGTGAGTTTAAACATACAGAGTTGACAGTTATGTGATTGTCGATAATTTGAAACTTTTTCAAATCCAATTTTTTTCTTTAATTGTAATTATTTTTGTTAAAATCATATGTTTACGTGAATGTTATATGCGTCGATTGTGTTTTTTGAATAGTATTATACTGATTTTAACAACCTTATTGCAATGCTCTGTTTTTTGAGTTTTCTGCAAATACGTTTTATGATTTGATTCAATTTAATGTTTTTGATTCTTTGATGATTAAGAACATTTTAATCGGTTTGAAATAATGTTTAATCGTTGAACAAATTTTGTTAGATTTTACGTTTTCGATCGATTGTTTTTAATCTCTGTTTTTACGATTTCTGAAAATTAAAACGCGTTTATCCCTAATTTACCCCTGGTTATCTTAACTGAAGTATGATTAGGTTTCTTAATTACCATCTTGCCACCGCCTAAATCCAATGGCTGAGAAAGCTTCTTACGCTTCTTACGTTTATACGCTTTGTATGTTATCTCTTCCCATAACTATAAATATATAGTAGTTATGAATGTGTACTTATATATAAAATAATTAATAATAATAGGGTGTAAACAATTCAAGCTGCTTGTAAGATATTTTATATTGACTCACTATAAGCTCGAACTAAGCCGATCTGAAATAAGCTTGAGCCTAAAATTGGGCTTGTTTAATAAATAAATAAAAAAAGGAAGCCTAAACTTGAGCTTCATGTAACGAGCTCGAGCTTGCTCCTAAGCACATTGTTTATACAATTTTTATTTTTGGTTTATTATATATATATATATATATATATATATATATACACACACACACACACACTAATTAATAACTTATAAACGAGCCCAGATTGATATTGAAAAACTGCTCACGAGCTAAGTTTAAGCAATAGAACTAAAACTCTAAACTAGCCGAGACAGACCTCTCGAAGGTAAACGAACTGAGCTCAAGCCTATTGAGCTCGAGCGTGGCTCCACTCGTTTCCACTCCTAATAAACAATAATCGACTCGAGCCCCAACCTAGCTCGAGTTTGAAAAACTACGCATGAACCAAACTTGAGCTGTAAAAATAAAACTCAAAACAAGTCAAAATCAAATTTAGACTCTCGTATATTAAATGAGCTGATCTCAAGCTTACCACAGCTCGAGCTCTAGCTCGGCACCACTCCCTTAGTCCCTAGAATTGATAATGTCACACCCTCAAATTACCACTTGCGGGGTTTTACCGCGAGGCGCATGACAAACCAGGATCCAAGTCAACGATCACAATAAACAACTCTATATGAAAAACGTAAACAGACATAACCATTAATTTAACCAGCGGAAGCGTTTCAGTAGCATTTAATCAACTATGCTATCATTCCAAAAGTTGTTCAAAATACTTTTATTACAAAACGTACACTAAATCTAGACGCCAATTCAGACCCGTGCGCCTAGTTCCGTTCATTGCTACCTTAGCGACCTGAGAAAAACATGCTAAAAAGATGTCAACATATAATGCTGGTGAGTTCACAGGTTTGTTCAAAAATGTTACCAAAGTGTTACCATGTCCATACTATATCGATGTTACCAAGTACGCTAGCTAGGCGTATGTTTTGTTACTACTACGATTGGAAACCATTACTAGACACGTTTAGCAATGTTCAGCATGTTTAAGCAGCCCGTATGTTCAGCATGATACCAATGTACCTGTTCGAGACAATATGCACCCGCCCGGCCCTCCAAGCCGACGAGTGGGGCAGGTCACGCCCAATAGATCTATCCACATTTCCCCCGTTGTGCATCCCCGCACATTCATGGTTTCCCCCGGGACTTTCCAAAAGATCGTATAGCAATATAAAGTTAAAACCATAGTATGACATATGTTACCAAAACCGTTTAGCGCATGTTTTCTCCCCCGAAAGTTAAAGCAGTAAAAGTAGGGCCGTGAACACACCTTAAGTAGCGTTCTTCAAATATAAGTAAAGATGTTTAGCCCTTGATAATCCCTCTACCGGAGATCTATCAAAATGTTCACATAAGTGTTCCGACTAATAACCATAAGGTTATCTAGTCCCTGATTGTCCAGATCGTAACCAAGTATGTTTTAAAACGTGTTTAAATGTTTAACCGACACACTAGACCGACCCGACATCCCGTTGGTGACCCATTACCCTAACTAATCAAGTACACATAGATTACACACAAGGTTCAAGCATAAAACACTTAGTTTGTATCAAAAATCTCATTTCTGCATCAGAACGGTCAAACCAGTCAGTTTTAAGTCTCCTTCGCACCTTTTTGTCTCCTTCGCACCCTTTTACGTCTCGTTCGACCGTTTGATGCTTCCTTCGCCCGTTTTATCACATTCGTCCGAATGAAAACCCAGGTTCGACCCTGGATCCCTCCTTCGCACCATCGACTGGTCGAAGGAGGCCAGGTTCGCCCCTGTTGCATAGTTTTTCCTAAAAACTCTTCAAACACATTCAAAACGACTCGAAACATCATCAAACACAGCAGTCAAGCATAGATAACTTATCCCTACAAAACCCCATCGATTTCCCCCGATAATACGTCCGTTTCAGCCCTTTCCCAAAATGGTAAAGATTATGGAAACATCACTTTCATGCATGAATTATTTACCCAATTTGGAAACTTTTGAAATCGATATGAAAGCCCTTAAGTGTCTTCGGAAGGGTTATCCGGCCGTTTTGGCACTTTTATCTGTTTCCTCTTGCGATGAGAAGAAGATCGACGATATTCCAGTTGTACGCGAGTTTCCTGATGTTTTTCCCGATGATTTATCTGGTCTTCCTCCCCATCGTCAGGTTGAGTTCGGTATTGATCTTGTACCAGGGCTGCTCCTATTGCTCGGGCCCCCTACCGTCTTGCACCTCCCGAGATGCAGGAATTGTCTAGCCAGTTACAGGAACTCTTGGACATGGGTTTCATCAGACCAAGTTCTTCCCCTTGGGGAGCCCCGATTCTATTCGTCAAGAAGAAGGATGGAAGTTTCCGACTGTGTGTGGATTACAGAGAACTGAACAAATTGACCGTCAAGAACCGTTATCCTCTTCCACGTATTGATGATCTATTCGACCACCTCCAGGGTTCTAGCTACTACTCCAAGATTGATTTGAGGTCCGGTTATCACCAGTTGCGCGTAAGGGAAGCTGACGTTGCAAAGACTGCCTTTCGTACACGTTATGGCCATTTCGAATTCTTGGTCATGCCTTTCGGTCTCACGAACGCGCCGGCGGTTTTCATGGATTTGATGAATCGCGTTTGCAAACCATATCTGGACAAGTTCGTCATTGTGTTTATTGATGACATTCTGATCTACTCCAAGAACAAGACTGAACACGAGGAACACCTGCGTTTGGTTTCTGAACTCTTGCGACGGGAACAACTTTACGCCAAATTCTCAAAGTGTGACTTTTGGTTACGCGAAGTTCAGTTTCTAGGACATGTGGTTAATGAACTAGGAATTCATGTCGATCCGGCTAAGATCGAAGCGATCAAGGACTGGGGAGCACCAAAGACGCCAACTGAGGTGCGGCAATTCCTAGGCCTTGCGGGCTACTATCGTCGTTTCATTCAGGGGTTCTCGAAGATTGCTCAACCCCTCACCACTCTTACTCAGAAGGATAGAAAATTTGACTGGGGTGAACCACAAGAGTCGGCATTTCAAGAATTAAAGTCTAAACTTTGTTCTGCTCCTATTTTGTCTTTACCTGAAGGCCCTGATGATTTCGTTGTTTACTGTGATGCTTCTATTCATGGTCTCGGTTGCGTGTTGATGCAACGCGAGAAAGTGATCGCGTATGCTTCTCGTCAACTCAAGGTGCACGAGAAGAACTACACCACCCATGACTTGGAATTGGGTGCAGTGGTGTTCGCGTTGAAAATTTGGAGACATTACTTGTACGGTACCAAATGCACTATCTACACCGATCACAATAGTCTCCAACATATTTTCGACCAACAACATTTGAACATACGACAGCGTCGTTGGATTGAACTCCTGAACGATTATGATTGTGCCATTAAGTACCATCCTGGCAAGGCGAATGTTGTAGCAGACGCCTTGAGCAGGAAGGAATCAACTAAACCTCGTCGCGTTCGGGCGTTGCAGCTCACCATTCATTCATCCCTACCTGATCAACTCCGTTCTGCCCAGTTAGAAGCTTTGAAGGAGGAAAACCTTAAAGCTGAAACTATGCACGGTGCCGACAAGCACCTCGAGCGAAGGCCTGATGGCCTGCACTACTTCGCAGAACGCATATGGGTTCCTTTATTCGGGGGACTACGGGAGCTTGTTCTAGATGAGGCTCATAAGTCCCGGTATTCTATTCATCCGGGTTCGGATAAGATGTACCAAGATCTGAAGGTGCTTTACTGGTGGCCAAACATGAGGTCGGATATAGCCTCATACGTGAGCAAATGCTTGACCTGTGCTAAGGCCAAAGTGGAATACCAGAAACCGTCGGGTCTCTTGCAACAACCTGAAATTCCGGAGTGGAAATGGGAACGGATTACAATGGATTTTGTCACGCAACTTCCTAAGTCACCGAGCGGGAATGATAAGATATGGGTGATTGTTGATCCGTTGACAAAATGAGCCCATTTTCTCGCTATTAAAGAGACCGACACCATGGACCGTTTGGCTCGTCTTTATCAGAAGGAAGTTGTTTCTAAGCACGGGGTGCCAGTTTCTATTATCTCGGATCGTGACTCCCATTTTACTTCTCACTTCTGGAAGTCTTTGCACAAGGCTTTGGGTACCCAACTAGACATGAGTACAGCTTATCACCCACAGACTGACGGTCAGAGTGAGCGCACGATTCAAACTTTGGAAGACATGTTGCGGGCATGTGTGATCGATTTTGGCAAAGGTTGGGAAGCTCATTTACCGTTAGTGGAATTCTCGTACAACAACAGTTATCACACGAGCATCAAGGCGGCTCCGTTCGAAGCACTGTACGGACGGAAATGCCGTTCTCCTCTTTGTTGGGCTGAGGTGGGTGAGAGTCAACTCACTGGGCCTGAACTAGTGTACGAAACTTCGGAAAAGATCGTACAGATTCGTAACCGGTTGGCAGCGGCACGGGACCGGCAAAAGAGTTATGCCGATCAGCGTCGCAAACCATTGGAATTCCAAGTTGATGACAAAGTACTTCTAAAAGTTTCACCGTGGAAGGGCGTCATACGCTTTGGGAAGCGTGGCAAACTCAATCCGCGGTATGTCGGCCCATTTACGATCCTGGAACGGATTGGGCCGGTGGCATATCGTCTTGAATTACCGACGGAGCTCGGTAACGTACATAACGTCTTCCATGTGTCCAACTTGAAGAAGTGTCTGGCTGACAAGTCTCTCATTGTTCCTCCGGAAGAGATCAAGGTTGATGATCGTCTTCGGATTGTGGAAGAACCTGTGGAGATTCTGGATTACAAGATTCGTAGCCTACGTCATAGCAAGATTCGCATCGTAAAGGTTCGCTAGAACTCGAACCGGGGACCAGAGTACACGTGGGAACGGGAGGATCAGATGAAGTCTAAGTATCCTCATCTCTTTCCTAAGGAAGCGTTCGAGTCGAGATATGTCTCTTCTGCAGCTGAATGAATCTCGGGGCGAGATTCCTTTTAACATGGGGATGATGTGACAACTCGGGTAAATCTCTCTTTTTGGTTCCTATTTTTGGTTTCTATCTTTTGTTGTTTCCTTCGTTATTCCTTTTGGTACTTGTGCAATTTTCGGGACGAAAATTCTTTTAACGTGGGGATGATGTGACACCCGACAAATTCTGGTTAACAACGTTGTCTAGATAAAAGTCTACCTTAGCGAGTCACGCGTATATTATACTTAACTGGGTTAGTTAAGTCGTGTTATGGTTCGGGAACTATCGGTTTAGTCTAGAAGATCATTGGATGTTGGTCTAGAGGTTCATTAGATGTCAGTCCTTAACCAAGTGTACAAACGGTGACGATTTGTAGGATCGTCAGGTCATACGGAACATACAAGTCTCGAGTCCCAGGAATTGGTGAACGAGTGTGAATGTGTTTGTTTGCAAGTATTATGTGTTTACAATCATTATGTGACTTGTCGGTACGTGAAAATGTGTTAACATATGTTAAAACGGAGTTTAACGCGCCAATTGTGCTGAACCAGACCCTATAGGCGAATAGGGGTTGTATTCGCCTATAGGGTAGGCGAGTATGGTCCCCATAGGGGCGAATAGGCCCTATTCGCCTATACTAAGGGCGAATAGGATCCCTATTCGCCTGATAATGCTGGTAATCGCCTATAACGTGTTGGACGACTAAAAACGCCTATAAATACAATACTTGACCTCCTAAACATCATATTATTAACCCTAGTCGTCCCATAACCCGCCCCAACACACACACAACCTCTGGAACACGATTTTGGATCAAAACACAAGGTTTCAAGCTTAATTCATCATTCTATCACAAATCTGAGGTGTGGTTTTCATCCATGCAACCTTAATTAACGTTTTCACTGAATCCCTAGTGGTCCAGACCTGTTTATAAACGTTTGAGTCTTTTAAAAATCGTTGATAATCGTTGTTAATTGGATTTTAAATAGCATGCATGTTGTATGTGGGTTTTCAATGAAAAGATAGGGTTTTTATGATTCAAGGAGATGATTAACATGTTATTAGGGTAGTTTCAGATTAATAATGTTATCATAATGATGAATCTGAGTTATTGTTAATTAGGGTTACGGTTATGCATGTTAATATGATGATTCATGCTATATGTGTTGTTTTTGGGATACATGATTGCATGTAGGGCTGATAAAACAAGGTTAAACGAAGGATTTTGATTAATATATGTTTGATATAGTTATTTGATTGATGTTTGATGTTTACACACGTTCTGGATTGGATTTGGAGTGTTAAACGCGCGAAAAACCGGAACAAACGTGCTATAGGCGAATAGGAATCCTAATCCCCTATACTATAGGCGATTAGGAGCCCATTCGCCTGAAGGGGGGCCCTAATCGCCTATAGTATAGGCGAATAGGATCCTATTCCCCTTTACTTCAGGCATTTACGATCCTAAATGCTAGTTAAGCCCTGAATTGCATGTGGGATAGCCTAATCGCCTATAAGCTCATAGAATTACATATGGTATAGCCCTAATCGCCTATAATAGAGGCGATTAGCCTTCCTAAATGCCTGTTGACCAACCTAAATGCTAGTTGACTTTTCCTAATCGCGTATACTGCTGCTGTAAGTGTAAATTAGCATTCCGAGACCCGATTTGACATCTAGGAACATGCTAGGAACCCCGTAACATATCTAATAACATGGTAACATATGTTTGGATGTAATTATGTGATACGTGAACTACGTGCTATAACTTGTTGGACGTTAACGTATGTTAAGTGTGATTGCATGATTGTTTGTTTGGGAGCGTAAACATAACACGGGGAGTCTCGGGTCACCAATGGGATGTCGAGTCTTGTACATTGGGTCAGTTAAACAGTCACGGTGTTTTCAAACGAACTTGGTTATGGTCTGGACATCTAGGGACTAACTAACCTGCGGGTTATTAGTCTAAGTACTTGTAACTGTCATATGTTAGGTCGCCGCTTTACGGGACTAGCATAGCTGCTAAGTTTATTCGTGTTACGGAGTAACGCAACTTAAGGTGAGTTTACGGCCCCTCTTTTAAACTGGTTTCACATTTTCGGGGGAGAAAACATGTGTTAAAACGATTATTTGGTAACTACTGTCATACTATGGGTTTCTATTGTGTACTACACGATCTTTGGAAGTCCCGGGGGGGAACCATGAATGTGCGGGTTTGCACAACGGGGAAATGTGAATAGCGCTATTGGGAGTGACCAACCCCGCTCGTCGACTTGGAGGGTCGGCGGGTGCATATTGTCTCAAACAGGAACAACAGGAACAACAGGTTTACTACATCGGGCACACATTTGGTTTACGAGTTAGTAATGGTTTTCCAATCGTGGTAGTAACAAAACATACGCCTAGCTAGCGTACTTTGGTTTTCGATTTGTTATAGTATGGACAGGTTGAACTTGGTACTTGGATTACAAAACCTGTAAACTCACCAGCATTTTTGTGCTGACATAAACTTTTACATGTTTTCTCAGGTCGCTAAGGTAGCACAATGGAACTAGGGCGCACGCGTCTGCACGGCGTCTAGTTAGAGTTGCATGGTTTTAGACACGTTGAACATTGGTTTACTATTGAATATTGTTTTGAATAAGCTTCCGCTATAAACGGGAATTTTAAACATTGTTTTGAAATTGCATTATGTTCATTTTAGACTTGTTTATTGTGATCGTTGGTTTGGATCCTGGTTTGTCATACGCCTCGCGGTAAAACTCTGCAAGTGGATTTTGAGGGTGTGACAGCATGACAAACCAGGATCCAAGTCAACGATCACAATAAACAACTCTATATGAAAAACGTAAACAGACATAACCATTAATTTAACCAGCGGAAGCGTTTCAGTAGCATTTAATCAACTATGCTATCATTCCAAAAGTTGTTCAAAATACTTTTATTACAAAACGTGCACTAAATCTAGACGCCAATGCAGACCCGTGCGCCTAGTTCCGTTCATTGCTACCTTAGTGACCTGAGAAAAACATGCCAAAAAGATGTCAACATATAATGCTGGTGAGTTCACAGGTTTGTTCAAAAATGTTACCAAAGTGTTACCATGTCCATACTATATCGATGTTACCAAGTACGCTAGCTAGGCGTATGTTTTGTTACTACTACGATTGGAAACCATTACTAGACACGTTTAGCAATGTTCAGCATGTTTAAGCAGCCCGTATGTTCAGCATGATACCAATGTACCTGTTCGAGACAATATGCACCCGCCCGGCCCTCCAAGCCGACGAGTGGGGCAGGTCACGCCCAATAGATCTATCCACATTTCCCCCGTTGTGCATCCCCGCACATTCATGGTTTCCCCTGGGACTTTCCAAAAGATCGTATAGCAATATAAAGTTAAAACCATAGTATGACATATGTTACCAAAACCGTTTAGCGCATGTTTTCTCCCCCGAAAGTTAAAGCAGTAAAAGTGGGGCCGTGAACTCACCTTAAGTAGCGTTCTTCAAATATAAGTAAAGATGTTTAGCCCTTGATAATCCCTCTACCGGAGATCTATCAAAATGTTCACATAAGTGTTCCGACTAATAACCATAAGGTTATCTAGTCCCTGATTGTCCAGATCGTAACCAAGTATGTTTTAAAACGTGTTTAAATGTTTAACCGACACACTAGACCGACCCGGCATCCCGTTGGTGACCCATTACCCTAACTAATCAAGTACACATAGATTACACACAAGGTTCAAGCATAAAACACTTAGTTTGTATCAAAAATCTCATTTCTGCATCAGAACGGTCGAACCAGTCAGTTTTAAGTCTCCTTTGCACCTTTTTGTCTCCTTCGCACCCTTTTACGTCTCGTTCGACCGTTTGATGCTTCCTTCGCCCGTTTTATCACATTCGTCCAAATGAAAACCCAGGTTCGACCCTGGATCCCTCCTTCGCACCATCGACTGGTCGAAGGAGGCCAGGTTCGCCCCTGTTGCATAGTTTTTCCTAAAAACGCTTCAAACACATTCAAAACGACTCGAAACATCATCAAACACAGCAGTCAAGCATAGATAACTTATCCCTACAAAACCCCATCGATTTCCCCCGATAATACGTCCGTTTCAGCCCTTTCCCAAAATGGTAAAGATTATGGAAACATCACTTTCATGCATTAATTATTTACCCAATTTGGAAACTTTTGAAATCGATTCATGTTTAGCTTAAAATACTCAGTTTGTCGATTATCCGATCTTTCTTATTCATTCTATTAATCATAAATATTCATACATCAAGTATTAATCCAATAAAACCCCCAAATAAGATTATATCCATTCCTAACCCTAGACAACAATATTCCCTCATTAACAACAATCCTATATCATGTTTCTATCATAGATATAGCAGCAAATTAGTGAACAACACATAACACCACATAACACACAATTTACACATGTTATTCATTATGAAAACCTATGTTAAATGATCATGTTTTGATTTAGAAAGATGTTTAAAAGGTTTTTAATCATAAAAACACCCTTAGAACAGATCCGGACAATTAGGGTTAGATGAAAACGAATTAAAATGCTTTTAAAAGATTTAGGATTATGAACACACCTTGGATTCTTGTTTAGATGTTGTAGATGGGTTAGATTATGAAAAAGAAGAGCAAAAACTCCTTCCTTAGTGTTTAAGATCGTTTGAGAGCGTTTTGGGACGGTTAGGGTTTGTGAAATGATGAAAAAATGACAAAGGTTGGTATTTATACTAATCTTCCTTCGCACCAACTCATTGGTCGAATGTAGTCTCCTTCGCCCCTTTCACAGGGTCGAATGAGCCCTGTTTGGTCGAAGGGAATTTCTCAAATTCCACTTCCCTGGTTCGCCCATTTTACAAGGGTTGAACCAGGCAACTTCTTCTCCTTCGACCACTCGAAGTGGTCGAACCAAGACCTCTTTTAAACTAGTTTTCCAGTTTGTCGTGTTTAACGCATTCTAACACATCTTAACACATAAGCATGCATCCTTAGTCTATATTCAACACATTAAAGCACAGATAATCATTTACACATCATTTAAACACATCTATGTATATAATCCACCACACGACCCATAATCTACACATATACTTAATTAGTTCATGTAATGTCACCAACAACGGAACCCGGTACTAGTGTATTACCAAAACGACTCCCAATGATCCTCCAGATCATTGTACCCTGGACAATCCTAACTTGACCCGGCTCAACTAACCCAATTAAGTTTGTTTATAACGTTTCTCGCTAAGGTAGACTTAGATGTTACTAATATGTTTAAGCCGAACATGCCGGGTGTCACAGATAATTATAAATTTAATATATAAAAACTAATTTAATCTATAATCTATAGCACATTGTAAAAGAAATTGAATCGAGAAGATAGTAATTTCTTGAAAATTCTAAGATGCATGTTACATCTTTCAAAGCATATGATACAAGTGTCATATGCATCTATAACTACCTTGCCCTTATTTAATAAAGTTCTTCTAATTAATAAGACTTTTTGTCACACCCCTGTGGTGTGGTGGTAAAAATGTTGGAGTTTCAAAAGGAAATTTGGGAGTTTAAGCCTCATAAGAGGCAAAAAAAAAAAAAAAAGTGTAAGAAAGGGTGTAAAAAATGGGGGAGAAAATTAGCCATTCTAAAAAAATTAATGAGATTATTTATTTCTGTAAATTAGTTTTTTTAATAATTGTAAATTAGTTACTATCTTACACATGATTATTAATATTAATAATTGAATTATGGCGATTGTGTCTTAGTTTTTACATTAATATTTTATAATTAGATTGATGCACTTCACATTTACATGCAGGAAAGCTTCGAGCAGCACCTAACCTAAAACAATTAACAATGTATAACTCCAATGTTAACACCTAACATAAAATAATGTATGACCCCATTGTTCACACCTAACATTAAACAATGTATAATTCTATTGTTAACATCTAACCTAAAACAATGTATAACTCTAATATTAATACCTAACCTAAAACAGTGTACAACTCTAACGCTAACATCTAACCTAAAACAATGTATAACTCCAATGTAACTCTAATATTAACACCTATCATGAAGGCTAAAAAATGTAAAACTCTAGCATAGTAATATTAAGACCTAACATAAAACAATGTATAACTATAATATTAACACCTATTATAAAGGCTGAAAATGCATAACTCTAATATCAATATCAATATTCAATACCTAACCTAAATCAATCTATAAATCCAATGCTAAAACCAAATACTTCAACATGAAGAAGCACTAAAAACCTAAGTCATTCATCATGTAAACGCAATCCTAAGTTGGATATGAGACAATAAGAGGTTTGGTGTGGGATGACTTCAAGATTTCCCCTGAGTATTTTGATTTGTTTTGTTTTTATTGCAAACATGTGAATATTTGACATTAACAATGTGTTATTTTAGAGTTAGAATATTATATAGATAACAGTCTCATTTAGCCCTTTCAGATCAAGAAAATTAGCACAAACCAAGCATCATATATAATTATGAAGCTATTTACCTGAAGAGCATTATAAAGATTATTCGAAAGCTGCGAAAGCGAGCTAGCAACAGAATCAACCCCCCCCCCCTCAACAACAGCAACGGATCTTCCTTCAATCTTTTCACTGGATTCCTCCCTTCACAATCCTATAAACAAAATCCCAAAAAAAAAAAAAAAAAACTTAAAATCAAAACTTTATAAACAAAAACCACCAAATTAATTAAATCAAACACAAACCCACTTAACAAACTCTGATCTTTCTTCCCCAAAAAAACCGTAAAAATCAAAACTTTATAAACAAAAACTACCAAATCAATCATATCGAACACAAAGCCACTTACCAAACTCTGTTCTTTCTTGTTTCCAAAAGGGTATCGACCCGATTACGCAGAACACTCCAGAAATGCTTATCGGACTGGTAGTTGGGGATGAACCGGTGATATATCTAATGCAGTCATAGTTTAGTCAAAATATCTTATCATTTACAACTTCAAAAAATCAATCAACTGTTAACAAAAAATAAAAATAAAGAGAAACCTCGTATGCATTAAGCTCGGTTTGTTTCACACCGTCCGATCTTCTATACATAGATCTTCTAAAACCTAACAGATCACACATCCACATCTTATTTTCAAACCATATATTTACACTCACTCTAGTACTCTACAATAACACCACTAAAACTGAGTTACAACACAATAAAAAACACATGCATTCCTTCTTCAAATAGTCTAGATCCTCTTATAGTAAAATAAATTTAAACAAATATCTAAACAAAAAAAGTAAAATCAGTTGATATAAGTATGTATGTATTACCTCTTAAGGTTAACCATGGAGAGGTTTTGGTGGTATTAGATCCTTGAGCAGTAGTTAACGATACGAAGCAGATGAATAGGCTGAGTAGCCACAGGAGCTTCCACATTGTAGGAAACACGAACAGAGAGACTTGTGTTGTGTAGAGTGAGAGATTTGAGTGACGGCCGGCGTATATGAAAAGGAAAAGAGAATATATGAAGAAGAAAAAAAGTAGGTAAGGGCAGCCATGAAGAAGAAGCTACATATTAACAGATAGAGTAATCGAGAATCTAGAGAGAGAGAGAGATGTCATCGTCGTTCGATACGTTTAGTGTTGACGGTGAGAAAACCACAACGATCCATACATTTGGTCAATTCGATGAAGGCTACTTCGACACTAACGATTCATACTCTAACTTCTCCACCTCCGATACGACGCCATATCGGTTTCCTCCCGATCGGATTTTGATGTATTAATAAAAAAGTTATACAACTAAATTTTATATAAATACACAAAAAGAAATAAAATCTTTAAATTATTTTTTATTTTATGGTAAAACTTAATTTAATTTTTTTATTTCCAAATTATAATATATTAACTTTTTTTTTCTAATTATAGTTAAGTATGGATAGTGGATAATGGATATACACTCATACGTGTGGCACATTATTGCTTGAGAATTAATGTCTAAAAACACACAAATAATAAAGCCAAAGAATTAAAAATTTGTTTTTAGTAGAATTGGTTTTGCCATTTAAAAAAAAAAAGTTGCAGTGTAGCTTGTTGCCTATTTACATATCATTCTATTATAATTTTTATTAACATTTTAGTTTTAAAATAGTACTAGTTAAAAAATTGTCAACCCCTTATGAAAATTCATTGTAGACATGCTAAAGCTATAGGGTGTGGAGACACCAAAAATGTTATGTCTCAGTGCTACGTAGGATGTCACCTCACTAAGTGGATGTCTCAAGCATTTTGAGACATGAGTGGGGTGTGGAGACACAAACCCTCCCTCCCACATTGCATCTTCAATTCTCTCTCCTCCCATATTGTGCCACATGGCACAACCATAGAATTTATAAAAAAATTTAAAAATCGAAAATTGAATTAATACACAAAGTTGGTCAAAATTGGTCAATTAATACCTTTCCTAAACACGAACCCTAAATCAAAACAATCTCCTCTCCATCATCGATCATCCATCTCCTTCGTCTCCCCTCCTTCAAGGTATCTCTCTTCCATTCTTCTGTAACACAAACGTCGATCAATTATCCCTGTTTTTGTTTTCATTTTTTTCTGATATGATTATTAGTTAACTTTCGTGGGCGATTAGTGTTATTCTGTTTTTGTTTTAACTGATTTTAATGATTTTTGTTTCAAATCTTGATTTATTGTGTATTATTGTTTTGGTTTAATAATTTTTCAGTTTTAGGGTTCATGTTTTTCTTTCTTTTTCATACTGATTTTAATAGTTAAGGTTTCAATGTTGATGTATTGTGTGTTGTTGTTTATGTTTAGTAAGTCTTTAGATTTAGGGTTCACTGATTTCTGATCAAAATTCTCTGTTTTAGGGCGATGATTGTTTTTCTTTATTTGTTTTTAACTGATTTTAATAATTTTTCTGATTTAGGGTTCATGGTTTTCTTTCTTTTTGAATCTGTATTTATCTGTATGATTGATTTAGGTATGCATGTATATGATTGATTTAGGTATGAATGTGTATGATTGATTAAGTTTTCAGTTTTGTGTATTTCGCGATTCATTGATTTATGTATCAGTATGTTTTAGTATTTTCTATTGTTTTTGGTTTGGCAAGCCAAATGTCAAGTAGTTTTTCTAAACGATCAGATCAGTTGGGAAATCTGCTTTTCATAAATTGTTCGTATTGGCAGCTGCAAACAGTAATGTATGTTGGTGTTCATACGGATTATGATATTGTTTTTTGAATGCCCGTTTAAATTTTATGTTTGATCTTACATTGGTTGGTCAACAATGGATTGCATGTTTGTAGGAATATTTTAATTGATTTCCAAGATTGTGCCATTAATTCTGATTGATTTGGTTTGACCAATTTTTTTTTTATATAGAAATCTGAATTTAAAATTGATTTATTTGTTTGAAAGTTTAAAAATTTGTTTTGACTTTATATATTTTTTATGGAAACTTAATCAATATTAAGAAGTTTCCCTATCAAATCCGTAAACGTTTTTCAAGATTGTATATGTAATTTTGAATTTTCAAATTTAAATGTTTAATTGAATTTTAAATTTAAATTCAAATTGTCACATTAATTTTGGTAATTTAAAAACTTAATACATACCTTTTAATTATTAATTTTTCTATTTATAAAAGTTCACATAGTTAAATCCAAAATTGATTTGTAGGGTCAAGTTATTCTACACAGTATAACAAAAATGAGAAGGGTGAGAATGATACAAAAAAAAACATAATAGATCATGAAATATGACACAATGAGCCACAAAATATAACACAGTGCCAAAAAATATAACACGATGCTGAAGAAAAAAGACACAATAAAATTGAAAAAATGACACAATGATAAAAATGAGAAAAAGACACAATGATATAACATATATTCTAAAAATTACAAGCTAAAACCCCAAAAAACGAAGACCTAAAAACTAACATCGTATGGTTTAATGAGACGGTTCCAATGCCGCTTGAATAAGGTCAATCGGAGTCTGTTTGATACCCTTCCTACGACTTCCTATTTTTCTTTCACTGTGTATTTGATCATAACCCTTGATTTGTAATTTATTATAATAATATCAATTAAACTGGTTTCATAAGCTTTCATTACTTACCTAAAAATATAGAATATTTATTTGTTAAAGGTTTATTCTACTTTTAATCACAAATATCATTTGGTAACTAATACTTTTTTTTTTTTTTGCTTTTGGTTATTGTTTTTAATTGGATTATCATCTTCAAATACGATGTCTTTAGTTATCTGTGAATCCGATTATCATATTCGTCTTCAAGGTATGATTCCGTCTATTAATACAATGTCTTTATTTATTTTGTTAGATTTTGTAACTAAATTTTACTTTTGATTTGTATATCTCATATGAGATTTGATTTATCATCCTTCCCTGAAATAATGTTGATTCTCAAATCAGAGGTAATATTCTTTTTTCAACTCAGTATTAATGTTGATTTTTTTAGTCGGTGTAGTTCAACTCTATTACTACCATTCATTAATCAGGATTTTAGTATTTTTTTTGTTATTTTGTTTCAGCTCTAATCTTATCTTTGATCGTTCTATTTTAAGATATCAACTATACATAAACCTCACCCTATTATATTTGAATAGACTAGATATTTGCCCGCGTTGACACGCAGTTCAACAACGTACGATTATTTGGAGTAGTATAACGTATAAGAAAAATAAAGTAGAAAAATTTTATTAAAATTTAAAAGCAACGAATACACATTTATTCAAATATCGCTGAAAATTTCCTTATAAACCACATTTTTTGTTTTAGTCATCACTTTCCCACCAGCATCAAGTATAAGTAACTTCACGCCTGCCCTGCTTTTAACTCTTGACAATGCGACATAAAGCTGGCCATGTGAGAATACAGGGTTTCTTAAATACAATCCAACCTGAATAAGGCGACTTAAATGGTATGTGTTAAAAATAGACTTATGTCATATTCAACAATAAGAAAGTAATAAAAATAAAAATAAGAAACTAACTACCACCTAAATTTCACAATTTAATTTGACACGTCTGAGAAGATGAGCATTACCCATATCGACCCGCTAAAAAAACTTTGAGCACATTTTATTCTATTTGAGACATTTGAAAAGGCAAACATTACCCAAATCGACCCGTTAAGAAAAGGGAAGATTGCCCCAATTCACCTATGGCCTATGTATAAGTAAAAGGAACATCAATCTAATCAAAACACCATAAACACACTGTTGGCGACTTTTACCCTATTTAAACCATTGGAAAAGTTGAACATTACCCAAATCGACCAATTTATAAGTAAACAAACATGAACCTACACCACTAAAACAACATTTTAACCGACTATTACCTTATTTGACCCGTTTATAGGAAGGTACATTATCTAAAGTGACCCATGTATAAGTAAAAGGAGCATTACTCAATAATTTTAACCGACTATTACCTTATAGATGCTATTTATACGCTAAAAATAGTAATGTGACAAATCAAATAATTCAGCATTTATTTTGTGTTTAAATGTCTTTAATTTTAAAAACTGGATTTTTTTTAAATTTTGATTTTGAATGTTTAAAAATAAATTTATAAATGTATTTATATATGATTAATAATTTTATGTTTAAAGGTTATTAATTAAATGGTAATCATAATTATTAACATTAGATGTTTCCAATATTGTGTAACTCATGATAAATGCTAATTATACGCTAAAAATAGTAATGTGACAAATCAAAGAATTAAGCATTTATTTAGTGTTTAATTGTCTTTAAATTTAAAAACCGTATTCATTTTTAAATTTTGATTTTGAATGTTTGAAAATAAAGTAATTCAATTGAAAATAGACGTATTAATTGTGATGAAAAAAATTCAAATTTAACTTTGTTTATAAATGTATTTATATTTATATATGATTAATAATTTTGTGTTTAAAAGTTATTAATGAAATGGTAATCATGATTATTAACATTAGATGTTTCCAATATTGTGTAACTTATGATAAATGCCAATTATACGCTAAAAATAGTAACGTGACAAATTAAAGAATTAAGCATTTATTTTGTGTTTAAATGACTTTAATTTTAAAAACCGTAATTTTTTTAAAATTTTGATTTTGAATGTTTGAAAATAAAGTAATTCAATTGAAAATAGACGTATTAAGTGTGATGAAAAAAAATTCAAATTTAACTTTGTTTATAAATGTATTTATATTTATATATGATTAATAATTTTGTGTTTAAATGTTATTAATTAAATGGTAATCATAATTATTAACATTAGATGTTTCCAATATTGTGTAAATCATGATAAATGCTAATTATACGCTAAAACTAGTAATGTGACAAATCAAAGAATTAAGCAATTATTTTGCGTTTAAATGTCTTTAATTTTAAAAACCGATTTTTTTTTTAATTTTGATTTTGAATGTTTAAAAGTAAATTTATAAATGTATTTATATTTGATTAATAATTTTGTGTTTAAAGGTTATTAATGATATGGTAATTATAATTATTAACATTAGATGTTTCCAATATTGTATAAATCATGATAAATATCAAAATGCAAGAATTGTTAACACTAAAGAGCAAAATCATGTACCTTCTGTTGATATTTTGGATCTCCAATCCTTTGTGCCCGTGCAACAATAAACTCCAATTGCTCTATGCAAGAATCTGCCAGAGTACTATTACACTGAGCAAACAAAGGATAATATATGAAGAATTGTTGAATCCACAGAAAATCATAAGGGTATAATACAATTAGATGACGAACTTACCTCTAACACAAATGCAATAATAATCTTCTGTGAATTCCAAGTAATCTGGTTTCTCTGTTAAATAAATAGATGACACTTAATCACATAGAACAATGCATATATTTGTATACTAATTAGGTACATGGTAAGTAAATTATTACCTGTAAAAAGGCATTATTCAATGTATTCAAAAATGGTTTACATATTTTTCAATTTCTTTTACAGGTTGATGATGAACTTGTTTTTAGAGTAGCTGTTGCATTATTGTCTGCATCCTAGTAGACTCCATTTGGCAAGCATAAAAATAACTAATCATTAATGTCGTTGTAAATTATTTTAAACAAAAAAGAACACTAAAAAATAATATGAAAAAGTTCACTTACACAATTTTACGAACATTTGGTGGGCGTACTTTTAGAATACCAAAGAAAGCAAACTTTATACAACTTTAATAAACCCAGAAATCAAGAACCCAACTTCAGTTTACAAAACGAAAAACCCAGAAATCTTTAGTAACAAATAAATTAAATACAAAATAAAACAAAACAAATTGAAATAAAAAAAATATAGTGAACGGTACCGCATGAGTTTTGAAGTTTGTTTACGACCGAACATTACAGCAGGAACGAAACCTAATCGGGGATCTCAATGATAACGGCGGTTTACATTCTGAACGAATCCCAAAACAACACATTCACAAGTTATTAAAAAAAATATATAAAACAACGAAATAACAGATACAATCGGTAACGTTTCAGAAAGATAAATGCAAAAACAAATTAGCAGATCTAAAATACAGAGAAAGATCCGAACATTAAATCTAATTTGAAAGATAACATAAACAGAATAAAAACGATGAAGCAATAAAACATGTCAATCAAGTGAAAGGTGAAGAAAACGAATGTAAATCTTTACTGTCAATCAAGCAATAAACAGAATGAAAACGAATTAACATAATGAAACGAAGATAGGTGAAGAAACAAATACCTTTACTGATGTTTTTTTTTCAAGGATTAGGGTTTAAAGTGATTGATATTGTTTGAGGAAAAGAATGTAAATCTCTAAAAAAGAAATCGAATATGTGCTTACCTAGATGGATGAACGATTGATTGTCTTGTGGAGGAAGATGGAGCATTCATTAGTTGGAGAATATAGTGTTTAGGAAAGTTATTAAACACCTTGACCAATTTTGACTTTTATAATATTTAATGATTTTCGATTTAAAAAAATTCTAAATTAATGATTTTCGAGTTTAATTAGATTAGGAAAATATTAAGTGATAATTTTTACCATATTTATGTATTATTACTCTATTTTTAATTTTTTAAAAAAGACAAATTTTATAAATTATGAGAAGAGGACACATGGCACAATATGGGAAGAGAGAGGAATTGAGGTGCAATATAGGAGTGCCAAGTGTCCTCATAGACTTTGTTTTATTAGATGTATAGATAGATATGGCAACTCTTTTTACCCTTAAACATACTAATTTATGATTGATATTTCTATTAATTCCCTCTCCTCTCATATTGTGCCACATGGCACAACCATGGAATTTATAAAATAAAAAATTAATCGAAAATCTACACATTAAAGGCAATGGTCAACATCGGTTAAATATTAAACACTTTCCATGTAATTTATAAGATTTTTAGTTTTTTTTAAATCAAAAATCATTAATTAAATTAAGTTAGGTAATTCATTGATTAAGTTAAATTAGGCAATTCATTATGATTATTTTAATTTGAATTTTTGGTCCAAGCAAGCATTTATAAATTGTGTAATAACATGTTACTTAATTTTTTCGTATATGATTAATGACAGTATTGACTTTTTGGTCAAAGAAAATAATTAATTTAATTTAATTATAGCCGATAAAAAATAAAATATACATTGTCAACACTTTTTTTAACATGTACTCTGAGGTATTATTTATAGAAATTATTATATCAAATATCCTTATTCCAAAACCAATAACCTCTTCATCTTCCTCCAATTCTTATAAACCCTAATCTTACATATAATAAACAAAACTCAATTGTGACACTTGTCCCTCCCACATTGCATGTTCAATTCTCTCTCCTCCCATATTGTGCCACATGGTACAACCATGTAATTTATAAATTTTTGTTTTTTCTAAAACTCAAAAATCATTCTCATTTATTTTTGGTCAAGAATCATTGAATATGATTAACTTTCCTAAACCTTCTCCTCAATAATACAAAACCGATTTTCTAATCACTTTCAAACCCTAAGCCAAATCAAACAACAAAGCGTCTCCTTTATCTCCTCTCCTTCAAGGTATTATGTGTGTTTGATACATCCAATTTTATGATCCTGGCGATTAATGTACTATATCTTTTTCTTTTGAAACTAGATCGTTCTTCCAATCTGCCTTAAACGTAAAAGTGATGGGTCTTTCTTGAAACAAAATCAATTGTTGTAGGCACGCCACTCAATCGGTTGTAAGTTTTCCTTCTCCTTATTATTTTGTTCATTAATTGTTCAATTTCCTAGGTTACTTTTTTTATATTGTTCAAATCTTTTTTATAATTATCCATGATTTATTTTTTCAAAATTGTGTTTTGTATATTAATCAAAACCTAAATTTTGGTAAAATAATTATATATTAACTATATTTACGCCCATTCTAAATTCAAAGATTTGACCATATAAACAGTTGTTAGTAGTCAAAACTATATTTCTTACATAATTTGATAAAAAAAATTTAAATCTTTAAGTTTTTATATCAAAGTATGGCAATGTTTGACTTTTATATGTATAGATTTATGATTTGTGATTTATCATTGTTGAATAAAATAAATTAGTATGTTTGAAAACATAGTAATTTTTCGTAAATCATTAACAGCAAAGTCAAAGTAACGATTTTTTATGTAAATTACAATCACTCTAATTGTAACTGTCAAACTATTTTTGGTATATTTAAGACTTTAACATTTTCATCCCAATTAATTTATATTTATATATTCAAAAATTAAAATTTAAAAAACATCCATTTTTTAAAGTCAACTATATTTAAAGAGACAAATAAATGGTTAATTCTTTGATTTGTCAAATTACTATTTTTAGGTTATAATTAGCATTTATCATGATTTGCACAATTTTGAAAACATCTAACTATAATAATTATGATTTCAATTTGATTAATAACCTTTAAACATAATCGAGTTATTATTAATTATTAATCATATATATATATATATATATATAACCATTTTATAAAGAAATTTAAATTTGAATTTTTATAAAAAAAATAATACGCTTGATTTGATTATATATAATCAATTTTATATATTTATTTTTTGTAAATAAAGTATGTTTACATATTATTTTCATAATATGATTATAACGAATTATCAATTTCAAGTTTCAAATTAAAATTCGAAATAATTAAATTCGAATAAGATAAAATTTCAAATTTTGTTTAATGATGGTAAGAAATTACACATACTAATTATCCTTTTAATTACATATTTTGAATGACTTAATCTTTTAAAAAAAATAAAATTCTGAATTAAAGTTAATAATGGTAACCATTACACCTACTTATTATCTTTAAATTATGATTTCCTAATATGTTTAAAATATAACAATTAATAATCTTGGTTGTAACTTTCTCAAATTAATTACAAGTAAAAATTAAAATTTTAAATACTAGAATTTGAAATTATAGATTTCCGTTAAATTTTAAAAATATTTGAATACTAAAGGTTTTATTTAAATATTTAATCTGAAAAATTTGAATTTAAGATTTATGGTAACATTTAGATTTAGATTTAATTAACACGTTTAAAATATTTAATTCAAATTTTTGAATGATTTGAATATTTCAAATTTTGATTACTAGAATTTGAATTGATAAATTTCAATTAAACTGTATAAATATTCAAATATTAAATGTTCTATTTAAGTATATATGTTCATATTTCGATATCTATAATTTTAATTTTTAAATTTTTTTAACATTATAAAAATTCTAAATTTTGGATAATAATGGTAACAATAAGACTTAATTATAACATTTAATTCAAATTTTGAATTATCTGAATATTTTAAAATTTTTCAAACTTTGAATTTAAATTCATAATTGTAACAATTAATCCTACTATGATCATTAAAATAGAGATATTATAATTAGAGATTTCCTAATATATTTAAAATTTAACAAATAATAGTTTTGAAATTTAACAAATAATAATTTTAGTTATAAATTTCTTAAATTAGTTACAAGTTAAAATTCAAATTTTGAATACAAGAATTTGAATTGATAGATTTCAGTTAAACTTTATATATATTCAAATATTAAATGTTCTATTTAACTATATAATTCCATATTTTAATATCTATAATGGTAACAATTAGACTTAATTATAACATTTAATTCGAATTTTGAATAATCTAAGTCAAACGATGTCTTACTTTTAACATTTTATCAGAAATATTTTTAAATACTATTTATTTTTTACTAGATAATACTCCTCAGATACTATCTGATAACAAGATTCCTGTGAAGTTCCAAATGCGTCAATTCCCAATATCCGTATGTTTCGCAATAACCACCAATAAAAGCCAAGGATAGTCTCTATCAAAGGTTGGATTGTATTTAAGAGACCCTGTATTCTCATATGACCAACTTTATGTTGCATTGTCAAGAGTTAAAAGCAGTGGAGAGGTGAAATTACTTATACTAGACGGTGATGGGAATGTCAAGATTAAAACAAAAAATGTGGTGTATAAGGAAATATTTAGTGATATTTGAATAAAATGTGTATTTCTTGCTTTTAAATTTTAATAAAATATTTCTACTATATTTTGTTTATAGGTTTTTCCGCTCCAAATAATTCATAGTTGTTGAACCGCGTGTACACGTGGGCAATAGTCTAGTACATCAATATCTTAAAACGCCAACATAGTTCTGCATCTTGTATACATCCACGACTCGGGTTCCATAATCCATAACCATTCAATTTCTCCAAGGTAATATCTATCCCTATTGTTCTGTTGATTCATATTTTTATATTTTAATTGATTTTGATTATTAATCATATGCTTTTTTTTTGTCAATTTCCGGTTGTTTTCGTTTTGAATTCTTGGTTTACTGTTATTGTGCCGAGAATCAGATTATTAAGCAAGGTATTCATCGATCACTATTCTTCTTACAGTGATTCATATTATTTAGTTAGGCTTGATTTTGATCAATCGCTGTTTTATTTTATCAATCGCTGGTATATGTCTTTTTCTTAACTCTGTATTCAGATTATTAAGCAAGCTATTCATCGTGACTTTTCTGTTTTTAGTTATTCTTAACTCTGTTTTCTTAACTCTGCGTTCAGATTATTAAGCAAGGTATTCATCGTGACTATTCTTTTTTTTTTTATTTGCTAATAACAGTATGACAAGAGTTCATTTCTTTAATCTGCCTCAGGCTAATGATGACTCTTCCGATTCAAAGAAATCTTATGTTCCAAGATACACTATAAGTTTAAGTATTTTCTTTTCTTTTTTTCATTTAAAGTTTATGATAACATCCATTTGGCTTTCTTTCAACCCATAATTTTGGTTTTGATATATAATTATCGTATTCTCTTCCTTTGTTTGATATACTTTTATATCCAGATCTTTAATACCTTTAAAGGTTTTATTAGAGTGAATCTTTTAAAGGATGGTTCAACTGAAGTTGTGGATGAATTTATTAATGCCAGGTGAGCATTGTTATTGCCTTATACCAAAAACCTCTGTATCGCTGCTTCGTTTAGTGATACCAAAGGCGTTTATTTAGTCTCATCTTCTATTAACGATTTAGTTTTAAATTATTTAAGTTTTCAATGTTATTGTTTTCGATTTTGTTGAATACGATTGTTTCTTCTTTTGTGGATGAGTTTATGTTAACAAAAAAACCCCTATTATTATGTTGGTGTTCATCATGTTCATACGGATCATGATATTGTTCTTTGAATGTTCTTTTAAATTTTATGTTTAATCTTACTTTTTATTCTTAATAATGGATTACATGTTTGTAGGAATCGTTTAATTGGTTACCAAGATTATAGCATTAATTCTAATTGATTTAGTTTGACCAATTTTTTTAAACAAATTTGAATTTAAAATTGATTTAATTGCACTTACTTTTACTTTTAAATTAGAGGTATTCTAATATATTTAAAATTTATCAACTAATAATTTCGGTTATAAATTTCTCAAATCATTTACAAGTTAATATTCAAATTTTAAATACTAAGTCATAGATTTCGATTAAACTTTAAAGATATTCAAATACTAAATGTTCTATTTAACTATTTAATTTCAAGTTATAATATATATAATTTTAATTTTTAAATTTTGGTTAATATTATAGACTTTTGAAAATTTGAATTTTAGATAATAATAATAAAAGTTAGACTTAATTAAAAAATTTTATACATTTAATTCAAAATTCGGAATGAATAGAATCTTTTAAAATTTTTTAAATATTTTAGTTTAAGTTATTAATGGTAACCATTACACCTAATTATTATCTTTAAATTATAGATTTCTATCATATTTAAAATATAACAATTAATAATTTCGGTTATAAATTTCTCAAATTAGTTATAAGTCAAAATTAAAATTTAAATACTACAATTTGAAAATATACATTTCTTTTAAACTCTAAAAATATTCGAATACTAAATGTTCTATTTAAGTATTTAACTTCAAATTTTAATATTCATAATTTTAATTTTTAAATTTTGGTTAATATTATAAAAATTAAAAAATTTGAATTTAGAATAATTATGGTAACTTTTAGAATTAACTACTACATTAGTTTCATAATTATGAATGATTTAAATATTTAAAAAATCTAAATTTGTTAATTTAAGTTAATAATTGTTACAATTACACCTACTTATTACCTTTAAATTACAGATTTTCTAATATATTTAATTTTAGCAAATAGTAATATTGGTTATAAATTTCTTAAATTAGTTACAAGTTTAAATTCAAATTTTGAATACTGTAATTTCAAAAATAGTTTTCAATTAAACTTTGAAAATATTTGAATATTAAATGTTCTATTTAAGTATATAATTTCAAACTTTAATATTTATAACTAATTTTTAAATTTTGGTTAATATTGTAAAATTTCTAAATTTTGAATTTAAGATAATAATGTTAGCATTTAAACTTAATTAATGCATTCAATTTGAAATTTTGAAGGAATGGAATATTTTAAAAATTTTAAACTTGTGAATTTAAGTTAATAATTATAACAATTAAACCTACTTATTAACTTTAAATTAGAGATGTCCTAAAATATTTATATATTTTCTAATTATGGCTGACATGTATTTATATATTTTCGGACTAAGATGCAAACACAGAAACAAATTCAGGATTCACACATGGCCATCTTTATGTGGTATTGTCAAGAGTTAAGAGCAGGCAGGGGTTAAATTACTTGATCTCGATTGGAAGGTCATAAATAAAACAAAAAATGTTGTGTATAAGGAAATATTTAATGATATTTGAATTATATGTGTATTTCTACTATATTTTCTTTATTGGTTTTACCGCTCCAAATAATTGTTAATTGTTGAACCGCATGTACACGCGGGCAATAACCTAGTTTTAGCCATTAAAGAGAAAGAGCCCTTGCCATTCAAAAAAAAAACAAAAGAAACAATCCTATTGGTTCGTCCGTTGTGTCCCACTGAGGATAGGGGAATGGGGGAATGGGGGACTGGGGTAGGGGTGGTGTAGATGGTCCGAGACAAGCAAAAACTGAAGAACGGGGGTGGTGCCCCGTCTCCACACCCTATAGCCTAATACTAACTTGTTAGTATGATGTTTATTTTGTATTAAATTTATCAATTGGTTCAATCAAATCAAGGCATACCAATAATAGCATTTACATCTCATTCTCATTTCTCTATTTCCTATTTATCAAATTACACTAAAAATACCTATATTTTCTCTCTCATTCTTAATTAAATAATATTTTTTATACATTTACCATTACATTGTCTCTCTTATTCATTCACAACCATTTTAAAAAAATATTAAATAATTTTGATGGTGAACAATAGCTTTTCAAATATACAGATGAACAGAACAATAACATTTTGTCTCTTCTCCACTCACAACCCCTCAAATTACTTTTAAAAATATGGGGGATACTGATGTGCTGAAAAATTGATATGTTTTCACCCACAATTACTACCTGTTTTATGATATAAATCGTGCTTTTATCTTTGTTTTATCAGGATTTATCTTTCTTTGTTGATAAATGCAGATTTCGAGGTCCGGTGACGAAAAGAAGTGAAAACCCGCACAAAACGGCACAAAAAGGACGAAGATTTGAAGACTTTGAAGATCTGCCAAACCTGGCACGGCCGTGCAACCTTCCCAGGTCAACAAGTCAACATTTCCAAGTCAAAGGAGGTCAATTTCAGAGTTTCAGGATGTGCACATGCGTGCACAGTGATGAAGCACGATCGTGCTTTACTCCAGTGTGTTCTCCAAGGCAAAAACCGACCAAGACTGACAAAACGGTTGGTTTTCAGGAAAAGCACGAGCGAGCCATGTATGTAAGCACGGGCGTGCTCAGTAACAAACCAACATTCTCTACACAAAGGACTCTGCAACAGTACCCGTTGTCGAGCATGGGCGTGCTAGAACGTTGTCGAGGGCGTGCAAGAGCTGGAATGTCTATAAATAGAGGCCTTCACCCCACACTTTGAAGCATCCCTTCCCACTCGCAATCCAACACTTCTCCACGAAGTTTCTGCCCCCTGGGAGGTTTAGATGTGTCCCTTGGAGCCTGGGATCACTCCACAAACACCTTGAGTAAGAGAGAAACACTCCAAAATCATCCAAAACCCTTAGAAATATTCATACACCTTTCCAACATGTCTTGTACACAAACCCAACCTTGTGAGCTTGTTGTATCAACCATGCTAGGCTAGATTTCTGTTGGTGTTGTTAGGGTGAGGATGGACACTTGGTATGAATTAATATAGTTTATCTTTTATTTTAAAGTGGTTTTTTGTGTTCTTTATAATTCTTACTATTCTAACTTTGTTTAATGGTCTAATTAACAAATCACTTAGTCATTGGTCTTGTGATTGTCTTGATAGGAAATGGGAAGGACTCATGAGTGTACCCATGGTGTGTAACAACCCATGCACTTGTGAACTTAAACCCACGAGTACTGATTAGTCCAGTTGTGGGTAGAAATAAACACACACTTTGAGACTTAATCCTCTATTATCAAGATCTCATTTAGGTTCAGTACAGTCTTTATACTCGGTCCTAATGATAAGTTAATCCTTAATCTTACATCTTGGTTTCATGGTCTATGTGAAGCTTTGAGGAAGGTTAAGGACTGATGAAATCGTGTTGAAATAAAATGGTCTTTATTTTATTTCATCATTATACTGCCGCACAGTTAATGATAGACCAGTCACTTTTTGATAAGTTAATTAAACCAAGTAGGGGATGCACGTGTGCTGGTAAGTCACGACTACTCTATGATATTAAGTGGTAACTTATTCGGTCATGCTCCGGCCACCGACAAGTTATTAATTAAAGTCTAGAGTAGTTTGATGTCTATATCGCAACACCGGGAGGCGGGTAATTCGGGGTTGAGTCGACACAGTCTCGAGTCACTTCACTTTCAGTGTTGAGAGGTGAGCTCACCAGGTCGGGAGACCCTCATAATAACATTAAGAACACAGTCGTTTGTACAGCTTTGCGAGAACAATCACCTCTAGAAAATGCAGTTGCAATTCTAAGTTAATCATAAGTGTGACCTCAAACACACCACTATAAAATAAGGATAGCTATTGCATACCGAGGTTCCATCTGATCCTGAAGCAACACCGTTGTTTTGCTATTGATTTTTCTTAAAAGTTTCCATCTCTCTTCTTACTTTTCTTCTTGCAATTTTAAAAAATCTTTTTAAGTAATTTTAGGAAGATGAGTAGTAAAAATCATGTCCACGGATTCGATACTCGGTACTTGCACATTTCTATTGTGACACCCGGCATATTTGGCTTAAACATTTTAGTAACATCTAAGTCTACCTTAGCGGGAAACGTTTATAAACGGACTTAACTAGGTTAGTTAAGTCGGGTCAAGTTAGGATTGTCCAGGGTTCAATGATCCGGAGGATCATTGGGAGTCGTTTTGGGAATACACTAGTACCGGGTCCCGTTGTTGGTGAAATTACATAAACTAATTGAAGTGTATGTGTAGATTAATTGTTGTGTGGTGGATATGTGCATAGATGTGTTTAAACGATGTGTAGATACTCATCCATGCTTAAATATGTTAAACATAGACTAAGGTTGCATGCTCATATGTTAAGGTGCGTTAAAATGCGTTAAACACGATAAACTGGAAAACTAGAAAACATAGATCCTGGTTCGACCACTTCGAGTGGGCGAACCTGGAAATATGTCTTGGTTTGACCTTTTTCAAAGGGGCGAACCTGGGATGGGGAATTGAAAGAATTCCCTTCGACCAAGTCAGGGTACATTCGACCCTGTGAAAGGGTCGAAGGAGGCTTCATTCGACCAGGAACAAGGGTCGAAGGTAGACTAGTATAAATACCAAACTTTGTCATTTTTCACCATTTCACAAACCCTAACCGTCTCAAAGCACTCTCAAACGATTTTAATCACTAAGGAAGGGGTTTTTGCTCTTCTTTTTCATAATCTAACCTATCTACAACATCTAAACAAGAATCCAAGGTGTGTTCTTAATCCTAAATCTTTTTAAGGCATTTTAATTCGTTTTCATCTAACCCTAAATGTCCAGATCTGTTCTAACGATGTTTTTATCAATAAAAACCTTTTAAACACCTTTCTAAATCTGAACCCTATCATTAAACATAGGTTTTGCATCAATAAACATATGGTAATTGTGTGTTATGTGATGTTATGTGTGGTTGAATGATTTGCTGCTATTCTAATGATAGAAACATGATCTAGGGTTGCTATTGATGTTGGTTTATTGTTGTTTAGGGTTACAATTAGATAGATGGTGGTATTATGGGTATTTTGGGGATTTTTGATAAGTCTAAGGATTGTTACATGTCATTATTATTAATAGAAGTATTGGGGGTTTTCATAAACACATTAAACAGAGAATATTGATATGATTATGAAAGGATTTCAAAAAGTTTCTAAATTGGGTAAGAATTCCATGCATGACGTGACATTTCCATAATTTTGCCATTTTGGGAAAGTGTTAAAACAAACTGGTTTTGGGGCAAAATTGGTGGGGTTTTGTAGGGATAAGTTATTCATGCTTGACTGCTGTGTTTGATGATGTTTCGCGATGTTTTGAATGTGTTTGAAGCGTTTTTGGGAAAACTTAGCTGACAGGGTCGAACCTGGGCTCATTCGACCAAACGAGTGGTCGAATGAGAGATTCCAGGGTCGAACCTGGGAAATGTTTGGGCGAACCAGATCAAACGGTCGAACGTGGCATCAAACGGTCGAACGTGGCATCAAACGGGCGAACGTGGCATCAAACGGGCGAATGTGACACTAAACGGGCGAATGTGGCTTAGAAAGGGGGCGAAGGAGAGTTTATATGTCTGGTTCAACCGTTCTGATGTAAAAATGAGATTTTTGATACAAACTAAGTGTTTTATGCTTGAACCTTGTGTGTAATCTATGTGTACTTGATTAGTTAGGGTAATGAGTCACCAACGGGATGTCGGGTCAGTCTAGTGTGTCGGTTGAACATTTAAACACGTCTTAAAACATACTTGGTTACGATCTGGACAATCGGGGACTAGATAACCTTATGGTTATTAGTCGGAACACTTATGTGAACATTTTGATAGATCTCCGGTAGAGGGATTATCAAGGGCTTAGCATTTTAATATTTATCGAGGAACGCAATCTAAGGTGAGTTCACGGCCCCACTTTTACAGCTTTAACTTTTGGGGGAGAAAACATGCGTTAAACTATTTTGGTAAAATATGTCATACTATGGTTTCAACTTTGTATTGCTATACGATCTTTTAAGTCCCGGGGAAAACCATGAATGTGCGGGGATGCACAACGAGGGAAGTATGGATAGATCTATTGGGCGTAACCTGCCCCACTCGTCGGCTTGGAGGGCCGGGCGGGTGCATGTTGTCTCGAACTAGTAACATTGGTATCATGCTGAACATTCGGGCTGAACATTGCTAAACATTTATAAGCATTGCTAAACGTGTCTAGTAATGGTTTTCCAATCGTAGTAGTAATAAAACATACGCCTAGCTAGCGTACTTGGTGACATTGGTATAGTATGGACATGGTAACGTTTTGGTAACTTTTGGAAACCTTTGGTAACTTATTGAACAAACCTGTGAACTCACCAGCATTATATGTTGACGTCTTTTTGGCATGTTTTTCTCAGGTCGCTAAGGTAGCAACAGAGGACTAGGCGCACGAGTCTGCATGGCGTCTAGGCTTAGTTTCATGTTTTTGAATCAAACAATTTGAACATTGTTGTACATGGTTTTGTAACTGGTTGAATGCTTCCGCTGTGGTTTTATAAATTGAGAACTATGTTTTGAGTTTACGTATTTCATATAGTGTTGTTTATTGTGACCGTTGACTTGGATCCTGGTTTGTCATGCGCCTCGCGGTAAAACTCCGCAAGTGGAAATTTGAGGGTGTGACATTTATACTATATACGATAGGTGCGCTTGCCTATTGTGTCGTGTTTAGAACGTTGAGCAACTATCGTTTTAAATTATAAATTTAAAACTTGTAAGTGTCTTTTTGTTTTCTAACTTGCTCGTCTTTTCATTAAAACTTTTGGCATATCCCTCGCGACTTTGCCCTTTTTAAAAAGAAGCCTAGTTTTCTTAAACACTAACACGACATCAAGTTTTTGTCGCCGTTGCCGGGGACACGCCTGTTTTAGAGAAATGTTTTCTTAAAATTACTCATTTTCTTTACTTAGTGTTTTTGTTAAAAAATTTCATCTTAAAGGTTCTTAAATAGTGTATGAACTTGCGCCCTTCGCCAATTCTTACACCTCCTCTTGAAGAACCCGAAAGATATTTTAGAGCTAGAAGAAAAGAACAAAAATTAAAAATGACACAAGTTGATAGAACCATCTCTGATTTTGCCAGACCTTCCATCAATGCCTTGGGCCCTAGCATCGCTAGACCCAACGTTGATGCCAACCATTTTGATATTAAGTCCCATGTCATCCACATGATACAACAAAACTGCACTTTTCATAGTCTTCCCGATGAAGATCCACATGCTCATATCACAAATTTCCTCGAAATTTGTGATACTTTTAATTTGCAGAACGTCTCTCCTGACGCTATTCGACTTCGCATGTTTCCATTCTCACTAAAGGATCGTGCCAAAGCATGGTTGAACTCACAACCCGCAGGTTCCATTACCACATGGGCTAAAGAGGGAGAAATGACATCACCACCTTTTGTCAAGAAAAGGGAGAGTCACTTTATGAAGCTTGGGAAAGATTTAAAGACATGTTGAGAAAATGCCCACATCATGGTCTTGAAGTTTGGTTACAAGTTTTATCTTTCTACAATGGGCTGACAAATCAAGCAAGGCAGACACTAGATGCAACCGCAGGAGGTATTTTTAGGAACAAAAGACCTCAAGAAGCCTATGATCTCATTGAAGAAATTGCAGTCAATAGTTATCAGTGGTACAACCCTCGAAGCCGGCCATCCAAGACCGGCCTCTATCAGATCGATTCCACCACTTCATTGCAAGCACAAATTGAGGTGTAACATCGCGAATTTCCCCTAATTTTTTTTGATAAAAAGAATGTATTGTTTTAAACAATATATGTTTTAAATACCTTAAACTAATAATTATTTGTATCTCGACACTTTTGTACGTTTTAAAAATATTTCAAGTCACTTTCGGGCTTATATAATCATATTATGAATTTAGAATAATATAGTTTTAGGGAAATAATTTCTAAAAAAAGATTTGTGTGGACCGGGACTCGAACCAGCGTCCACAGCCAACCAACACACAGTGACAACCAACTGAGCCAACTATCATCTTGTGTAGTATTTCAGAAGAAAATAAACTTAACACATTCCTTAAATTGATTAGTCAAAGTCTTAGTCAAACAGTCAAAGTCTTAGTCAAATAGTCAATTCATCATAAAACCTTACTTTATGGTGTTGACCAATTTTAATGGCTAATTGACTCCAAAACTAGTATAAAAACCCACCTATGACCCATTATACTTTGCACCTCTAAATCGATTGTTTCAATCCGATTAAACTTTCCCTCATACCTTTCTTCTATAGTCTATTACTTCTACAATTGAAGCTTTGATTATAAGCTCTTGTAATTGGCGAATTGGAAGCTTGATATTCTTTCTTTTTCGTTTTCTTCAATTTGGACTAGCTACGTTGTTGAATCTTTGGGATTCGCCTCGCATACATTCACAACACTTAGAGGATAATTCACCTTAGCCAATGTAAGTTTACATAGCCCCTTTTCTCTTTTACATTTTTTTGGGGTGAAACATGTTTAAGCATTTTATACTATCATTTACTCATACTTACTTGTGATTCAATTACACTATCATTCTATCATTTGACTGTAACAAAAAGACACAGTACAATCATTAACAATGATCAAGCCGCCCGTTTAGATTATAGCGCTGTAGATCTGACAAACTCATCCCCCCGCATAAATTCAGGGATGATCGATAACAGTAACAACATTTAACTAACTTGCGAGTTAGTCCTCAGTCGACACAAGGTTTGATTGTACAAAGACGCATTGTTACATGTCGGACTCATACTCTATCATTATACTACTGTGATTGTTGTACAAACTATTGGTATCAATCATATTCGAAAACCTATGTATTCTCACCAACTTTTGTTGACCCAAAATATTTTCAAACTTAACATGTTTCAGGTTCCACTTGCTTGAAGATTTGAGATAATGGTTGAAGATGTGTTCATTGTATTATTCATTTTGATGTATGATTTCTTGTAGAACAATTGTATGTAACTTATTTAAATTATTTAATGAAATTCATTATTCACCATGAGTTACTGAACAATCATCATTACGTGACATCCCGATGTTTCCGCCATCGGTTGGGGTGTTACAGATTGCTATCAGAGCCTTGGTTATAGGGAATTAGGTTATTAGAAAAATAATCTAGTCTATAACCATAGGATTATAACCAGTATTTGCTCCTTTTACTTGCTATTCTCTATCTCCCTCCTACTTCTTATCCCTACTTTAATCTCTACAAGAAGATTACTCTCCATCACTGGATCTACTCTTAGACTAATAGGACAAAATCCCCAGGTTTAGCCTGAACCACCTTGAGATCTCGTCGAAGTTCTAGAATTTTAATAACGAACACGTGCAATCTGGAAGGGTGAACGCCTGTATTCTGAGTCTTCTGTCTAGGCTGGCATTGCGCATATATCCCAATCAGACGAGGGACCCGGATGCCTACCTGGGAATTCTCGGGATGAGTGTTCACTTATAGGCTAAAGCATGTCTTCACTATGTTATTAGAATCTAGAAGTTTTGATAAGTCAACGTTTTCGTTTATTCGTTTTAATTAATGAATAAATGATTACACTCACTTTCCTTAAACTAAGCTCTAAAATCTCAAAATTTTACAGCTTAAATCAATCTCATTTCATAACCATCTATGGATTTCACAATCACACTTCACCTTACCATCTTAGACACTTTTTAAATATTCAACACCCTACCCAAATCATATTATTTCATTTCTCCACATGTTACTTATTTTTAAAAAACTATAACCTCATACCTTAGCACAAACTAAGGATTTCTAAATCCTGTTGTATTTTCATTACCTAGTAACTTTACAAAGTACATATTTTTGTCAAAAGATGTCCTTGAACTTAAATTCAATTGTTTATTATTGACGTAACAAACAATTTTCTATATAATGCTTTAAACTATTAAAAATCACTTAATAGAACCTTGATCTTCAAAACCTAATGTCATGTTTAAAATCTCCAACTAACGGGAATATTTTAATCAAAGCACACTTAGCTTGTACTATTTAACAACTTTTGCTTTATATACAAAACCAATTTTGAAAATAAGATTTTTTTTTATCCATAGGAATAATATCTAGTCTCTAAATTCTCCATCGACACTCACTCATTTTCAACTTGTTCAAATTTTTACAATATTTGGCATATACCACAATCATGTTTTCTTATACACTTGATTATAACCTTTGATCCAAACCCCAAATTTTACACTGCTACATAATCTCCTTACTATAAAATAAACTCTTTATCAACTATCTTCACATTCACTATCTCTCACAACCTTGATTCTGCTTCAAGATTTTTCATCATCCTCTCAAGAACTAAATTCATATCCTTCACCTTCTCAAACATGAACTAGTTACCCATGATAACCAAACTATTGAAACTTGGTTGTGTGTTGCATCAAACTTAATCCTTAGTTATACATGAGGATTCGATTATCTACCATATTTAAACATTTGATACTAGAAATCTTGGAATATAAACTATTTGCTATAGACACACCTAGAGTCATTAACCTTGTCTAGGACAACACTATTACAACTCGCATGCTATGCTTGATACTTGATTGTTTATATGTACATATTATCAATTTGCAATTTATGTGTGAAATAATTGGTACACTTAATCAAACAACTGGTAGAGGATGAAGTACTTGCTCAACAGTTAGTTGAGTACCAAATAACCTACTCAACGATTGGTAGAGGTCATCATGCCCGCTCAACAGTCGGTAGAGGCCCTACAACCTGCTCAACGACTGGTAGAGGCTATCGCACCTGCTCAACAATCGGTAGAGGTTCTTACTCACTGACTAGTAGAAGTCTTTTTCCTACTCAACAGTTGGACTCATTTTTGGATACATTGTAAACGATTCAATCACAAGGTTATTTTGCATTACTTACATGTGTGTTTAGAGTCATAGAAGGACACAAAACCCTAATGTAAGGTAAATTGGTGATTGCGGTCCGGAACGTAATCATGAATTTACAGGTACATTAAGGTAGTGTGAAATTCTAATAAGGTTTTAGTAGTTCATTTGGTTTTCATATAGCCAATCAATTCATGCATTTCTTATAAGATTCCTAAAACATAAGTTTAGTATTTTGCTAGAGTCATATGATTCTTGCTACTTCAGACGAACCTAATCCAATCCTTAAAACTCACATCTCAAACCTCTTATCCAAATTATTCGAAACAAATTATTCTATTACCTATAAATTCATGTCGTGCCTTAACCCAAACCACAGCTGCCTTAATTTCTACCTAATCAACCTCAAACCTGTGTTTTTAATAACTTCGGGACGAAGTTTCCAAAAGTAGGGGAGACTGTAACATCGCGAATTTCCCCTAATTTTTTTTGATAAAAAGAATGTATTGTTTTAAACAATATATGTTTTAAATACCTTAAACTAATAATTATTTGTATCTCGACACTTTTGTACGTTTTAAAAATATTTCGAGTCACTTTCGGGCTTATATAATCATATTATGAATTTTGAATAATATAGTTTTAGGGAAATAATTTCCAAAAAAAGATTTGTGTGGACCGGGACTCGAACCCGCGTCCACAGCCAACCAACACACAGTGACAACCAACTGAGCCAACTATCATCTTGTGTAGTATTTCAGAAGAAAATAAACTTAACACATTCCTTAAATTGATTAGTCAAAGTCTTAGTCAAACAGTTAAAGTCTTAGTCAAACAGTCAAAGTCTTAGTCAAATAGTCAATTCATCATAAAACCATACTTTATGGTGTTGACCAATTTTAATGGCTAATTGACTCCAAAACTAGTATAAAAACCCACCTATGACCCATTATACTTTGCACCTCTAAATCGATTGTTTCAATCCGATTAAACTTTCCCTCATACCTTTCTTCTATAGTCTATTACTTCTAAAATTGAAGCTTTGATTTTAAGCTCTTGTAATTGGCGAATTGGAAACTTGATATTCTTTCTTTTTCGTTTTCTTCAATTGGGACTAGCTACGTTGTTGAGTCTTTGGGATTCGCCTCGCATACATTCACAACACTTAGAGGATAATTCACCTTAGCCAATGTGAGTTTACATAGCCCCTTTTCTCTTTTACATTTTTTTGGGGTGAAACATGTTTAAACATTTTATACTATCATTTACTCATACTTACTTGTGATTCAATTACACTATCATTCTATCATTTGACTGTAACAAAAAGACACGGTACAATCATTAACAATGATCAAGCCGCCTGTTTAGATAATAGCGCTATAGGTCTGACAAACTCATCCCCCCGCATAAATTCAGGGATGATCGTTAACAGTAACAACATTTAACTAACTTGCGAGTTAGTCCTCAGTCAACACAAGGTTTGATTGTACAAAGACGCATTGTTACATGTCGGACTCATACTCTATCATTATACAACTGTGATTGTTGTACAAACTATTGATATCAATCATATTCGAAAACCTATGTATTCTCACCAACTTTTGTTGACCCAAAATATTTTCAAACTTAACATGTTTCAGGTTCCACTTGCTTGAAGATTTGAGATAATGGTTGAAGATGTGTTCATTGTATTATTCATTTTGATGTATGATTTCTTGTAGAACAATTGTATGTAACTTATTTAAATTATTTAATGAAATTCATTATTCACCATGAGCTACTGAACAATCATCATTACGTGACATCCCGATGTTTCCGCCATCGGTTGGGGTGTTACATGAGGCGCTGTCAACTCGCCTCAACCAGCTGAGCAAAGCATAAGTCAATGCCATCACCGCAGCAGAGTTGCAGCCGCATGAAAGAAGTCTTCCTCAAGCCACCATGGAACAAGTTGATTTCATTGGAACAAACCGCCTGCCAAACAATCCTTACAGTAACACTTATAATCCTGGTCGCGATCATCCAAATCTCGGGTGGAAGAACAACAACAAAACCATGCAGCCACCCGAATCCGGTCAACAAAACAACCAGCAACGCCCACCAAACAACGGTTACCTGTTCGTAGATGAATGGATCGCAAAGCTCGAAGCCAGATCAGCAGCAAGAATGGATGAAAAGTTCAACAACACCGATAAGAGGCTTCAAGGACTCAAGTCCACCATCAGAAATTTGGAGGTACAGCTGGGCGTAATGGCCAAGTCTCTCGCAGAAAGACCCATCGAAAGCCTTCCAAGCAACACTAAAACCAACCCAAAAGCCAATGTTAGTGTCATAACCCTTCGAAGTAGCCGCGTTTATCCTACCCAACCCATTCATAAATGAACCCGCTCCAAACATAACCATTCCCAATATCACCGCACCAGAAAACTCAACTGCTAGTTCACCAATGCCGGCTAATGAAGGGCCTGCAATTAACCAGATTCCTCCAATTGCTCCACTGTAACATTTCGCATTAAATAATTGCACGTTACGACACGTTTTATTATTATTATTTTTGGTGATATTTTGAACCCTAATACAATGATAATTATTCATACATATACATATGTATATATATAGGTTAATAATAATAAAATATATATATATATATATATATATATATATGTATACATAAAAACAGAATCTGCGTAATACTAGCCCACTCCCCACTTTTATTTCCTTGTTGTTCGGAGCCCAGTGTGACCAGCCCAGAATCAGCGGCCCAAAGACTTGGCCCACCTGGAACTAGGCCCAACTCCCCTATTCTCTTCCCTTCACTGTTTTAAAAAAGAAACAAAAAAATGGTTGCTTTTGCCGGGTTTCGAACCCGAGCCAACCACACACCACACACGCACACTAACCACCCGAGCCACACATGTACATTGGTTTAGTTCCAGATCTCTTTATATAAAAAATACACACATAATCTTTTTCCTTTTTTCCTTCCTGGTCGATGAACAGCAGCGAACAGCTATTGACTAAACAAAATCCCATCTTGACTCAATCAAATCAGCTTAATTAACGCGTGATGATCAAGGGTTGACTTGGAGACGTGATTACCGGCCTAACACAAGTCTCTACACGTTCAATTAGCAATTAAAACATACCAATTATTGATAATCGACGCGTCAAACATTCAAGGCTAAGTCAACCTTACCAATTCATCGTTCCAGACGATTACACTATAAATTGATCGTTCCCGAGCATTCCTAACTCGCCACTACATCTCTCTTAACCCCCAATTCTTCACAAAATCTTCTGTTCTTGATTAAACGATCGAACTTTGACTTTTGTGTTGACTGTCTAATCGAACTCGTTTCTGCATTGTAAGTACGAATTTTTTTTGATGGGTTTTAATGATCGACCTATGCACAACATTAACCCTAAGATTAATTGGGTTAATGTTGTGTGAATCGACCAGTTGCAAATCTAGGGCTCGAGATAGTGTATTTGGGGAAGAACAACTGTTACGCGATACCTTATAATCAATTCAAAATGAAAATGTCAACCAACAGATCCATAGATCAGTTGGTTATGTCTAATGCCCTCTACCCAAGCCACGCAGGTTCGAGTCCTGCTGTGGCGAGTTATTTTTTTTTGTTGTTTTGTTTTCAAAACAAATAAATCAATATATATATATATATATATAATTACTAGTATTTTAAAATTAGTTTTAAAATACTAAAACTCATTTAATAATTCTACAAAAATTATTTTTAGTTAAACTGATAAAAAGGTTTAACTTACAATTTTTAGTTTTCAAAAATTTATTTATTTAATATATATAATAAATAAATCAAGTTTATTCCATTTTATTTATAAAATTCTATAAAAATATCAAAACGATCTTATAAAATTCCACAAAAATTATTCTAAGTTTTTATAACAATAAACTTTTCTGAAATGATTTTTATTTCAGAAAAATCATTTATTTAATATTTTTAATCAATTTTTGTTAGTTTTATTCATAATTAAATCATAATAAATCCAATTTTTAATATTTTTGCACCAAAATTTTATACAAATTATTTCTGAATATTTAGAACAGAAATATAATTTTTAAACTAATAATCCCTTAATTTTAGTATTTTTTAATATTAAAGTTAAAATTTGACAATTTGTTATAAATAGAATTAATATTCTATTTTAAAGAAAATAATTTTGTAAAAATTATTTTTATACTTTAAACACATTATTGTGACCATCTTAAATTTAAATTTCATAAAAAGAATTTTTGTTTATTTATTTACAAAAATTCTCTCAATTATCAAACAATTTTAATATTAATCAAACAAGCATTTATCTCCAAATTCGAAGCCCTAGAACGCATACATTTGTAGACTAGATAGACTTATTTATTACCTTATTATAGGGTGATACTTGACATATTTGGGCAACACCACTATTCAATTTTTCAACAGATATAACATTTTACCAAGGTGAGTTTTACATAGCCCCTTTTCTATTTATCACCATTTTTGGGGTGAAACATGTTACAACAATATTTATGCAATTCAATCATCAATGTGTCTATGTGTATTTCTATGTTGCATTATGTCTTGAACATGACTAGGGTAAGCACAATTCTAGCATAAACATTCATCAGCCAAACGGTATACATTGATAAATCTATTGGACTGACAATCCCACCCGGATACGTGCATCCTACAAAGGTTACGTGGGTGTTTGTTACTGCAATTTAAACGAGTGAACCATGAGCGTATGGGATGTACCACAATACAACAGTCACAATGGTTGATTATGCACCCGATTTACTTCTAGTATGTTTTCACATATGGACTAGATTGCCATGACACATGAATTGCACAACAATTTTATTCGATTATCAAAACCTATGTAATTCTCACCAACTTTTGTTGACCCAAAACATTTTCAACTTAACATGTTTCTGGTTCTACTTGCTTGAAGGTTTGAATTGATGCTTGAAGATGTTTGCATAGTTTTATTCAATTTGATGTACAAATTCATAGAACAATTGTATGTAACTTATTTAAAGTAATTAATGAAATTTATTATTCACCATGAGCTACTGAACAATCATCAATACGTGACATCCCGATGTTTCCGCCATCGGTTGGGGTGTTACAGATTGGTATCAGAGCCATGGTTATAGGGAATTAGGTTATTAGAAAAATAATCTAGTCTATAACCATAGGATTTAACCAGTACTTGCTTCTTATACTTGCTATACTCTATCTCCCTCTTACTTCTTATCCCTACTTTTAGCCCTACAAGAAGGTTGCTCTCCATCACTGGATCCACTCCTAGACTAATAAGGCAAAATCCTTAGGTTTAACCTGAACCACCTTGAGATCTCGTCGAAGTTCTAGATTTTAATAACGAACACGTGCAATCTGGAAGGGTGAACGCCTGTATTCGGAGTTTTCTGTCTAGGCTGGCATTGCGCATATATCCCAATCAGACGAGGGACCCGGATGCCTACCTGGGAATTCTCGGGATGAGTGTTCACTTATAGGCTAAAGCATGTCTTCATATGTTATTAGAATCTAAAATCTTTGATAAGTCAACGTTTTCGTTTATTCATTTTAATGAATAAATGATTACATTCCTTATATAACCTCATTCATTTCATTGTATCTCTTACAGATCATGCCTCCACGTCGCAGTGCTCGTCTCAACAGTGGTGAAAATCATGATGAAGGGAGTAGCAATCACAACCATAACCATGACACTAACAACAACAACAACAACAATAATGGTGTCGATGCTCAACTGGCTGCAATCATTTCTCAACAAATGGCGCAGCAAATCGCAACTCTGGTTCCCAACTTACTAGCTCAAGTCATCCAGTTGAACGGCAACGGGAACGGCAACGGCAACGGGAATGGAAATGGAAATCACAACGGGAATGGGAATGGTCATCCAGCCTGTACCCTTAAGCACTTTAATTCTTGCAATCCCCCAAAGTTCAGTGGAGAAGAAGGAGCTACAGGACTCCTACAATGGTTTGAGGGTATTGAGAATACTTTCATCAACAGTGAATGCCCCGACAACTTTAAGGTTCGTTATGCCATGAGTGTTCTTCACAAACGAGCACTCACTTGGTGGAATGAGGAAAAACGCACTCGCGGAGCTGAAGCTGCACTAGCCTTAACTTGGGATCAAGCTAAAGACATTATGAAGGCAGAGTTCTGTCCTCGTAATGAAATTAAGAAGCTGGAAGATGAATTCCATGATCTTGCTTAAGACAGTGGGGAAAACCTTGCTTACAACACTCTGTTACACCACGCCTATGACGGAAACACGTGGCGCGACGGTTCAAGAGGATTAAGCCAAGATTAATGCAAACCACAATAATAATTAAACAAACGGGCATTTATTCAACGCCGATAATTATGTCAAATTATTCGTACATAATCTTAAATTGTTTTTGAAATAAATAAGGAGGCTCCTCCCTATATCCCGAAGTCCATGGGATAGAGAGTTGAGACCCCTTCATGACATTCCAACGCCCGACTTGGAGATTCCCCCGACCCTGCTTGCCATGCTAACCTTCATCAGTCAATTACTTGAAAGATATGTTTGAAAATCGTCAATATATAAATATTGGTGAGTTCACAGGTTTTGATTTAATAAAACTTTATTAAGTGGGGATATCCTTGTTATGACATTTATAGGAGTTGCAAAGTCCTACAATTTACTTGAGCCTATAACCAAACCAAGACAATTAACAATGCCCCCGCCCCAAGTCGTTACTCGGTATTCCTACGACTTGATTTCAGAATACGTGCACCCCAGGCATACGCCGATGCATAATCGACGCTATCGATTTAGGGGTGGGCCTTGTCAGGCACCAATAGTACTATCCAAATATTCCTTTGGTTTCTCTTTCCTGAATTAATGATTATAGTGGGGAGGTCTCAACCCCAAGTGGCGATCTTAACTCAAGTATCCAACCCGTCATACAAATCCCAACATATCTTTCCCCCGTAAAAACGTTAAATAGTTTAGAAATGGGGTCGTGAGACTCACCTGTAACTGTGCTCGGCTCAAAGAAGAAAATAGTAAAGTTTGTGATCCCGCACCTACAAATGTTTCTAGGCGTATAAGTCACTACACCTATAGCGTATGTGCCTTGGCAAGTTGTACACCCAACTTCCCGACCACGTCTTTATCCCAATTCCCGTTTAATAGTTTCGTATCCTAGGTTTAATGGCGATGGATTACCCTTTCCTTAGAAGTCATATATTATTCTTATTAATATTCTTTGTGACTTGTACGCTATTATACTCGACACGACTCTACCCAGCGTATAATTATTTTCCCATTTAAATAATTATACTTAGGATCGTTTCGCTCGATATAATGTGATTTCTTATTATCCGACCCGACTCACTTTGCCACATATTTATTTTCCCATTCAAATAGATATGCTAAGCTCTTGTCGTTCGGTAACATATTCTTAACGCCCGACTAGACTCACCACACCGTACATTTATTTTCCCATTTAAATAAATGTACTAGGATCTTGTCGGTCACTCACACGTTCGCAGGTATATTTCACCTACTCGTCTCGGTTTTCCTTCTCGCATATCTATTTTCCCATTCAAATAGATATACTAGAATTTCGTCGAAAACGAACATATGTACATATACCATCGCGTGGATACTACTTGTTAAGTTCATGTGTCGTTTAGCATTTTTAATTCGTTACGTTGTGTTTTCCTTTCCCCACGAATATTCTTTCTACACTTAGGAAAGTGTTTCGCACGTTTCACCCTTGTTATATATATTTTATTTCCTTAAAATATATATGTATATCTTTATCTTGTCGTAATGGCATTTTTCTCATATGTCCGTTTACGTTAGCTCATGTAACTAAGCTCGTTAGTTAGCGTTTTTCATATTTGTTTCCATTGCGCATTCTTATGGAAAATATACTTTGTATGTTTAGCCCAACTTGTCCAACTTGTAACCCAAAAATGTTTCCGATACTTTTATATTCCCATTTATATAAAAGTATCCATTTTTGTACAAGTTTTCCCAAGTCTTTACTAATATTTTATAAAATCTTATTTTTATAAAATCCTTGTGTTACTTCTTTTATTTTTATAAAACTTCCATTTTTATAAAAATGCTTCTTTTAGTTTACACAAGCAAGTTTCTCATGATTGTCAAAAACTACACTTGGAAAGCTATTATTTATGCTTTCGACACCGAACTCTTCGTTAGTGCATTCTTGGACTAAAGTTTCCAAAATACATATTTTAGTCCCTCGACTTTCCAAGTTATAATATTAGTCCTTTAACTTATATTCGTTGCATTTTTCATCTTATCTTTCATGGTTGGCATTTTCTTCCATTTTAGTGGACTTTGAAGACCCATTTTCTTAATGCTTAGTTGTTTTTACTTCATTTCACTTTTAATGATCTTATAATCCATCATAAATGCTTTTAACATGTTTGTTCCATATTTTTATCCAAAATATCAATTTTTCACTTATTCAAGTGAGTGGACTTTGAATATGGAACTTTTTCATCTATGGTTATTTAACCCATTTTAATCCATTTTTGTCATTAACTTATCATCTTATGATGATTAAAATCATCTTCCATCTCATTCAAGTCCTTCTCATTAATCATACCCAAATCATCAACTTTCTCAAGTGTATGTGCATTTCATCATCTTTTCTCCAAATATTACATTTATTAATATAAATCCAAGATTCATTTAAGTTATTATTATTCTTCCATTTTTATTCTAACAAAACACATTAACTTTATAAAATCCATTTTATTACCCATCAATGTACAACTTGCTTTCAATAGCACAAAACATGAACATCTAAGAATAAAAACAAGGTAATACTTACTACTAGCTCAAGGCTAGGGAAGACAAAAACCTTGGATTTGGGTGAGGTTTAATGTGTTCTTCCAATGGGTTAAGCTCCAAGCTCTTGAACACACAAAGGGGGTTTTGAAGGATGATGATCTAGAGGTGATTTGGAAGAATAAAAATTGAAATAGAAATGTTAATGTAAGGGTGTAAACCCACGGCCACAAGGAAGAAGAAAGAAAGAGTTTTTGTGATTTTGTTCAAGTGTTCTCAAGTGGGTTATATGATCTTTCCTTCAAATCTTCCAAGATTATGCAATCTTGCTTGGATTGGATGGAAGGATTATGGAAGATATTATGTAAGATTATGTAAGATCACCAAATAAGATTTTGGGAGATTAAGGGGTGTTTGGGCCGAGTTTTAGAGAGAGAGAGTGTGGAGAAGATTTGTTAATTTTTACCCAATACACACTCATGCATATAATTCTTATGATTACAAGCCATCCTATTGGGTTAATTAGATAGAAAAAGATATTAATCATATGGAGTGGGTCCCTAGGCCGGCCCCTTGGGTGCCTTGGGTGGGGTCCACCTTGCTAAATATTATCCAATATTATGTTTAAGTCAATCTCGTTCGGGTACCGTCTGGGTATTCTTGGGTCTTTAACCGTGTGTCACCCGAATATTAAAATACCATTAATATTCCTTAAATTTTGCCCAGTTAAATTACTGATAATTTATTTTCAGCTTTTGCCGGGTGAAATTACGTGTTACGCGCGTATCGGGTGCGGTACGCGCACTTTATTCGTTTCCGGGAGATTTGTACAATAAGCTTTCACGTATGGCTTTGGGTTTCCAAAACTCATTATATTTTGTGAAAATATTATTTATTTTATATTCCGTGTGTCCGGGGTTCGTTTCGCTTATTAAATTTTTACCGGGTAATCGCCAGTGTCCATACCGGATAGATTTGCTTGTGCACGATCCTATCATGCTTTGCCATTAAACTTATGCATTCCTATGAATTATTTGGGAACTTTTATCTTTCTAAGACCTCAGTTAAATAATCAGCACATAATTACGTTTAATTACGTTAATCGCGTTTAATTAATTAGTACGGAATTACCTTAATTTTGCCGGTTATTACATTCTCCCCCCGTTAAGAGAATTCCGTCCCGGAATTCACTTCGAGTTCTCCGGTATAGGGGTCTTCTCGAATAGAGCGGGATATTTTTGCTTCATCCGGTCCAGCCTTTCCCACGTGAACTCCGGTCCACGCTTGGCATTCCAACGCACTTTGACCAATCTGATCTTACTGCGTCTTAACTTTTGGACCTTCCAATCGGTTACTTCGATTGGTTCTTCGACAAAGTGTAACTTGTCGTCAATGTGGATTTCGTCTGCGGGGATGATGAGAGTTTCGTCGGTTAAGCACTTCTTCAAGTTCGACACGTGGAACGTGTCATGTACACCGTTAAGTTCCTGTGGTAACTTGAGCTTGTATGCTACGGGGCCTACTCTGGACAGGATTTCGAACGGTCCAACATATCGTGGGTTCAGTTTTTCGCGCTTCCCAAAGCGCGCGACACCTTTCCAAGGTGACACCTTTAGTAGGACCCTGTCTCCGACTTGAAATTCCAAAGGCTTTCGCCTCATATCTGCGTAGCTTTTCTGCCGGTCGCGTGCCGCTTTGAGACGTTCTCTTATCAGAAAGACCTTATCCGTTGTCTCTTGAACAATTTCGGGCCCGGTAAGTTGTTTTTCACCAACTTCAGCCCAACATAGAGGCGATCTACACTTGCGTCCATATAGAGCTTCAAAAGGTGCAGCTTGAATGCTCGTGTGGTAACTGTTGTTATACGAAAATTCTACCAGTGGCAAGTGTGTATCCCAATTTCCGCTGAAATCGATTGCGCATGCCCGTAACATATCTTCCAAAGTCTGGATGGTCCGTTCACTCTGACCATCGGTTTGTGGATGATATGCGGTACTCATGTCAAGGCGAGTACCGAGGGCTTCATTCAAACTTTCCCAAAATCTTGAGGTGAAGCGACTATCTCGATCGGAGATGATGGAAATAGGTACACCGTGCTTTGACACTACTTCCTTAATGTACAAACGGGTCAGTTTCTCCAACTTATCCGTTTTGCAAATCGGGAGGAAGTGTGCGGATTTTGTCAATCGATCAACGATTACCCAGATCATGTCATGGCCGCTTGTTGTCTTGGGTAACTTGGTAATGAAATCCATAGTAATTCGTTCCCATTTCCATTCTGGTATTTCCGGTTGCTGAAGTAAACCGGATGGTCTCTGATGCTCGGCCTTGACCTTCGCGCAAGTCAAGCATCGCGCAACATACGCCGCTATATCTCTCTTGAAATTTGGCCACTAGTAAAATTCCTTCAAATCATGGAACATCTTGTCTGCTCCAGGGTGAACCGAATATCGCGAACTGTGGGCTTCGGCTAATACTAGTTCACGCAATCCACCATACATTGGTACCCAAATCCTGTTCATGAAATACAGGGCTTGATCCGCTTTTGGCTCTAGTGAATCAACCATCTTTCGCAATCTTTCACCTTTGACATTCTCGGGTTTAAGAGCGTTAGTTTGAGCTTCACGAATCCGGTCCGTCAGGTTCGTGTGGATGGTTAGACCCAAGGCTCGGACACGCAATGGCTTAACCCGTTCCTTGTGACTCAAGGCGTCGGCTACAACGTTCGCCTTCCCGGGATGGTACTTTATCTCACAATCGTAATCGTTCAATAACTCGACCCATCGCCGTTGTCGCATGTTCGATTCCTTTTGGTCGAAGATGTGCTGCAAACTTTTATGATCGGTGAAGATTGTACACTTGGTTCCGTATAGATAATGTCTCCATATCTTGAGCGCGAATACCACGGCTCCCAATTCCAGATCATGTGTGGTGTAATTCTTCTCGTGAAGCTTTAGTTGTCTGGAAGCATATGCTATGACCTTCTCTCGTTGCATCAATACACAACCCAATCCCTGATGAGAGGCGTCACAGTAAACCACGAAGTCTTCCGTACCATCGGGGAGTGATAGTATCGGGGCGCCACATAACTTATCCTTTAGCAATTGAAATGCTGCTTCTTGCTTTTCCGTCCATTCGAACTTCTTATCCTTTTGGGTTAGCATGGTTAAAGCCTGTGCTATCTTTGAAAAGTTCTCGATGAACCTCCTGTAGTAACCCGCAAGGCCAAGAAATTGTCGTACTTCAGTAGGAGTTCTAGGGGCGTCCCAATTCTTGATTGCTTCGATCTTGGCGGGATCGACATGTATACCCTTTTCATTCACTACGTGGCCTAAGAAATGAACCTCTCGGATCCAAAAGTCACATTTCGAGAACTTAGCATAGAGCTTCTCTTTGCGTAGTACCTCGAGGATTAACCGAAGATGATCCTCGTGTTCTTCCTTAGTGCATGAGTAGATCAAGATATAATCAATGAAGACAATGACAAATTTGTCCAAGTATGGCTTACACATGCGATTCATCAAATCCATGAAAACAGCTGGTGCGTTGGTTAAACCGAATGGCATAACCAGAAACTCATAGTGCCCATAACGAGTCCTGAATGCTGTTTTTGGCACGTCTTCATCTTGGATACGCAACTGATGATAGCCGGACCTTAGATCAATCTTGGAGTAGAAGTTGGATCCTTGAAGTTGATCAAACAAATCGTCGATCCTGGGAAGAGGATAGCGATTTTTAATGGTTAGCTTGTTCAGTTCTCGATAGTCAATGCACATTCGAAAAGTGCCATCCTTCTTCTTTACAAATAAGACGGGAGCTCCCCAGGGTGAGAAGCTAGGCCTTATGAAACCTTTGTCCAACAACTCCTGCAGTTGACCAGACAGTTCTTGCATCTCAGAAAGAGCTAGGCGATATGGCGATCGCGCTACGGGTGCAGCTCCTGGAACAAGGTCGATGCGGAACTCGACTTGTCGGGGTGGTGGCAGTCCCGGCAAATCTTCTGGGAACACATCTGGAAAGTCTCTGGCTATTGGAATGTCTTCTAACTTTCGCTCGTCGACCTTCTTATCTACTACGTGCGCCAAGAATGCGACGAGACCTTTCCTTAGACACTTCCTGGCTTTCATGCTGGTAATAATTCTCAACGGCGTTCCACGCCTTTCCCCTTGGATCGATAGGGTTTCACCGATTGCGAGGGGAACTTGAATTACTTTGTCATTGCAAACAACGACGGCGCGGTGTGCGGATAGCCAATCCATGCCAACGACTAGGTTGAAACTACCCAGTACGACTGGCAATAGATCAATGCCAAACTCATGACCACAAAGATCCAACTTACAATCCTTCGCTACTTCTCGAGTTTCTATAGTCTTACCGTTAGCCAGTTCTATAGAGTATGGTGTGTCTAGCTTACTAGTTTTTAGTCCAAGTAATCTTTTAAATTCGACAGATACGAAGCTAAAATCGGCGCCAGTATCAAACAATACTAAAGCATAATGACCATTTAGAGGGAACGTACCAGTGACCAAATTAGGGTCTTGTCGTGCATCACCGGCACTAATCACGAATGCCCGCCCACGGGCTTGGTTGTTGAGTTTGGGGCAATCCCTCTTCCAATGATCGAGCGATCCACATGAGAAACAGGGCCTCGCTCCTCCGTTCTTTGGCGCTCCTAACCTGCAGTCTTCTGTCTTGTGCCCAGAACGACGGCACTTACCGCAGATCACTTCGTTCTTGCCCTGGTAACCTTGCTTTCCATTGTTTCCACGTCCAGTGGCCACATACCCTTTCCCTTTCTTTCCTGAACCTCCTGATGATCCATCCTTTTTCCTCTCATCGCGCTTACGTTTCCCAAACCTTGGCTTATTTCCCTGTTCGCTTGACCCAACGGCTGAACTCGTACCCAGATTCTTACCCTCAACACTGCTGGACTCAGTAAGCTTCAGTCCTGATACTTTTCGGATTAGGGTGCCCATTCGAATGGCGTCTTCAGTGAGGCTTAAGGCGAGGTCGATAGCTTCGCGCATGGTCGTGGGTTTGGAAGCAGTGACCATGCCGCGTATCTGTGGTGCCAGTCCGAATAGGTATCTTTCCACCTTCTTGCTTTCCGGGGTGACCAAGCGAGGCACTAACCGGGAGAGATCATGAAACCTGGACGTCTACCCAGCTACGTCCGATCCAACCATGGTGAGGTTCCAGAACTCAGTTTCTAGCTTCTGCACTTCACTCGCCGGGCAGTACTCGGCGATCATTAGTTCCTTCAACTCCAACCATGACAAGGAGTAAGCAGCATCGTCTCCCAGTGTTTGCACTTGGTTGTTCCACCATGTCAGAGCTTGGTCTAGAAACAGGTTAGTGGCGTACATGACAGCCTGTCGCGGGGTACAGCTGCTGATACGAATCACCGCTTCGGTTTTCTCGAACCACTTGACTAGTCCGACAGAACCTTTAGTGCCGCTGAAGTTGAGCGGTTTGCAGTCCAGAAAAGCTTTGAACGTGCAGCCACGCTCTCGCGAGGCCGTTTCTGCAATAATAAAGTAACATGTTATTATGAGGTAGGAGTTTTACGAAAACTCCTGTTGCATATATCCGAAGTCTTCTTACCGGTAGGGGAGGTTTCGCGTCGGTCGCTCCCTGTTCGATCTCGCGACCTTTCGGTGCGCGTGGCATTGTGTTCCGCGAGAGCTTGGGCGATGCGTCCCGAAACTAGGGCTTCAAGCTCCTTGGGTGTCGTGGGTAGTCTTTCATTTCCACTGTTGCTTTGGGTGGCTGGTGCCATTTTTCTTCAATAATCATTATCAAAGGTTAATTTGGCGATCATTCATACAATATCGTCGTACATAAAGTATAAATAACAACACAACACACGAACACAATAATCACCATAACAACATCACACAATCACAATATAAACAGAACAGGTAATAATAATCGTAGACAATCATAACACATATTTTACCATAACAAAATTTTCATTAATTTCAATACCATGAGTACAATGATTTGTTCATAATAACAAAAACCGAGGATACATTCCTCATACATTGCTCTTTTTGAAATACACTAGAAATATAATGTCATATACCGGCACAATCCCGCTCGGCTAGGCAAAAATGCAGATGGGTGTTATAACCCATACTGTGCTATCATACTACTACTACTACTACTACTACTACTACTACTACTACTACTACTACTATGTCCGTATGTGATCCCCCAAGCGTCCCTGATGTATCGCTACTGTGGTGGCGGCGGCGGCGGGTACTGATACTGGGGTGCGCACATGCTAATGGTCATACTAATCGCCATAATGCGATCGTACAAGAATTGGCGATGCGCAAAGTGTGCGTCGCCCGTAATCCCACAATGAGCGTCCATGCTCAGCAACTCCTCAGCATAATGTGCCAGCGCGTCTCTGGCATCGATGATCCTGGCCCACATGAGCTGGGCCTGCTGCTCCATCTGACTCACGGTGCGCTGCACCGTGTCGGTGAGAGTCTGGAAATCTCTCTCCAAGGAGATCACCGTGGACCATGCGGGTCCCGACAATGGGGCCATCCCGTGGGGCTGCGACGGCCCAGGGATGTTAGTATACGTCGGCTGGGATGGGCCGACGATATCAGGTATGGGAAGGGGTGTGAAGGGTGGGGCAAAGCCCGGTAATCCGGTGAAGAAATAGGGTGGTACCTGGTATGGGTCTCCCGCACCTAGAGTATACGGTGCAAATGGGGGTATCAGAAAAGGGGCTCCTGCATCCATAGTGAATGGTGCAGGTGGTGGTGTAGGGAGCATCTCGGGTAGGGGTGGTAGTGTGGGAAAGGTGGTGATAGGTAGTGTCATGGATACTGGTGAGGGGACTATAAGCTCGGCGAGTGGGACCATGAGGGGCTGTGTGACAGCGACCCACTCTGGAGCGGATATCACGGTGGTAGGGGTGGGAGGGCTAGCAGTGGCGTGAGCTGCCAAACCTGCTCGGTGCAGCAGGGCTGAGCTGCCCTCAAGGATGTGCCCAGTAGAAGCTGGCCCATCCTGTGGTACGGGCTCGGGTATGGCGGGTAGGGCGGCTGGGGCAGTGGTGGAATGCCCTATCATCGGAGCGACGTGCTCCTCCTGGTCTGCTGGTGGGATCGGCACAGCAATGTGCTCTACCGATGCGGTCGACTCATCATCGGAGTCATCCGAGATCCACCCGTTGTGTCGTCGGCAAACGGGCACGAGCCTCATGCCCGAGGGAACGGGGATAAGTGGGGTGGGTAAGGGCTCACGATCGACAGGTGCGTGTCGGTCGTATGGAGACTCAACGGTCTCCGACTGCGTGGGGACAGGCCTCGATGGACCTGCACAGCCTACAGGGAAGTCCCTGACGGCTCGGAGGGGAAGTGCTGGCAGTGGTGCTGCCTGGAATGGCACTAGAGGCAAGTCAGCCTGTGGTGCCTCGGCCATCGGCAGGTCGGCTACGGCGGCCACGTCGCCTCCAGCGGGGGCCCACGCTGGGTCCTTGCTCGGGTACGTCTAGTCGGAGCTGTCTCCGCCTGCGCCCTCTATGGCGGCGTCAACCTCCATGTCGTCATCCTCAGGATCGAGTACCACAACCTCGATCGGCTCTACTGGCGGTGCTGGGATGATCTGAATGCTACTGTCGTAGCTCGGTGCTACGCTCCCTGCGTCTGACATCCTGGCAAAAGAACCGTACTAATATTTAAGTATTATTCGTTAGACAGTTAAGGCACACATCTACGGTACTCTTCCTAACCTTGTAATACTAAGATAACACGTATTCTTACCCATGGCTAGCTTGGTCGGAATCTCCACATACCCAAATGGTCGTTGGAAAAATTAGTTTATTGCGTTTCGCATTTATTTTGAAAGCTTTTAACTTTTGAACCAAATCCGGTTATAGTTTAGATTTTAAAAATGCTAATTCGCTATAACCTTGGCTCTGATACCACTTTCTGTCACACCACGCCTATGGCGGAAACACGTGGCGCGACGGTTCAAGAGGATTAAGCCAAGATTAATGCAAACCACAATAATAATTAAACAAACGGGCATTTATTCAACACCGATAATTATGTCAAATTATTCGTACATAATCTTAAATTGTTTTTGAAATACATAAGGAGGCTCCTCCCTATATCCCGAAGTCCATGGGATAGAGAGTTGAGACCCCTTCATGACATTCCAACGCCCGACTTGGAGATTCCCCCGACCCTGCTTGCCATGCTAACCTTCATCAGTCAATTACCTGAAAGATATGTTTGAAAATCGTCAATATATAAATATTGGTGAGTTCACAGGTTTTGATTTAATAAAACTTTATTAAGTGGGGATATCCTTGTTATGACATTTATAGGAGTTGCAAAGTCCTACAATTTACTTGAGCCTATAACCAAACCAAGACAATTAACAATGCCCCCGCCCCAAGTCGTTACTCGGTATTCCTACGACTTGATTTCAGAATACGTGCACCCCAGGCATACGCCGATGCATAATCGACGCTATCGATTTAGGGGTGGGCCTTGTCAGGCACCAATAGTACTATCCAAATATTCCTTTGGTTTCTCTTTCCTGAATTAATGATTATAGTGGGGAGGTCTCAACCCCGAGTGGCGATCTTAACTCAAGTATCCAACCCGTCATACAAATCCCAACATATCTTTCCCCCATAAAAACGTTAAATAGTTTAGAAATGGGGCCGTGAGACTCACCTGTAACTGTGCTCGGCTCAAAGAAGAAAATAGTAAAGTTTGTGATCCCGCACCTACAAATGTCTGTAGGTGTATAAGTCACTACACCTATAGCGTATGTGCCTTGGGAAGTTGTACACCCAACTTCCCGACCACGTCTTTATCCCAATTCCCGTTTAATAGTTTCGTATCCTAGGTTTAATGGCGATGGATTACCCTTTCCTTACAAGTCATATATTATTCTTATTAATATTCTTTGTGACTTGTACGCTATTATACTCGACACGACTCTACCCAGCGTATAATTATTTTCCCATTTAAATAATTATACTTAGGATCGTTTCGCTCGATATAATGTGATTTCTTATTATCCGACCCGACTCACTTTGCCACATATTTATTTTCCCATTCAAATAGATATGCTAAGCTCTTGTCGTTCGGTAACATATTCTTAACGCCCGACTAGACTCACCACACCGTACATTTATTTTTCCATTTAAATAAATGTACTAGGATCTTGTCGGTCACTCACACGTTCGCAGGTATATTTCACCTACTCGTCTCGGTTTTCCTTCTCGCATATCTATTTTCCCATTCAAATAGATATACTAGAATTTCGTCGAAAACGAGCATATGTACATATACCATCGCGTGGATACTACTTGTTAAGTTCATGTGTCGTTTAGCGTTTTTAATTCGTTACGTTGTGTTTTCCTTTCCCCACGAATATTCTTTCTACACTTAGGAAAGTGTTTCGCACGTTTCACCCTTGTTATATATATTTTATTTCCTTAAAATATATATGTATATCTTTATCTTGTCGTAATGGCATTTTTCTCATATGTCCGTTTACGTTAGCTCATGTAACTAAGCTCGTTAGTTAGCGTTTTTCATATTTGTTTCCATTGCGCATTCTTATGGAAAATATACTTTCTATGTTTAGCCCAACTTGTCCAACTTGTAACCTAAAAATGTTTCCGATACTTTTATATTCCCATTTATATAAAAATATCCATTTTTGTACAAGTTTTCCCAAGTCTTTACTAATATTTTATAAAATCTTATTTTTATAAAATCCTTGTGTTACTTCTTTTATTTTTATAAAACTTCCATTTTTATAAAAATGCTTCTTTTAGTTTACACAAGCAAGTTTCTCATGATTGTCAAAAACTACACTTGGAAAGCTATTATTTATGCTTTCGACACCGAACTCTTCGTTAGTGCATTCTTGGACTAAAGTTTCCAAAATACATATTTTAGTCCCTCGACTTTCCAAGTTATAATATTAGTCCTTTAACTTATATTTGTTGCCTTTTTCATCTTATCTTTCATGGTTGGCATTTTCTTCCATTTTAGTGGACTTTGAAGACCCATTTTCTTAATGCTTAGTTGTTTTTACTTCATTTCACTTTTAATGATCTTATAATCCATCCTAAATGCTTTTAACATGTTTGTTCCATATTTTTATCCAAAATATCAATTTTTCACTTATTCAAGTGAGTGGACTTTGAATATGGAACTTTTTCATCTATGGTTATTTAACCCATTTTAATCCATTTTTGTCATTAACTTATCATCTTATGATGATTAAAATCATCTTCCATCTCATTCAAGTCCTTCTCATTAATCATACCCAAATCATCAACTTTCTCAAGTGTATGTGCATTTCATCATCTTTTCTCCAAATATTACATTTATTAATATAAATCCAAGATTCATTTAAGTTATTATTATTCTTCCATTTTTATTCTAACAAAACACATTAACTTTATAAAATCCATTTTATTACCCATCAATGTACAACTTGCTTTCAATAGCACAAAACATGAACATCTAAGAATAAAAACAAGGTAATACTTACTACTAGCTCAAGGCTAGGGAAGACAAAAACCTTGGATTTGGGTGAGGTTTAATGTGTTCTTCCAATGGGTTAAGCTCCAAGCTCTTGAACACACAAAGGGGGTTTTGAAGGATGATGATCTAGAGGTGATTTGGAAGTATACAAATTGAAAGAGAAATATTAATGTAAGGGTGTAAACCCACGGCCACAAGGAAGAAGAAAGAAAGTGTTTTTGTGATTTTGTTTAAGTGTTCTCAAGTGGGTTATATGATCTTTCCTTCAAATCTTCCAAGATTATGCAATCTTGCTTGGATTGGATGGAAGGAGTATGGAAGATATTATGTAAGATTATGTAAGATCACCAAATAAGATTTTGGGAGATTAAGGGGTGTTTGGGCCGAGTTTTAGAGAGAGAGAGAGAGTGGAGAAGATTTGTTAATTTTTACCCAATACACACTCATGCATATAATTCTTATGATTACAAGCCATCCTATTGGGTTAATTAGATAGAAAAAGATATTAATCATATGGAGTGGGTCCCTAGGCCGGCCCCTTGGGTGCCTTGGGTGGGGTCCACCTTGCTAAATATTATCCAATATTATGTTTAAGTCAATCTCGTTCGGGTACCGTCCGGGTATTCTTGGGTCTTTAACCGTGTGTCACCCGAATATTAAAATACCATTAATATTCCTTAAATTTTGCCCAGCTAAATTACTGATAATTTATTTTCAGCTTTTTCCGGGTGAAATTACGTGTTACGCGCGTATCGGGTGCGGTACGCGCACTTTATTCGTTTCCGGGAGATTTGTACAATAAGCTTTCACGTATGGCTTTGGGTTTCCAAAACTCATTATATTTTGTGAAAATATTATTTATTTTATATTCCGGGTGTCCGGGGTTCGTTTCACTTATTAAATTTTTACCGGGTAATCGCCAGTGTCCATACCGGATAGATTTGCTTGTGCACGATCCTATCATGCTTTGCCATTAAACTTATGCATTCCTATGCATTATTTGGGAACTTTTATCTTTCTAAGGCCTCAGTTAAATAATCAGCACATAATTACGTTTAATTACGTTAATCGCGTTTAATTAATTAGTACGGAATTACCTTAATTTTGCCGGTTGTTACATTCTCCCCCGTTAAGAGAATTCCGTCCCGTAATTCACTTCGAGTTCTCCGGTATAGGGGTCTTCTCGAATAGGGCGGGATATTTTTGCTTCATCCGGTCCCGCCTTTCCCACGTGAACTCCGGTCCACGCTTGGCATTCCAACGCACTTTGACCAATCTGATCTTACTGCGTCTTAACTTTTGGACCTTCCAATCGGTTACTTCGATTGGTTCTTCGACGAAGTGTAACTTGTCGTCAATGTGGATTTCGTCTGCGGGGATGATGAGAGTTTCGTCGGTTAAGCACTTCTTCAAGTTCGACACGTGGAACGTGTCATGTACACCGTTAAGTTCCTGTGGTAACTTGAGCTTGTATGCTACGGGGCCTACTCTGGACAGGATTTCGAACGGTCCAACATATCGTGGGTTCAGTTTTCCGCGCTTCCCAAAGCGCGCGACACCTTTCCAAGGTGACACCTTTAGTAGGACCCTGTCTCCGACTTGAAATTCCAAAGGCTTTCGCCTCATATCTGCGTAGCTTTTCTGCCGGTCGCGTGCCGCTTTGAGACGTTCTCTTATCAGAAAGACCTTATCCGTTGTCTCTTGAACAATTTCGGGCCCGGTAAGTTGTTTTTCACCAACTTCAGCCCAACATAGAGGCGATCTACACTTGCGTCCATATAGAGCTTCAAAAGGTGCAGCTTGAATGCTCGTGTGGTAACTGTTGTTATACGAAAAGTGCAAGGTCAGGAATTTTGCAATAGACACCACTGCCCCACCCAACAAGAAACAATACAACGGGAAGCTACCTAAGTGTGACACCTGCCAGTATCACCATCCAACTCAAGTTCCCTGCCGACAGTGCACCAATTGCCAAAGGTATGGGCATCTTGTAGATGCTTGTCGAATCCCTGCTACAAACGCTCCTGATGCTCCTAGTAACCCCGCTAGAGACCCTTCAGCTACTTAAACCCCACCATTTGAATAATGTCTACCTATATAATTCTATGTATTGACACTTTTTAATTCAAGTAATAAATTCAAGTATTATCATAACATCTGTGTGCATGCTTGTTTGAATGCTATATCTATAATCATACTTGCTTACTTGTACAACAATTAGTTGACTACCAAACAACCTACTTAACGATTGGTAGAGGTCATCATGTCTTTCCAACAGTCGGGAGAGGCCCTACCACCTGCTCAACGACTGGTGGGGACTATCAGACCTGCCCAACAACCGGTAAAGTCATAAAAGGACGCAAAACCTTAATGTAAGGTAAATTGGTAATTACGGTCCGGAATGTAATCATGAATTTACAGGTACATTAAGGTAGTGAGGAATTTTATCAAGGTTTTCAGTAGTCGACCAATTGTAAACCTGGTGTCTTTCTTTAACTTCGGGACGAAGTTCCTAAAAGTAGGGGAGACTGTAACATTTCGCATTAAATAATTGCACGTTACGACACGTTTTATTATTATTATTTTTGGTGATATTTTGAACCCTAATACAATGATAATTATTCATACATATACATATGTATATATATAGGTTAATAATATTAAATAAATATATATATATATATATATATATATATATGTATACATAAAAACAGAATCTGCGTAATACTAGCCCACTCCCCACTTTTATTTCCTTGTTGTTCGGAGCCCAGTGTGACCAGCCCAGAATCAGCGGCCCAAAGACTTGGCCCACCTGGAACCAGGCCCAACTCCCCTATTCTCTTCCCTTCACTGTTTTAAAAAAGAAACAAAAAAATGGTTGCTTTTGCCGGGTTTCGAACCCGAGCCAACCACACACCACACACGCACACTAACCACCCGAGCCACACATGTACATTGGTTTAGTTCCAGATCTCTTTATATAAAAAATACACACATAATCTTTTTCCTTTTTTCCTTCCTGGTCGATGAACAGCAGCGAACAGCTATTGACTAAACAAAATCCCATCTTGACTCAATCAAATCAGCTTAATTAACGCGTGATGATCAAGGGTTGACTTGGAGACGTGATTACCGGCCTAACACAAGTCTCTACACGTTCAATTAGCAATTAAAACATACCAATTATTGATAATCGACGCGTCAAACATTCAAGGCTAAGTCAACCTTACCAATTCATCGTTCCAGACGATTACACTATAAATTGATCGTTCCCGAGCATTCCTAACTCGCCATTACATCTCTCTTAACCCCCAATTCTTCACAAAATCTTCTGTTCTTGATTAAACGATCGAACTTTGACTTTTGTGTTGACTGTCTAATCGAACTCGTTTCTGCATTGTAAGTACGAATTTTTTTTGATGGGTTTTAATGATCGGCCTATGCACAACATTAACCCTAAGATTAATTGGGTTAATGTTGTGTGAATCGACCAATTGCAAATCTAGGGCTCGAGATAGTGTATTTGGGGAAGAACAACTGTTACGCGATACCTTATAATCAATTCAAAATGAAAATGTCAACCAACAGATCCATAGATCAGTTGGTTATGTCTGATGCCCTCTACCCGAGCCACGCAGGTTCGAGTCCTGCTGTGGCGAGTTATTTTTTTTTTTTTGTTGTTTTGTTTTCAAAACAAATAAATCAATATATATATATATATATATATATATATATATATATATAATTACTAGTATTTTAAAATTAGTTTTAAAATACTAAAACTCATTTAATAACTCTACAAAAATAATTTTTAGTTAAACTGATAAAAAGGTTTAACTTACAATTTTTAGTTTTCAAAAATTTATTTATTTAATATATATAATAAATAAATCAAGTTTATTCCATTTTATTTATAAAATTCTATAAAAATATCAAAACGATCTTATAAAATTCCACAAAAATTATTCTAAGTTTTTATAACAATAAACTTTTCTGAAATGATTTTTATTTCAGAAAAATCATTTATTTAATATTTTTAATCAATTTTTGTTAGTTTTATTCATAATTAAATCATAATAAATCCAATTTTTAATATTTTTGCACCAAAATTTTATACAAATTATTTCTGAATATTTAGAATAGAAATATAATTTTTAAACTAATAATCCCTTAATTTTAGTATTTTTAATATTAAAGTTAAAATTTGACAATTTGTTATAAATAGAATTAATATTCTATTTTAAAGATAATAATTTTGTAAAAATTATTTTTATACTTTAAACACATTATTGTGATCATCTTAAATTTAAATTTCATAAAAAGAATTTTTGTTTATTTATTTACAAAAATTCTCTCAATTATCAAACAATTTTAATATTAATCAAACAAGCATTTATCTCCAAATTCGAAGCCCTAGAACGCATACATTTGTAGACTAGATAGACTTATTTATTACCTTATTATAGGGTGATACTTGACACATTTGGGCAACACCACTATTCAATTTTTCAACAGATATAACATTTTACCAAGGTGAGTTTTACATAGCCCCTTTTCTATTTATCACCATTTTTGGGGTGAAACATGTTACAACAATATTTATGCAATTCAATCATCAATGTGTCTATGTGTATTTCTATGTTGCATTATGTCTTGAACATGACTAGGGTAAGCATAATTCTAGCATAAACATTCATCAGCCAAACGGTATACATTGATAGATCTATTGGACTGACAATCCCACCCGGATACGTGCCTCCTACAAAGGTTACGTGGGTGTTTGTTACTGCAATTTAAACGAGTGAACCATGAGCGTATGGGATGTACCACAATACAACAGTCACAATGGTTGATTATGCACCCGATTTACTTCTAGTATGTTTTCACATATGGACTAGATTGCCATGACACATGAATTGCACAACAATTTTATTCGATTATCAAAACCTATGTAATTCTCACCAACTTTTGTTGACCCAAAACATTTTCAACTTAACATGTTTCAAGTTCTACTTGCTTGAAGGTTTGAATTGATGCTTGAAGATGTTTGCATAGTTTTATTCAATTTGATGTACAAATTCATAGAACAATTGTATGTAACTTATTTAAAGTAATTAATGAAATTTATTATTCACCATGAGCTACTGAACAATCATCAATACGTGACATCCCGATGTTTCCGCCATCGGTTGGGGTGTTACATCCACCACCAGAACCACCAGCAAAGGTAGTACGGAGGGAATATCGGCCCCACATACCTTATCCCGGTCAATTGATGACACAAAAGACGGATGAGCAGTACCAGAAATTCACTGAACTCCTAAGTCAAATCCATGTCAACTTGCCTTTTATAGAAGTCATTCAGCAAATGCCCAAGTACTCCAAATTCCTGAAGAACTTCTTGAGCAACAATAATAATCTCGAGGCAGCGGTCAAAGGAAACGCACTAGAGTGTGTGGCACTACTCCAGCAAAATCTTCCTCCAAAGCTGACCGACCTAGGGAAATTTTCTTTACCATGCTCCATAGGCAATTTGCCCACAAACTATGCCTTAGCAGATCCAGGTGCGAGTGTGAATGTTATGCCCACTTATATCTACAAGCAACTCAATTTGGGCGACCTGCGACCGTTGATAGCTACGATCGAGTTGGCGGATGGTACCATAAAGAAACCTGAGGGGATTGTTGAAAATTTGCTCATCAAAATAGAGAAGTATGTTTTCCCCGTCGACTTTGTCATCCTCAACATGGGCGAGAGTAATGTTCTTATTATTCTCGGCCGACCATTCTTAGCTACCGCCAGAGCCACAATAGATATGAGTGAGGGAATTCTTACACTTCGGGTTAGGAATAACAAGTTGCACTACACGGCCGGTGGGAGAGAATATGAGCCTGAAGACCCATTTGACGTGGCCCACTTCATTGATAAGCAATTAGATTATCAACTGAAGAAGACCAAAGGTACAGCAGTAGCACCACCGGAAGAATCAGCGGTAGGGCTTGACAACACCAAGTGTATAGATGAATATTTGGACAGTCGTCAAAGGACTGGATGGAAAAAGAAGAACCCGCGAAAGAGAAACACCACCAGAGTCCAAAGACGTGAAACGTGGCGCTACGCGTTTTGTCCGGCCAAAGACGTGAAACATGGCGCTACCGTGGAGGCAGCCCGGATTAGTAGCTTAGGATGAATAAGTTGAGAGGTTGGTGCATATGGTAGACGAGTCCGTCAAGAACCATCAGGTATGGTCGTTCACTCTTGATACTTTTTATCACCAAGGTATGCCCTCTCGGCATTAGGACCAGTAGCTTGTTTTTATTTTTATTTTTATTCTCGTACTAATAACTATTGAAGTTCATGCCAAGGGGTTTCTCTCAAGATAGCAGACAAGGCAGCTGCGGGGATCAACCGCACGCAGACCGTTGGAAGATGAAAAGGGGAGACTCTTGTTCCTTTTGACTTGCCCACTTTTCTTTGCACATACATATATTACTATGATTAATTTAAAATTGTGTAAAAGAATTAAGTGTGAGGTATTTAAAATTTTTATAAAAATTTAAAACACCTCAAAGCAGTCAGCAAACCGTAACAAAAAGGCAATGTTTTTAAAAGAAGTTTTTAGCAACAAAAACATTTTCAAACCCTTTGAGTTGGCCCAATGATTTTGCGGGAGATTAGGGAGGTTTTTGGTAGACGAAAAGAGCAGCTTAGGGTGTTCACAATTCCTTAAACAACCCTTACCCTTTTCCATGTGAGCATTATTGAGCCTTATCGAGCACACCATTTCATATATATATTTTACACATGCTCGTTCAGTTGTTTTGAGAGATATTCCCCAATTGGTATGACCCGTTTAGAACTTGTGTGACTTATGCGCTACGAGACCGCATCAGAGGAGAGTGTGTGAAATTGATTTAGGCACCTAGGACTCACCCGATCCGTTACTACTAGCCTTTCATATATTTTCCCCAACCCTAGCCACCCATTTTTGTGCCTTAGCCTTTTCATTTCCTTACGTTCATTTAGCCCCTGCCATGACGAAATTAGGGAGGTGTTTAGGCGTTGAGGAAGCTCTTTGGCAATTTTGGGACATTGAAGCGAAAGCCGCACATCAAGAAGCAAGAATCAAGAATCGAGATCGTGAAGAGGCTACAAAAGGAAGCCATTAGAAGAGCATACCATGTGTTAGCCATCACCCAGTAAGCACCATGAGAAATTTGTGTTTTATTTATAAGAAAAAAGTGTGTGTGTGTGTGAATAAGAGAATCAAGGGAACTTCAAAAAGAAAAGTTTTGAAATATTGTCTGAAGAGACAAAGTATCGACCCGACCTAGTGGAGGCTATTAGGCAGCCCTCGCGCCAAACGATTCATGAGAGAAGGCCGCAGTTGAGCTACGAAGTCCAAGGAAAAGATTAGCAAAGCCAACTTGAGAAGATCACCGAGATTCCAACAAACATCTTAAGCACCGAACCCGAAATCAGTCATGGTGGTAGATGTAACAACCCGACACAGACCCCTAAATTTTTTTCGCGTTTTAGTACCGTTTTATTGTAAATAATAACTAAATAAATATTAGAAGTAAATATATTAAGCAAGAAGATTATGAATGAAACTGAAAGCCGAACCAAATAATATAATGATATTATTATAATACACGTTATGTGACCGAGTTAATACGCGATAACACACCCAATCGGGATCGGGTGAGTCATCAAGAGGAAGACACTTGTCCTCCCCTTTCTTTTGACAACACACCCTTTTCCCTTTTATAAAATCACACACACATACATCTGTGTGTAGGGGTGTTCAAAACCGGATATCCGAAAATTTGGATATCCGAAATTTTGGGATAGCTGGTTTCACTATCCGAATCCGTATCCGAAATTCGGATATCCGAAATTTCGGATATCCAATCGGATTGTGAATCGGATATCCGAATATCCGATTTATTATAATATATTTTATTTTATATGTTTTATATATAAATTTTCGGATATTTCGGATAGTTTTGGATATATTTCGGATATTTTTTTTGGATATTTTTAGATATTTAGGATATTTTCGGATATTTCGGATATCTTCAGATATTTTCGGATATTCGGATATTTTGGATATCCGATAAAAAAACTTTTATAAATTTTCGGATATCCGAAATATCCGAAAAAATTTAAAATCACTATCCGAATCCGAATCCGAAAATTCGGATATCCGAATTTCGGATATCCGGTTTTTCGGATAGTTTCGGATTCGGATATCGGATATTTCGGATCAGATTTTCGGAATCGGATATTTTTGAACACCCCTATCTGTGTGTGCATTCTCATCTCATAACCACACACATATATAGAGAGAGAAACAAAGAGTTGAGAGGAAAAAAGAGAAGCTGTTGAGCTTCCGACCGCCGTCAGCGGCGGAGCTCCGGCTGTCGGATTCCAAACAACACCCACACCACCATCACTCATCAAGAGAGATCGAAGGGAGAGAGAGAGACGAGGGAAGGAGAGGAACCGAAGAGAGAGAGAGAGAGAGAGAGAGAGAGAGAGAGAACCAGCTGTGGTGGTTCCAAACGGCGGTGGCGCCGCCTCTGTGACCAGATCTTTTCCACACCAAGGTAAACCCAATAGCTCGTTGAGGTTGTTGACGATCTGATTGGGTTTGGGTATAATGCATCGGTGGAGGTGGGTTTCTGTTTAGGGTTCCTCGAAGATAAAGTGAAGGTTGATGACGAGGGCAGATGGTGGTCCGGTGGCCAAGGGCAGCAGGTTATAGTGGTGGTTGTTATGACGGTGGTGGTGGTTCTCCGGTGCTGAGCGATGGCGGTCACAAGTGGTGGTGGCGGCTGTCTTAGAAGTGGATAGGTGGTTGATGTTGTTAGACTACTATCGGGTCAGAGAAGATGGGTCAAACCGAGTGTTAACACAGTCAACAACTTAACTGTCCGGTCAAAAGAAGTCAACTCAGTCAACCGAACCGTAACCTGATCGTGAGGTATAACAAAGTCGATAACTCGATAATCACGTATAGTTATAAATATTTATACTCTATATTAATACTTAACCTTTGCGTATGGGACTTGACGAGCTCGACAAACGAACCGGAAGGATGTATATATACATATATGTATATATGTACTAGAATTAGTAATATGTTGAGGAGATTGAATATTAGCTCATTGCCTCGAACTTGACATTGGAAATTGGACAATAAACTAACGGAATGGATATTAACTTATGGACATACGGACATTAGTTTGGTATTTTAAACTCTATATTAGAAGAAGGATGTTAGGACATAAAACTCGGACATTGAACTAGATACAAATCGTACACATAGGGATTATTAGTTTAGACATAACTAGATACTAAAACATAACTTGAATATAGAAACGCTTAATAAAATAGGACACAAAGTACTAAGACGAGATATATAAGAGTCATTGGATCAAATAGACGCTAGTACGGCTTGAATAACTAAAGAACTAGAAATTGATATTACAACATAAGCATTGGACTCAACATTGGACCTTAGTTTGCGGACAATGGAATTTGGACACGAATTAGATAAGAAATGATGTATGGGAAGTTATAATATATGAGCTAGATATAATAATAATAATAATAATAATAATAATAATAATAATAATAATAATAATAATAATAATAATAATAATAATAATAGGATGTTATATTATAAACATGGACGTTTGGACTAGTCGCCTAAACCTTAGTTACCATGGAACTTGGGAACTTATTAGACATTTGACACATAGAATCTTACGAACATAATGGTCATTACCTCGGACTCTTGGACTTAAGCTCGAACATATGACACTTAGACAATATACTCGACAACTAAGATTCGGATATAAACCATTGTAAAATAAGAACATGGAGCTTTATGAATAGAAACCATACACTCGAGCTCGTCCCCACGCGTAACCGTTACGAATGAAACCAAAGACTAATAATAACATGTGTGTCGACATAGGGCCCAACTAGGAGAATGTCAGTATCCGATACTGAGCATCCGATTTTATATTTTTGAGCTATGCAACCAGGTGAGCTTCGTGAACTCCCTACCTTTTACTATTTATAACTGTTTTGGGGTGACCAAGCTTCTGGTTGCTTATACGTTATGGGTATTAGTTTTACAGAGCGTGATTACCTGCGAGACCGAACTAGGCACACATTAACTCTAGGATAGAGCCGACTTAATATATGGGTAGTACTACTTGGGGAATCCCCCACGCACAGTGGTCCGGCCTAGACCCGGAAACCCCCACTGAGACCGACGGGTCGTTGCGGCATATATTTTGCCATTGGGGAAACCTATGAGGCTGGACATAGGTTGAGAACTATAACAATAACAGGTATGGTTTATGTTGTTACATCTAGGCATGGTTAGGCATGGGCTAGGTGCCAAGGGTTGAGTGGCTAGCTTGTAGGACTGTAACACGATAACCAGATAAACGTGTTGAGAACTGTTAAACTTGTTTAACTAAAATTGTTTTGATAAAGTATTTTGGGCCCCTATGTAACTAAACACACGAACTCACCAACATTATTGTTGACAAAAACCATTTTAAGCATGTGTTCAGGTACCGGCTCTGGAGATATGAAGAGTGAGGGATTGCAACTCGGATTCACAACCGGCAGCAGAACGAGAAACCATAGAACCCACCTAACCAGTATGATTGGAGATTAGTTATACCTTGTTAAAAATGCATTATATAAACAAAATTATATGAATTATATAAATAAAGTTAGTTATTTTTAATACCGCTTCCGTTGTTGCTTGCATTCGTGTGAATGTTCTACCAATCGGTGATTTCGTCCAGGCCCCCTCGGGCCGGGTTGTGACAGTAGACTCCATTCCTACCCTATTTTTCACCATCCCACTAAATAACCCCCTAAAAGTCCTATTGATTCACACACTCCGCCTCAATAAAAAGTGGTGGAGTTGCGATTTGCACCTAAGCCTATGATTCGAGTTGTCCATCGGGTAGAATTTGATTGATCACCCCAAAAATGAAACCCGAGTGAATGGGAGAAGTGAGGAAAAAGGTAAAAGGGGCCACCTTAAGAATTGTTGTAATAAAATCTCACCGAAAGCCATGCCCGAAATCCCAAAAGTTTATTAAGTTAGATTCTTAGGAGGTAAGTTTAGCTCGGCACATCGAGTTAAACTTACAATTTTTATCCCACTCAAATTGCCTAAGGTTCAGTTTGCTTGAGGACAAGCAAACGCTTAAGTATGAGGTATTATGATGTGCCAAAAAATTGATATGTTTTCACCCACAATTACCACATGTTTTATGATCTAAATCATGCTTTTATCTTTGTTTTATTAGGATTGATCTTTCTTTGTTGATAAATGCAGATTTCGAGGTCCGGTGATGAAAAGAAATGAAAACCCGCACAAAACGACACAAAAAGGACGAAGATTTGAAGACTTTGGAGATCTGCCAGACCTGGCACGGCCGTGCAACCTTATCGGGTCAACAAGTCAACATTTCCAAGTCAAAGGAGGTCAATTTCAAAGCTTCGGGATGTGCACAGGCGTGCACAGTGATGAAGCATGGCCGTGCTTTACTCCACGGTGTTCTCCAAGGCAAAAACCGACAAAGACTGACAAAACAGTTGGTTTTCAGGACAAGCACGGGAGTGCTTAGTAACAAACCAACATTCTCTGCACAAAGGACTCTGCAACAGTACCCGTTGTCGAGCATGGGCGTGCCAGAACGTTGTCGAGGGCGTGCAAGAGCTGAAATGCCTATAAATAGAGGCCTTCACCCCACATTTTGAAGCATCCCTTCCCACTCGCAATCCAACACTTCTCCACGAAGTTTCTACCCCCTGAGAGGTTTAGAGGTGTCCCTTGGAGCCTGGGATCACTCCATAAACACCTTGAGTGAGAGAGAAACACCCCAAAATCATCCAAAACCCTTAGAAATCTTCATACACCCTTCCAACATGTCTTGTACACAAACCCAACCTTGTGAGCTTGTTGTATCAACCATGCCAGGCTAGATTTATGTTGGTGTTGTTAGGGTGAGGATGGACACTTGGTATGAATTAATATAGTTTATCTTTTATTTTAAAGTGGTGTTTTGTGTTCTTAATAATTCTTACTATTCTAACTTTGTTTAATGGTCTAATTTTCAAATCACTTAGTCTTTGGTCTTGTGAGTGTCTTGATAGGAAATGGGAAGGACTCATGAGTGTACCCATGGTGTGTAACAACCCAAGCACTTGTGAACTTAAACCCACGAGTAGTGATTAGTCCATTTGTGGGTAGAAATACACACACTTTGAGACTTAATCCTCTACTATCAAGATCTCATTTAGGGTCAGTACGGTCTTTATACTTGGTCCTAATGATAAGTTAATCCTTAATCTTACATCTTGGTTTCATGGTCTATGTGAAGCTTTTAGGAAGGTTAAGGACTGATGAACTCGTGTTGAAATAAAACGGTCTTTATTTTATTTCATCATTATACTGCCGCACAGTTAATGATAGACCAGTCACTTTTTGATAAGTTAATTAAACCAAGTAGGGGATGCACGTGTGCTGGTAAGTCACGACTCCTCTATGATATTAAGTGGTAACTTGTTCGGTCATGCTCTGGCCACCGACAAGTTATTCATTAAAGTCTAGAGTAGTTTGATGTCCATATCGCAACACCGGGAGACGGGTAATTCGGGGTTGAGTCGACACAGTCTCGAGTCACTTTACTTTTAGTGTTGAGAGGTGAGCTCACCAGGTCGGGAGACCCTCATAATAACATTAAGAACACAGTCGTTTGTACAGCTTTGCGAGAACAGTCACCTCTAGAAAATGCAGTTGCAATTCTAAGTTAAGCATAAGTGCGCGCTCAAACACACCACTATAAAATAAGGATAGCTATTTCATACCGAGGTTCCATCCGATCCCGAAGCAACACTGTTGTTTTGCTAATGATTTTTCTTAAAAGTTTTCATCTCTTTTTTTTACTTTTCTTCTTGCAATTTTAAAAAGTCTTTTTAAGTAATTTTAGGAAGCTGAGTAGTAAAAATCGTGTCCACGGATTCGATACTCGGTACTTGCACATTTCAATACTATATACGATAGGTGCGCTTGCCTATTGTGTCGTGTTTAGAACGTTGAGCAACTTTCGTTTTAAATTATAAATTTAAAACTTGTAAGTGTCTTTTTGTTTTCTAACTTGCTCGTCTTTTCATTAAAGCTTTTGGCATCTCCCCCGCGACTTTGCCATTTATGAAAAGAAGCCTAGTTTTCTTAAACACCCACACGACATTAGATACAGTCACAAATTTTTGGTGGACGGGTTATGAATGCTCTAACATGTTAAATATGTCAAAATTCTCCAACCTTTTACTTAACTCATACGCAAATATGATCAATATTTAAAGCATGTCATGTTAAAGCATTTTAGACGGACAACATGGTAATTTTACAAAAGAAAATAAGATACATGTTTTAACTTTTGAAATTTGCCACCATTTAATAAAATTATCTTAATTAATATTTTTTAATGCACATCGGATTAGTTCATTCACTACATTAATAATAACAAGCCAATGTAGGGCTATTTAGCAGAGGCATATGCCATTTAAAGGGGACGAGGCACTCCTCAGGTAGGGATATCAGTTACCGTTGCTGGTCGACAACATCGCCGCTAACCCCTCGGCAACAGTAAAAAAGTTACAGCTCATCAAGAAGTAAACCCGCTGCAACAATTGTGTGAATTTAATTCTTTGATCATTATGCTGTTTTGACCGCGCAACAACGGTCGGTTTAAATTTATTTTTTTTTTTTTACCATTTCTCCATATAAGTAACTAAACCTTATACCATTTTCACCCACAAAACCCACCGAGTTGTCACTGTCACCGAACCTTCACTCTTCACCCATTTTCACCCCCAAACCCACCTAGCTCCACCAGCACCGTAACCAAACATGGTTCGTTGGACCGAGGAGTGAAAGACACAGGGACATCGCCACGACCTTCCTATTGTCCTTGTGTATTAGCTCATTTCAAAGAGCTAGTGGGCGAATCCAGTCGCACGGTTGATTCACTTCACCGGAAGTGGGACGATCTTAACAAGAAATGTAAGCAAATTAATACTCATTATCAAAGAACCTTGGAGGCGGAGGGTGCAGACACGATCGAAGATGTGGCCATTGGGGCCATCCAAATTAAGTACCAATGTCGGTATGGTAGGGAATTTACCAATATTTTGGCGTGGCAAATGTTTAAGTCGCGCTTAGATTATTTATGTAGTTTTAGTTTAATTGTGTGTTTTTCTAGTTTAAAAGTGTTTTTTTAGTTGAACTGTATTTTTAGTGTGTTTTTTGTAGTTTAATTATGTAATGTTTATGTTTTATATATGAATGTATTTTTATTAAAGTTTATTGTTTTATTAAAATGAAAAATGAAAAAATAAGAAAAATATTTAGGCAAAGCACCACATAGTGTCGCCAGTGATTTGGTGTTTATAGGGTTCTTTGTCTCCATTTTGACGTGGCACTCCAGGAGTGACCGGGGCTAGGGTAAGTACTCTAGAGTGTCATTTCTCCCATAAAGAGGAGGTTTTAGGTTCAATCATAGGCAAGGGGAGTTTATTAGGGGTGTTCACGGCTTGGTTTCAAACCGTGAAACCGCCCAAACCGTTCGTCGGTTTGGTTTCATGGTCGGTTTTTTTACTTAACTTTCGGTCGGTCGGTTTCAATATTTTCAAACCGTAGCAAACGGTTTGGTCTACGGTTTATACCGGAAACCAACCGCAAAAAAACGGACCGGACCGTAAGGATTTATTTATATTTTCTTATAAATATTTTCATATTATATATAGACATAGATAAGATAAAATTTGTTTTTGCCTATAACTAAATTTTTGTAAAGTAATAGTAGGCTAACTCATTTTACATTAGCATATATTTCATTACAGTAATTTAAATCCTTATGTAAGTTTTTTAAATTTCAAATTCAACCTTTGTTTTGATGTGTTTGGGTATATTTTATTTATGTATTTGCTAAATTAGATGGTCTTTTAAGATATTTGGATTGTTAATTATTACAAAAAAGCTTGTTTTATGTTTAAAGGAACTTGGAGTTGTGGACGACATTCTTTTTTTTTTTGCAAATTCGAGACATCTTGTATAAAGATTCAACGAGCTCAAACCACGAAACCGAACCGGAACCAAACCGCTACTAACGGTTTGGTTTGGTTCGGTTTAAAATTTCTACGGTTTGGTTTTGATTTACAAAATTCAAAAACCGTTACTAACGGTTCGGTTCATGGTTTGACCTAAAAACCGCGAAAACCGGACCATGAACACCCCTAGAGTTTATTGTAATAGTTGGTGTAAAATAGATTAGGGTAACATTTGTCGTTCAACAACAATAATAATGAGTAATGGATGTAACATTTGTCGTTCAACAACAATAATAATGAGTAATGGATGTAAACAATCCCAACTATTGACTATTGGCCAATAATAGTCCAACTACGAACATAACCACTAGTAGGGATGGCAATCAAATCCGAACCCGATGGGTAAACCCGAAACCCGGCACATTTGGGACAGGTTTAGGGTCGGGTAATCGGGTATGGGATTAGTTTTTATTTTTTTCGTGGGTTTGGGACGGGTTTGGGATTTGATGATATACCCATTTACCTGACCCGATTACCCGATAAAGTATACCCGTTTACCCGATTAGATATCCGATGTAATTTCCTATATATCTTTTAAAATATGTATTCATAATATATCTAATTGTCCATCTAGATTGTCATCTTCTTAAAAAAAAACTCCAATTATTTGTGTATAATATGTGTTATCTATGTCTTTTAGTGTTTTTATATGATTTAACTATCTTATATTTATACATTATAATCATTTACATACATATTTGATAATGCTAAATGTATTGGTTAGTAGTCACGCAATAGATACCCGACAGGCTTTTAGTCAGATATACCCAATGGATAAGTTTTTAAAATTAACGGGTTTACCCGAAACCCGCGGGTATACCCGATACCCAATGGATAATTACCCGATACAAACCTGACGAGTTTTGGGACGGGTTTGGGACAAGCATACCTAATCGGGTATGGGGTTGGGATTACCTAAACCCGTCCCAAACCCGACCCATTGCCATCCCTAACCACTAGAGGTCCCAACTTTTAGACATTTTGCTCTCAATAGACCCCCTGTTAACTCATACTAACGCCGTTAGCTGAAACTCACAATTCTAGGCAAGTATTCACAAGATTTGAAATAGAGAATCGAGCCGATGATATCGGTATGTTCAATTGCATAATTAAGCGTGGTTCGTTGGTTGTAGGTTGATGTTCTCCTCATATGGGATGACCGAAACTGACAATTAAACCCTCGAACCATACACATTTCTGCAATTGAACATACCAATATCATCGTCTTGATTCTCTCTTTCAAATCCCGTGAATAATTGCCTATAATTATGAGTATCAGCTAACGGCGTTAGTGTGAATTAACAGGGGGTCCATTGAGAGCAAAATGTCTGAAAGTTGGGACCGCTAGTGGTTATTTTCGTAGTTGGGACTATTATTGGTCAATAGTCAATAGTTTGAATTATTTAAATCCATTACTCCTAATAATAATAACCAAATATAAACAATGTTTAAGGCATATCGGGTTAGATTGCGCTTTCTAAAAGAGACTCGGTGACATCCGTCACATCGTGTACTACTATCCTATTAAATACATAAGTATATAACTATAATACATTATAAGGCATTTTAGATGGACAAAACATGGTAATTTTACAAAAACAATTAAGATGCCCACTTTCGAAACATAAAGTACAAGTACTCTATACAATAGTTACTAATTTGCACTCCTTCAATACACTTTAGCAAATTAAAACATTATTCAATGCACATGAGATTACTTAATTCACTGCATTAATAATAAGGAGTAATGGAAATAAATAATCACAACTATTGCTCTTTGGCTGATAATGGTCCTAACTACGAAAATAACCGCTAGCGGTCCCAACTTTCGACATATTGGCCACCAACGGACCCAAACTAACTGAGGCTAACTCCGTTAGTGTGATGCTGGCGCGGCATGCTTAGGTAGCAAAATGACCCTACGTGGCAAGCCACGTCAGCATCACACTAACGGAGTTAGCCTCGGTTAGTTTGGGTTCGTTGGTGGCCAATATGTCGAAAGTTGGGACCGCTAGTGGTTATTTTCGTAGTTGGGACCATTATCGGCCAAAGAGAAATAGTTGGTATTATTTATTTCCATTATAATAATACCCAAACATAATTAGATATTATTTTATTTAAGTACTTAAGTATATAATTACTAAATATTTATAACAATATAATAAAAAAACCAAATATAAACAGTCTTTAAGGCATGTTGGGCTAGATTGCGCTCTCCAAAAGAGCATAAGTGACACACTATGTTACTTAAATACATAAGTATATGATGTACCATCATTTACACATATAAAACATGCGTAATTAGTCTCATAATATGGCAAAATTAGGCTTAAATTGATAATTAAAGTTACTTAATCATTCCTATTTGTGTTTCTTAGAAAATTGGGGCTCCAACCCGAAAATAGATGATTTTTGGGTAAAACAGCTAAAACCGGAAATTCATGGAGATACGAGGCCCGGGGTTGACCAAGCACGCGCATGCTTACTTGTACAAGGGCCCCCGCACTAGAAGAAAAAAGCAGCCAACTTGGGGGACAAGAAAACACTGTTTGTCAACAAGCACACCCATGCACGACCACAAGTATAAACCAGACAGTTCCTGCAACAATAGAACGTACATGGGGCAGGTGCACGCCTGTGCACAACACTCAAGCACGCTCGTGCTTGCCCTGGCAACTCTATAAATAGCAAGCTCAACTCAATCATTTGGTGTTCCATCTTGTGCCTTCTTGGGCTGACTTCCAAGCTTCTTTCAGAGATCTTGGGGTCTTGTGGGAGGCCTTAGGGCCATCCTAATATCCCTTAAAGGTTAGGATTCATCCTACCTTGACTATCTTGGCCGATAATGGAACTGTAGGAGTAGGTTAGGATTCATACACGTCGAGGGTCGTGAATATCACATTTGAGGCATAGGATCAAGGAAGTTGAAGGCTTGTCTATGAGTTGGAGACATCCATGTTCTTGAGTTGATTATCTATTATGGTTGTATCCATCTAGTATCTTCCATGCCTATTCGATTTGTTAGATTTTTTATATTATTAATAGTTTATTTTTAGTTATTTGATGTGTTTATCTTCTTAACTAATTCTTGTTTGTTTACTTTTGTGACAGGTTCAATTAGTGATTAACTTAACAAACCTTTAAAATTAACCTAAACTTAACTAATAAAATAAACTATCATGGGGTTCGTACGGTTTCTGGTAGTCCTAAGCTAGATCCAAGGTAGGAAACTGGTAGTGAGACAGATCCTTCGAGTTTCTGATATTCAAACCGGGTTCCAAGCAATGGCTTCTAAAGTTGATCAGATCCGGGTGACAAGTTTCTGGTTCATACCAGATGTGTGAGTGATTTTCTTGGCAAAGGAGGATTCTTTAAGGGTACACCGGTGATCTTCGGATTGCACACCTTTAAGATTATGTTCCACCTTTGTTAAGGATCTCATTCATAGGTCTCGGGGGTTAAGAGTCGAACTTGTTAAGTCACATAATCATTAACCAAACTTATATTTATCCGATCAATAAATATTTAAGTTGTCACCTTTATAAGGTAAATAAAACAAGGATAATTTATCCAATTCTCATTAGTATAACGCTGTTAACTTCTTAGAGGGTCCCTCGTCACACAAGCTGATGGCATGTGAGATCCTTTGGTACGGAAAGTGAGAGTTGAGAGAGGTGGAAGGGATTCCTGGTCGGAATTAAGCCTCTACATTAATTGAAGAAGGTAAATTAGGGAACCCAGTGCTTAAACGAATGGCTTTGCGGTGGTTTGGGAAGTGCCTAACATGTAGGACTCAAGCTTTCCAAGAAGTTACATGACTCGTGTGCATTAGGTAACACCACACTTGTCAACCAAGAGAAGACCGGCCTACGGGCCAACTGTGACAACCTGTATCCTTCACTTTTCATAAATGTGCATAATTAGTTCCTCAACTATTTCAAAATTTTCATTTTTAACCCTCATATTTTAATAGGACGAAAATTCACAATTTAATAAAACTTATAATTTTTATAAGTAAAAGTATGCATGTTTTATACTCACATCTACACCCGAGCACGTATGTTTCAGACCTTGATACCCAAAGCCCTTACTTTTCGGTCCTAAAACAACTTAGAAACAGAAGGAAACAAGTTTATAACTTAAAATTGATTAAATTAGAAAAATTATTTTTTTTAGCCCTCGCGGTCCGCTAAGACAGTCAAACAGTCAAAGTTCCAGTCAAAGTCCTAGTCAAAGTCCTAGTCAAAGTCTCAGTCAAAATCCTAGTCAAAGTCCTAGTCAAATAGTCAATTCATCTTAAAACCTTACTTTATTGTGTTGACCAATTTTAAAGCCTAATTAAATCCAAAACTAGTACAAAAACCCACCTGTGACCCATTACACTTTGCACCTCTAAATCGATTGTTTCAATTCGATTAAACTCTTTCTCATACCTTTCTTCTATAGTATATTACTTCTACATTTGAAGCTTTGATTATAAGCTCTCGTAATTGGCGAATTGGAAGCTGGATATTTTTCTTATTCGGTTTCTTTTCTTCTAAATTGGACTAGTTTCGTTGTTGAATCTTTGAATTGCTCGCATTTTCACGCTCGCTTAGTCATCTAGTCATTTGGCGAAAGTGAGTATTTCCTATCCCCTTTTTGCTTTTATTCATTTTTGGGGTGTTACATGTACACTTATACAAATTACAAATACAAGTTCACATTTTTACAATACAATTCTAGTACTATGTGCATTTGTTTACAAACGTGCTTTATGCTTAGACATTACATGTAGAATACATTTGTACTTAGTGAAATCATTAACATTGTACAAGCCGACCTTAACATTGGATAGCGCTATTGGATTGACAACCCACCTAGGTGATTCTCCCCCTTTTTCATCGGAGAATCCATGGTCATTGTTAAGTTATTTTCCATTTATTGGATAAGTACACCGCCGTTCATTTTAGTACATTTATACAGTCACAGGATTAATTTCGCTCATTTGTATGATACATAGTTTACATAAATGCACTGTAGCTTTGCACTTGAATTGTATAACATTTTCCAACTTACTATATATATTAAAACTAGGAATGCTCACCAACATTTCATATGTTGACCAAAACTTATTTTGTACATGTTTCAGGTGCAGTTTGATCTTAGTTCCATAGCATTGGATTTTAGTGCTTGCTTTTAATAATTTATTACAAATTTAATGTTTTGTTCAGACTTATGTATTTTTCCTATTTCATCCATGTAAGACAATTTAATTTATTCAATAATATATTTACATTTTAGTACCATGTGCTTTTGAACAATCGTCACTACGTGACACCTCGATGATTCCGCCATCGGTTGGGGTGCTACAGATTGGTATTAGAGCCATGGTTATAGGGAATTAGGTTATTAGAATGCCTTTTAGCCTAGTCTATAACCAAGCTTACATTCACGAGTCCTCTCGTGTTTATTTCTCTTTATCCTATTATTTTCTTTCAAGATATTTTCGCTATGATTCTTTCTCGTTATTCTTTCGGTGTTTTGTTTAGAGAACAAGACACTCGTATTTCACAAACGAAACGATATCACCAAGTTAGGAGTGATATCCATACCTTGGTGATTAGTATCATTCCTCTATATGTTATACATCTTTAGAATATACATTTGGGTTAGGAGTGACATCCATACCTCAAAGAGTATTTCCTTAAAAAAAAAAAAAAAAAAGAAACTTAACCACTAAGCTGGGAGTGATATCCTTAACTTAGTGATTGGTTTCATTCCACAATCGTTTTCAATTTTGAAATACATCTTTGAGTTAGGAGTGAAATCCACATCTCAAGGATCTATTTCTGCATCTCGTTTTTAATCTCGCTAAAGTTTTGGAAATTCACTAGTGATGGGGCACGTGCAATCTGGAAGGGTGAGCGCCTGTATCCTGAGTTTTCTGTCTAGGCCTGGTATTTCATATAAATCCTAATCAGACGCGAGACCCGTATACCTACCTGGGAACTCTTGGGATGAGCATTCACTTATAGGCTAAAGTACGCCCCCACAAGTCACTAGGAAATTTCAAATACTTGAGTTGGTCAAAGTTTCCTATAGAAACAATTCCAATGTTTTATATCATGGATATTTATGTTTGTTTATCATTTGAAGATTCCATTTAATCACTTGATGTTTCATATGCCATTATTCATTGGTCATTCGCTTTTGAATCCCTTATCATCATTACTAAAACTTTTGTTCGATATATTATCGCATTAAAGCTTACACTATTTCACTTATGCTCGTGTTTCTTACACTATAAGGTATTACTCATTTTGCGTTAAAACATTTTTACCCACGACTTAAGTTTTAAACTCTGTGTTTAACTTTGATCACATCCTGATTTTAGGAATGTTGCGTCATCATACAGTTAAAAATGAACATGGTTTTTCCAAACTTATTATTTCAACCTGTTTTATACCTTCATGTTTACAAACTTACTTGATCGAAGTCACGGTATATCTTCATATACCTAATACTAATATTGCTGCACCCAGTCTCCTAAGCCATAGCCAACTACCATTAGTTAGAACTTCTTAGTCAGACTAAACTCATACATAAATGCCTACCTACACGATACGCATTAGTACACTACTCTCTAAAACGATTAATTTGACAACTTATTCTATAAGTCTTTTCACAAAGTCTATTCGCCAAATTAGAACACACTTTTCATACACCTTGTGCCTTGAAACAAATAGCTCGCTATGAGCCCAAAGAGACGCCTTAACGATCCTGCAAATAAATGATCTTTCAATATATAAATTTCGTAAAAGTTTGAAAATTTAAAAGGTTTCAAGTTTACCCACTCTTAACGGGTAACACTTCGATTTTCTCAACATTTCATAACAATTAAAAATTTTCGATTTTTCAACCCACAAGTTAAAGAAATGTTTAAATACAAAAATTTTATTTTCCAAAATTCGCCAAGGCATCTGGGATCATTCACAACCTTCACATCATTTTAAATCTTGGTCTTTCGAAACACATTAGATTTACACACACTTCATGAAATGGTTTCATCTTGCATTTTATAAACTTGCATTGCATATTTTACAAATCAAATGTAAATTTGCATGTTTTCATATAACGTATCCAATATATGTTTCGGGAGGAATTTGCAACTAATAATATACCTTATAACACTTTTCAAACTCGACTTCTCGTAAACACATGAAAATGTGTACCTACGAAATCTTTTCAAATGAACCTGTTTGAACTTAAAACATTCTTCGGTTTCCAAAAAGTTATTCTCGTACCAGTAGACTATACGTCTGTTCTGCGCACTTTCATTTACAGTAAATTTCATTATTTTTTTCACCATTCTATTTATAGTTACGCTCGTACATTATCTTATTATTTTTTTTGTATTATTCTTTTGTTGGTAGTTATTTTCACGCATTATTCGCAACTATTCTCGCACTAGTTATTAGTAGTTATTCTTACAACACTATTTTTGAGCACTAATTTAACTCGTTTACTTTCATTTTGTGCAAATTTTGCAATTTACTCGATTTACGTTATGCTATTCTTTCAATCAAAATTTTATGCTATACTTATATACTTACATGAACGCATATTTGGTATGCATATTTTTTTTTGTTTTGTTGTGAGCAAAACCCTGTTATACTTTACATTATTTTGTTCATCATCATGGCCAACGGACATACTAATTGATAGCTCGTATGAAATCTAAGCCAGTTCCCATGTACGACTCGGTTCAGAATATTCCTCTAACCCGAGAGGAACAGTATAATCCTCAGAGTTTATCAATATGGTTGTTTAGAGCCCAATGATGTGAACATAAAATTTACCGGTTAAGGGTGAACTCGAAAGGTGAAGAAACCCTAATCATGTCTTATACTTACACATTAATCTCATTACAGTTAAAGGGTGAACCTGAAAGGGGAAGAACCTTTAACCGCATCTTATACTTGAGCAGTATCTACTACTTAACACATTTTGGTTGCACGCATTGTTTCTTGTATTACTTATGTTAGTGTTATGGAAAAGCATAGCACCCTAGTGTAAGGTAAATCGATGATTACGGTCCGGAACGCAATCATGGATTTACAGGTACATGGGGGTGGTGTGTGATTCTACTTAGGCTATTGGTAGACAATTAGTACGAGTCCAAAGTATCAGTAGTGTGGTGGGTTAGCTGCAGTACACCCTATATATAAGCACGAGCGATACTGCGGGAGCGGACTAGGAGTCTGACCAAGAACCTACCCATTACTACCTCTTCAATAGGTCGTTGACTAATAGCTAGTATTTTTGATAAAGAACATTTTACATAAGCTTCAATTAGTTTTGTTGGAGCCTTCCTTGTTGACCACCTCTACAGAAAACCTTAAACTTTGTATACTCTTACACTCTCTGTTAGTCAAAATCCTGTTGCATGTCCTTAATAAGTTCGGTCAGAAACTTCTCTAAAGTAAGGGAAGCTACTATAACATTGCCCTGCCCTGCCCTAACCAGATACATACTTTTCCCAAACCTTGCTCATTATAAATTCTTATTTCTCTAACCTTGGGTCAAACTTTAAGGATTTTCAAACTCTTGTTTTGGGTATTAAACAACTACTTCAAACTTTGTCAAATCATGGCTGATGCATTTCTTAAAATCTACTAGCCTTTTTACAAATGTCTTTTATTTCATGGAAACCTTCACTTGAAAGTAATTTCGGGACGAAATTTTCTAAAGTAGGGGAGACTGTGACAACCTGTACCCTTCACTTTTCATAAATGTGCATAATTAGTTCCTCAACTATTTCAAAATTTTCATTTTTAACCCTCGTATTTTAATAGGACAAAAATTCACAATTTAATAAAACTTATAATTTTTAAAAGTAAAAGTATGCACGTTTTATACTCACATCTACACCCAAGCACGTATGTTTCAGACCTTGATACCCAAAGCCCTTACTTTTCGGTCCTAAAACAACTTAGAAACAGAAGGAAACAAGTCTATAACTTAAAATTGATTAAATTAGAAAAATTATTTTTTTTTAGCCCTCGCGGTCCGCTAAGACAGTCAAACAGTCAAAGTTCCAGTCAAAGTCCTAGTCAAAGTCCTAGTCAAAGTCTCAGTCAAAATCCTAGTCAAAGTCCTAGTCAAATAGTCAATTCATCTTAAAACCTTACTTTATTGTGTTGACCAATTTTAAAGCCTAATTAAATCCAAAACTAGTATAAAAACCCACCTGTGACCCATTACACTTTGCACCTCTAAATCGATTGTTTCAATTCGATTAAACTCTTTCTCATACCTTTCTTCTATAGTATATTACTTCTACATTTGAAGCTTTGATTATAAGCTCTCGTAATTGGCGAATTGGAAGCTGGATATTTTTCTTATTCGGTTTCTTTTCTTCTAAATTGGACTAGTTTCGTTGTTGAATCTTTGAATTGCTCGCATTTTCACGCTCGCTTAGTCATCTAGTCATTTGGCGAAAGTTAGTATTTCCTATCCCCTTTTTGCTTTTATTCATTTTTGGGGTGTTACATGTACACTTATACAAATTACAAATACAAGTTCACATTTTTACAATACAATTCTAGTACTATGTGCATTTGTTTACAAACGTGCTTTATGCTTAGACATTACATGTAGAATACATTTGTACTTAGTGAAATCATTAACATTGTACAAGCCGACCTTAACATTGGATAGCGCTATTGGATTGACAACCCACCTAGGTGATTCTCCCCCTTTTTCATCGGAGAATCCATGGTCATTGTTAAGTTATTATCCATTTATTGGATAAGTACACCGCCGTTCATTTTAGTACATTTATACAGTCACAGGATTGATTTCGCTCATTTGTATGATACATAGTTTACATAAATGCACTGTAGCTTTGCACTTGAATTGTATAACATTTTCCAACTTACTATATATATTAAAACTAGGAATGCTCACCAACATTTCATATGTTGACCAAAACTTATTTTGTACATGTTTCAGGTGCAGTTTGATCTTAGTTCCATAGCATTGGATTTTAGTGCTTGCTTTTAATAATTTATTTCAAATTTCATGTTTTGTTCAGACTTATGTATTTTTCCCATTTCATCCATGTAAGACAATTTAATTTATTCAATAATATATTTACATTTTAGTACCATGTGCTTTTGAACAATCGTCACTACGTGACACCTCGATGATTCCGCCATCGGTTGGGGTGTTACACCAACAGTCAGAAGACACCTTTTATGGGGGACTCGTACACTTCCCATGTACGTGACCCATAGAGTTGCCAGAACGTCATCCCTTGTCTATTTATTTTTCCATCTCCTAACTGTGAAGGGACCGTTCAAAATCGTTCTCCTCACGTATAATTAAACCTACTACTACTTTTGATATAATTAGCCTACTTATTCGGAGGGTCCCCGAGACATGCATATTTTCTAAACCTACTATTTTTATCTTTTTATTTTAAAACCATAACCTTTTCAAAAACTATTTTTCTTTTAGAACACCTCCGTTTTATTTTCTTTTTCAAAACCCAATTAATTAAAGTGATGAAAGGTTGAGTAGGGGAAAGTGTGTTCTCTGGAAAACAATACTCGGTATTTATCCTAGAAATCTATGCTATACACATCAGGTTCTCTGCCTATGTGTTGGTTTTAGTTTCTAAGGAATTATCGTTTACTTATAAATTTAAAACTTGTTAAACGGTTTAGTAAAAATTCATTTTTCCCCAAAACCAATGTTTTGAAATTAAAACACCAAAGTTTTTGACACCGAGAAAAATGACATCTTTTCTAATTACTAAAACCAAGCATATCAGTATATAACTACTAAATGTTTACATAGTTATAATGAGGAAGGCTATTGTACAAATGAGTCTTGTTCTACAAATATCCTTTAACGGGAGAAGTGAAAGAAATAATTTTTTTATTTTTTATTTTTTTTCAATCTTTTTAAATGTCACACCCTCAAATTCCACTTGCGGGGTTTTACCGTGAGGCGCGTGACATACCAGGATCCAAGTCAACGATCACAATAAACAAACACTAAATATATAGATTGAAACCAAAACATTATGCTTTGAGCCATAAACCAGCAGCGGAAGCATTTTTTGTTTACAACCAAAAGACATATTATAGTTTACAAAACATTGTTTAATATGCGACAAGACTCTAGACGCTGTGCAAGACTCCGTGCGCCTAGTCCATTAACTGCTACCTTAGCGACCTGAGAAGACATGCTAAAAATGACAACATATAATGTTGGTGAGTTCACAGGTTTTTATAAAAGAGTTGTTATAAGTTTGAAAAGATCATATCCGTTACTACTAGGTTATAAGAACGTTAGCTAGACGTTAAGTGTTTTTACTACTACGGTTGGGAACCCATTACTTAACATGTACCAATAGATGAAGCGTGCCCAGATGACTGGGTTACCGATGCCTCGGTAAACCCGGAACTAGAGACAATATGCACATGCCCGGCCCCGCCGTCGAGTGGGGTTTGTGAGGCCCAATAGATCTATCCACATTTCCCTCATTGTGCAACTCGCACATTCATGGTTTCCCCTGGGACTTTCCATAAAAAAAGTCGTATAGTAATGTAAAGTAACCATAGTATAACATGACCTTTAGTAAGTAAGTATGTAGCATGCTTCTCCCCTGAAAGCAAAACAGTAAAAGCGGGGCTGTGACACTCACCTTAGATTGTGTTACATGAAAACAGTTAAATCAGTAAGCTATGATAGCCCCAGATAGCGGCGGCCTATCATAAGATGTATATAAGTACCCAGACTAATAACCCGCAGATTAACTAGTCCCCGAATGTCCAGACCATAACCATGTACGTTTGAAAACACCTTTGACTGTTAAACCGACCGTACCAGACAAGACCCGACATCCCATTAGTGACCCGACATCTCACGTATTAGCCAAATACAAGATATCATGCAACATATGTAGTTAAACACTTAGCACGCGCAAGAGTTCACTAAGTCTAGCAACACGCTCAATTAATGCATAAACGAGTCCGAACACGTGTTACTATGTCATTAGGCATGTCACAGGTTTCCTATCATGTTCCTAGGTGTCAAATCATGCTTCGGGATGTCAAAATACGCTTACAACAGCAGCACACGTGATTAGGAAATTAACATGCCATTAGGAAAAGTCAACTAGTGATTGAGGATGGTCAACAGGCGATTGGTGGGTGTAATCGCCTGATGTTACTAGAAATTAGGAGCCTAATTGCCCCTATTCACTAGCAATTACACCTAATCGCCCCTGCATCAGGCGATTAGGATTCCTAATCGCCTGCTACAGCTGCACGACACATTTTCGCGCGTTTAACCCTCCAAATCAGATCCGAAACATGTATAAACACCCAACATCAAACCTAAACTATTAACCAACCCATTCCAAGCAAAACCCCCCAATTTATCACTGCTCTAACACCCTTGGTGCAATTATTTCCAAAAATGGCAAAGTACTAGGTTTCATTAACTATGCATATCTTTCCTTAAATGGCAATAATCAGATTTCACAACCTACAACCTTGCAAATCATCATCCCTCTGTTATAATACCCTTCTAATGTGAATCCTAACAACAAACAATCATCAAATCATATCATAACATCCTAAATCTTCAAGAATCATTCAAATGGGTCAAAATGCATATTTTCATCAAAACACAATAATAATGGCCCAAATCCTTAGGAAAACATCCTAATAACTCCTACACATCAGAAGTACATCAATTACATGGAAACATTCATGTTTTGACCATCAAAAATCATTTCGTGCATGAATACTTCACATATAGCAAGTATAAAGGTTTAGACTTGTTTTAGAAACTCATTTCAAAGGTTTTTAAAGACACGAACTTGGTAAAACAAGGTCTGGACCTTTGGGAACCAAAACAATAACATTACAAAAGTTTGGGATGAAGAACACACCTTGGATTTTATCAAAGAAAGGAGTGTAAGCTTGGAAATGGTGAGTTTTGAAGCAAAACAAGTTCTAGAGGTGTTCTAAGGTGTGAAGAAGGCTTAGGATCAGTTAGGGTTGCAGAAATGGTGTTTTTGTAACGATTTGAAATTTTCCAATGTAATCGTTTTGTTTTAGTATTATTAATAATAAAGTTATCAATGGCGTTTTATCTTTCGTTCGAACTCTTTTCCTCATTTTGATATTTATATGTGTAATAAATATTATTATTTACTTTATTAAAATTTCAACTAAGTTAGTTAAAATTTATAAATTTTTTTACATTTAATGGAGTGTTTAGATATCTATATGTGTAAGTTTGTAATGTGAATAATAATAAAGATAATTTAAGTTTGATATTAGTTTGTAAATAATTGAAACTCGAGGGGCTGTTTTGACAAAAAAAAACAAAGTTTGAAATTTTTTTTCTTCCTGCTTTCTTCTTCGTCCAGTCGCCGGAATTTCCGGATTCCCGGCGAAGTCAAAACCGGTGGAACCGGGGTTATCTCGCAAATCCAAGCAAACAAACTCATCTTAATCCTTATCGCAAACCATCTACGCATTTAATCCGAAGTTTTAAATCAAAATTGTTTTGATAATCCCGATCCCCACTAAATCGGAATTTATGGTTCAACACAAAAACGGTTCGGTCTAACTCCGCCTTATAAATTCAACGCATCATTCGACTCGATATCCACTCGCAATCTCAATCCACTCATTATTTCTACCCCTTGCTCTCTCGGCGGTGATCAGGAGGGTAACCGGAAACCAAACGCCGACCACCTCCTCCGACCTTCACTCCGTCGCGATCCGGTATATTTCTTTGTGCTTCTGTTTCGCTTTTGTCCCAATACCAATCACCCTCTGCTAGTTTAGCCTATCAAACGATTTGGGAACATGAATTGTTTCAAAGTTTGTTTCATAACTAAATGGATGTTTGTTTGTGGCTCCGTCTATTCCCACCCCCCACCTTCTATTTCCACCCCCCTCAAAGCGCCTCGCTTAGGCCTAAGCGAGGCGCTTTGAATTCAATCAGAGGAGGTCAGTACGAGGGGGCAGAAAAGCTGATTTTGAATTCGAAGCGCCTCGCTTAGGCCTAAGCGAGGCTCTTCGGATCAAAAAAAAAAAATTTTTGATCTTTTGAGTTAGTTTTTTGTTTTTTTTTTAATATAATTATTATAAAAAATGTTCTTTTGACAAACGTCTGGCTAACCTGTCCAGTTATCAATCTCACTGTCCAACAACTGAATTTTACTTGCTTGCATGAAAAGTAATGATTATGAATTTTACTTGCTTGCATGAAAAGTAATGATCAGGAACATTCCAAATAACCGTCCAATTTCAGCTTTTGTTTAACTCATGATATATCCACCAAATCATTTCTTCAAGTTCATTTCACCAAAAAAGGCATGACTGTAATGATCAGAAACATTCCAAATAACTGTTCAATTTCAGCTTTTGTTTAACTATTGTAGCAACTTCCATAGAGAAGTTATCAATCTCACTGAGATGATATCTTCTCTTTAGGTTTTGGAATTAATGAGACAACTTTTCAGTTGTTATCCGAGAGATAGCGGTCAACGATGAAGACAGCCTGAAAACAACCGGATACCATGGATCAGAGAGATTCAAGCTAATTAAACTCATATCTCAAGCCGGTGCAAGTTATGTTGTAGCTCATATGTTATTATCTCTTCTCTTATTCTCTCTTTCTCAAGTTCTCGATGGATTATTGCTCTCATATCATGGATCAGAGAGATTTAAGCTAATTAAACTCATATCTCACTGTAATGATCAAGAATATTCCAAATAACTGTATAATTTAAGCTTTTGTTTAACTAATTTAGCAACAGTCCAAATAACTGTAATGATCGCTACGGTTAGTGGATACCATGGATCAGAGAGATTCAAGCTAAACAAACTCCGGGCAACCCTTGTTTGATTATACTCGTGTACACCCTTTATCTCTTTATGTATGAATAGTGACCCTCTGACAATGATCAGAAACATTCCAAAATAACTGTAATGATCGCTACTGTTGATTGGTATATAGAGAGCAAACCGACGATCATTCAAAATTTAAAGTTACCGCTAACCTCTGCGCCATCATCGTTGACAACTTTTCAGTTGTTATCCGAGAGATAGCGGTCAACGATGAAGACAACCTGAAAACAACCGGATACCATGGATCAGAGAGATTCAAGCTAATTAAACTCATATCTCAAGGTGGACTTAAGCACCTGAACGGGAAGTTGAAATTTTGAATGATGTTTGTTGACTGCACCGAACACACTACAATTATTCACTATTTTATACATACAACACAACTTCATCGTTGACCGTACTGTTCTTCTTGATCTTGATCTTCACACTTGCTTTTGACAAATCCATTGTTGTTTCCATAGACATTCAAGGAGGCAAATCATTTGAAATGGTGAATACATCTTCTTTGACAGAATTGGGATGATTTGCATGGAGGGTTATGTGCATAACGTATTTTCATTTTTTCCTTGATCTGCAAATATTTGAAAATTATCATTTCTTGACATGCTTGGTAACACCTTGATCTGCAATATTTGAAAATTATCATTTCTTGACATGCTTGGTAACACCTTGATCCGTAATATCTGAAAATAATCATTTCTCGAAAAGTAATTAAAAACACTTAAAAATGAATTAAAAACAATTGTTGCGAGTTAGGTTTAGTCGGAGGACCACGTACAATGATTCATCAAAGTTGTACAAAGCTGGATGTTTTTACTGGAAAACTAAAACGAGCAATTAACGAAGCGAAACGGAGAGTTATAATTTTCTTGGCTAGGAAACAACTTAAAAGAACCAAAAATGAATTAAAATTATTTTTTGGTGATTAACAGATAATTTTAAATAATTAAAAGAAAATCAAATTTTTTTAAAAAAAGGCCAAAGAACCTCGCTTTGGTCAAAGCGAGGTGCTTTAGTGCCTCGCTTTGACCAAAACGAGGTGCTTTAGTGGTTTGATTAGACCACAGGCGCCTCGCTTTGACCAAAGCGAGGTGCTTTGGCCATTTTTTAAAAAAAATTGATTTTCTTTTAATTATTTAAAATTATCTGTTAATCACCAAAAAATAATTTTAATTCATTTTTGGTTCTTTTAAGTTGTTTCCTAGCCAAGAAAATTATAACTCTCCGTTTCGCTTCGTTAATTGCTCGTTTTGGTTTTCCAGTAAAAACATCCAGCTTTGTACAACTTTCATGAATCATTGTACGTGGTCCTCCGACTAAACCTAACTCGCAACAATTGTTTTTAATTCATTTTTAAGTGTTTAATTACTTTTTGAGAAATGATAATTTTCAGATATTACAGATCAAGGTGTTACCAAGCATGTCAAGAAATGTTAATTACTTTTTGATAGTCTTGATACTTTTTAACAATCGGATTGTTTTTCGAGAGAAAGGAACTAAGTTGCAAATACGATAATAATCAAACTCATATCTCAAGCCGGTGTAATTACTTTCAAGTTTTTTAGAATCATTGAAGACACCACATCATTGTACAAACCGACGATCATTCAAAATTTAAAGTTACCGCTAACCTCTGTGCCATCATCGACTACAGCAAACCGACGATCTTCCTCCACGACACTCCTAATGAGCCTCTCTTTATTTCATGGTACGATTTGCCAGTGATCATCTTAATGGTAGCTATAGGAGTGTGCAAGTTATGTTGTAGCATCTTTGATCATCTTCTTGTAATTACTTGACAAATATCTCTCTGAGATGATAGCTTCTCTTCAGATTCTGAAAGTGGATACCATGGATCAGAGAGATTCAAGCTAATTAAACTCATAGGTAAGAACATTGTGGATGAGGATTGTTTATCTTCCCATTGATTTCAAGTATGTTGCCAAATAACTGTTCAATTTCAGCTTTTGTTTAACTATTTTAGCAACTTCCATAAAGAAGTTATCAATCTCACTTCTCACTGTCCATGTTTACCTTCAACGTCCAACGGTAATGAGTAACCTAGTAACCTCTACAATGATGTGATTTGTTTTTTAATAAGGAGGTATATGTACAATGAACTTTTTACGCTAAATAAAACCGATTAATGGCAGGTTTGCCAGAGGGTCACTATTCATACACACAACTTTTTGCTCTAGTGGTGTGCTCTACCTTTTTGACAAACACCTGGCTAACCTGTCCAGTCGGTGCAAGTTATGTTGAAGCTCATATGTTATTATCTCTTCTCTTATGCTCTCATATCATGGATCAGAGAGATTTGAGCTAATTAAACTCATATCTCAAGTTGGTCTAACAACTGAATTTGACTTGCTTGCATAGGAATCTTGTACAAAATCATTCTCACATGAATATCCTTTGATGAATATATAGCATTCTCTTCTTCTTCCCTTACAAATCACTTTGCCATTAATACAAATCACATTGTGCATGACATTACATTCTGCATGTGTCATTTCATAACTGTTGATTGGTATATAGAGAGATTCAAGCTAATCAAACTCCGGGCAACCCTTGTTTGATTATACTCGTGTACAACCTTTATCTCTTTATGTATGAATAGTGACCCTCTGACAATGATCAGAAACATTCCAAATAACTGTAATGATCGCTACTGTTGATTGGTATATAGAGAGCAAACCGACGATCATTCAAAATTTAAAGTTACCGCTAACCTCTGCGCCATCATCGTTGACAGATATCTCTCTGAGATGATAGCTTCTCTTCAAATTCTGATTGCACCGGTGGAATTGGAATTGGAATTGGAATTAATGAGACAACTTTTCAGTTGTTATCCGAGAGATAGCGGTCAACGATGAAGACAACCTGAAAACAACCGGATACCATGGATCAGAGAGATTCAAGCTAATTAAACTCATATCTCAAGCCAGTGCAAGTTATGTTGTAGCATCTTTGATCATCTTCTTTGTAATTACTTTTTATTGTTTCGGGTTCCCTTCCATCATTGAAGATATCTCTCTGAGATGATAAAGGTAGATCATGGAAAGTTGAACTCAAGAAAACAAAGATGAAACCGATTCATGTTCTTTATATATGAATAGTGACCCTCTAGCAATATTTGTTTACTTTCTATTGTTTAGCGCCGATCCGATTGTTAAAAGTATCAAGACTATGAAATTAGTAAAACAACTGAATTTTACTTGCTTGCATGAAAAGTTCAATTTCAGTTCAAACTTTTCAAACACCTGCAACATCTCAAGAGTCGAGGTCCTCTGAAAAAGACATCGTACAATGAACTTTTCATGCAAGCAAGTAAAATTCAGTTGGTATTAATGGCAAGATATGTGGCTTTAGTCCTTTACGCAGGTTTTTTGACAACTTTTTGCTAATACACACAACTTTTTGCTCTAGTGGTGTGCTCTACCTTTTTGACAAACACCTGGCTAACCTGTCCAGTTATCAATCTCACTGGCAATCTTCGTTGGTAGCTATAGGTAAGAACATTGTGGATGAGGATTGTTTATCTATCTTCCCATTGATTTCAAAGGATATTCATGTGAGAATGATTTCGTTACTGTAATGATCAGAAACATTCCAAATAACTGTAATTGATTTCCACGATCTACCTAGACTGCTACAACATAACTTGCACCGGCTTGAGATATGAGTTTAATTAGCTTGAATCTCTCTGATCCATGGTATCCACTTTCAGGTTGTCTTCATCGTTGACCGCTATCTCTCGGATAACAACTGAAAAGTAATTACAAGAAGATGATCAAGGATGCTACAACATAACTTGCACCGGCTTGAGATATGAGTTTAATTAGCTTAAATCTCTCTGATCCATGATATGAGAGCAATAATCCATCGAGAACTAGAGAAACAGAGAATAAGAGAAGAGATAATAACATATGAGCTACAATGACGTCGTGTTTTGGAAGCTATAACATAACTTGCACCGGCTACTTTTCAGTTGTTATCAGACGACTACTTTGATCAAGATGACATACACCTAATTTACACATATCCTTTGATGATGTCAAGTTTAAGTCCTTGACAATGTTGAGGGTTATTACTTTGTTTTTTAATTTTTTTTTAACTTTTTATAATTATTAAATTAAAAAAAAAAACAACTCAAAACATCAAAAAACTACCAAAATAAATTACCCCCTCCAAGCTCCTCGCTTAGGCCTAAGCGAGGCGCCTGGGTGCTGAAGTCGAGGAGGTCAGTACGAGGGTCAGACCTCCTCGACTTCAGCTCCCAGGCGCCTCGCTTAAACCTAAGCGAGGCGCTTGGAGGGGGTTTAAATAGAAGCAGGGGGTTTAAATATCACCACCGTTGTTTGTTTGTAAGGGTGTGTGTAGTGGTGGATAGTTATGTTGGGGTTATAGGATTAAAATATTAAAAAGTAATAGAAAAGGTGTTATGTTGGGGTTATGGAAAAAGAGGGTGTAGTGGGAAGGAGGGTTATGTTGGGGTTATAAATGATTGGTAATGATTGGTTAATTATTGTTTTTTATTTAAATAAGAATATTTAATACTTAATAATATTTCATTAAAAATAAAAAAAATTACAAATACTAAAACAAAAAAAAAAAATACAAATACTAAAAAAAAAATTACAAACCATAAATAAAAGATAAAAATACTAGAAACCATATTTTTTTTCGATTTTTGCCTTTCGGCTCATAGCCATTTCCAGCGCTTTCCCCTCTAGGTGGTCAAAGTTTGACGTGTAAAACGCAAAGTCGCGTTCAAACTGTCGTTCCTTCATGATGTCAACGACCTCTCGGTTTTCTTGGATACGCTGAGCCCCGATATCGCGCAAGTCTTGGAGCCGCTGGTTCATTTCAGCAAATGCCGGGACTAACTTATCAACCCCCGACGAAGACTCCGTCCTTGCGGCTCGAGCAGCCCGTCGACCGGGGGGACGAGGTAGCTCCTCCGCCCCCTCCTCCCCTGCAAAAAATGGATTTTCTTCTGGTGAGTTGAGGTCGACATAACGCGCGTCAGACGTAGGCGTTTCGGGATCAACCGAGTCAGAGGTCCTCGACTTTTTTGAAGGCCTCATATTTTTGGCCCTAGATGAAGAAGATCCAACAGTTGGGCGCACGGGGTGCCATTTGGTGCAGTCTTTCAGCACGCGCCAACATTTCACGTACGGGAAATTCCCGTACGTCTGATTGTATTCTTCCAAAGCCGCCACAAAGACATCCTCGTCACTTTGACCACTTTTCCACCCGAACTTGGTGCGCTGATAAATGCCCTGAAAATTAGTGCATTTTTGGTTGATATCGGTCCACTTGCCCGATATCGAATCATTCTCCCGGTAGCCTTCTCCTTTACCCGAGAGATCAAAAAATATTTCCCGTACTCTTTTCCAAAAATCGCCTTTAGATTGATAGTTGGCTGAAAAAAACATACCAAAAAATATAACATTACCAAAAATTATATATCTTACCAAAAAAATTTAACATTACCAAAAAAATATATAATATCTTACCGACTTCAGGATCCTCCGACACGTCAACCCACGCTCGGGTTAACGAGTACAACTCGTGGTCGGTCCATGGTATAACCTTTTTCTTGGCACGACCGCCCGTCTCTTTTCTTGCGTGACTCCGTCGCGCGGGTGCCTTGCCTCGCCCGGGCTCTTCCTCTTCAACCGGGCCTTGTGTCTCCGGAACCGACTCTTGCCAAGCATTTGAAGAGCCGAACATTTGGGATGACCCGTACACTTGTGTTTGGCCAAACCCACCTCCTATGGGCATCCCAAAACTCCCTCCCATGTTAACATTATACATGTTCGGGTCCCAACCATACGGTTGGTTTAAGAGGTGCGTGAAACTTTGCGGGTTTGATCCCGAACCCGGAGCTATAGGTCGGGTGTTTTCGCCACTGGTTTGGGAACCAAACCCGAAACCTTGACCGAAAGGATTCATGTTAGTGGTGGTTTGATCAAGTGTAGTGCTTTGCTCTTGTGTAGTGTGTGTGTTTTGTGTAGTGGTGAAGAGATCAAGTAGTGGGTATTTATAAAACAAAAATTATTTTTTTTTTTTTTACCGACCTCGAGTGTCCCCCGGTCAAAAGAGCATTCAACCCACTCTTCCCAATGCAAGCCAAAACGCCTGCTATGTCCAAAACGAAAGCCCTCCATAACGCCCTATAGCGCCTGGGGGGGCGGTGTTCCCCGGCGCTATAGGGCTAATAACGCCGTATAACGTGCTCCACTACAGGTACTCTAATAAGATGTTTAACCAAGGGACCGTGCCTCCACTCTTATCATTATTATTATTATTTTTTTATTAAATTTGTTTTTAATAATCCAAATAAATCATGAGGTATGTTATTGTCTGTTATGAGACTGTATAAATGCCTTTTGATTTAAGTAAAAAGTTTAGGATGATTTATTGTTTGTAAATTATATGACATATGTATAGATATAAAACACTATTCTATTATTTTGTATTTAAATATATATAAATCTATAAAGTCTATTATGAGACTTTGAGAGTTTTAATTCTAAATAAATAAAAAAAACTTTATTAAAGCATACAAATTTGTTTATTTATTTATTTTTTTTTACGTTTCTATAAAACTATATTTTTTATAATCTTTTAAATTCGTGGTCACTTTTAGTAAAAATTTAATTTGATATTTGGACTTTTGTTTAACTACTTTGTTAACTACTACATTCGTTAGATGACTGGAATGCTATGTAAAATATTTTTTTTGTTATTTTGTTAAATGAATGTTCCTATGTTATTATTTTACCAAACTTCTTATAATAAATTTTCTCTGTTGTCTAACCGTTATAAACATTCCCAAATTAGAAATTAGAATCCCTAGTGCCTATAACCCTAGATTGCCTTAGACTCAATTTAGTTTTTCCAAACTTATTAGATATATTTTTGTGAACCGTTTAGGATAATCCTTCGAGGTTCTCTCTCAACCTTATTTGCACTATTTAGAAATTTGCTTGATTTGCTAAGGTGAGTTTTACATAGCCCCACTTTTTAATGTTTTTATAATTTTTTTGGGTGAAACATGTTTACTTTTTGTCTTGCTTATATCTTTAAGCATTTGTTTTTATTATTAGTTGGTGAACCCGCCTCAGTGTAGTCATTAACTTTGATCAAGCCAATTGTAGTAGATTATAGCGCTATAGGTTCGACAAGCCCATCCCCCTTCAGGGATGATTGAAACAGCTTTTTACTAGCTCATTGAGTTACGTCATTGTCATTAGGGTTGACTATACAACACCATGGTTTTATTACAAATTGTTTTGATATATAGACATGACTTACAAAACTTTGTTAATTAAATTTTTTTTAGAAAACAAATGTATTACTTACCAACTATTTATAGTTGACCCCCACATTTTCCAACTTAAACATGTTTCAGGGAATAATGAAGCGTGAAGTTCTACGAGCCTTGGACGTTAGAAGTTGAAGCCTAGTTTTAATTTTATTTGGTTATTAGCTTAGTTTGATGTTGAACAATTAGTATTGTTTCCTTTTCGTTGTAATAAATTCCATTATTAGAATATTTATTTAATGGAACATTAATTACCATGTGCTTTTGGAAAATCGTCACTACGTGACACCTCAATGTTTCCGCCATCCATTGGGGTGTTACAGTTTTGCAAGTCAAAGGTTGTATTTATAGGTGTTTCTAGTCGTCAAGAACAGATCAGGCGATTACAGACAGCTACAGGCGATTAGAGTTCCTAATCGCCTATAGTTACATGCGATTAGGGCCTAATCGCCTATAACCACACAAGATTAGGGCCCAATCACCCTACCCTACTCGCCCCCTACCCCCTACTCGCCTGCAGCATCCATTTTCGGGTTTTTGGCGCGTTAAACACTATTTTAACATATATAAACACGTATTCACATACCGACAAGTCATATAATGATTACAAACACGTAATGCATGAAAACTAACACGTTCACCGTCGTTCATCAATTCCCGGGACTCGAGACTTGCGTGTGTGCGTTAAACCCGACGATTCCACGAATCACCAATCCTTGTATATATGGTTATGGACCGACTCCCAATGATCCCGCGGATCATTGTAACGATTCCTGATGATTCCCAGAACCATCGTAACGACTCAACTGACCCAGTTAAGTATGTAATATGCATGACTCGCTAAGGTAGACTTACTAGTTTGATCAATGTTACTAACCTGAGTTTGCCGGGTGTCACATTAAACATGTATTTTGGTACTGAAATCTAAAAAATAAAAAAAAATCATAGTGTGGAGTAATTACGTAATTTCTCTTGTAGAGTAATTACGTAATTACCATAATGTAAACTACATTAATTACTCTAATAACCTAATTACGCTAATTTTTTATATTGTTCATCTAAAAAACATGTTTAAACAGATGAGAAAAAAAAATTAAAAAAATTCCCCCTTCACTTCTCATATTTGGTAAGTTAAGCCAAGCCCATTTGTATTTGACCTTTACCCTAGTTATAATAATAATAATAATAATAATAATAATAATAATAATAATAATAATAATAATAATAATAATAAATATTTAATACATGGGATAGTTTATATTTTGTTGGCAGTTTGTAGGTCTATTCTCTTTGGTGGATTGTATATAGGTGGCCAGCAATCTGTTGGTGGTTTGGGTTAGGGATGAGATCGGTATCGTATCCGTACATGTACTCGTACCAGTACCGAATTTACCGTATTGAATTTGACCAAAAGTGGGTACCGAGTACCGTACATAATATATAGGTACGGACCATACGGTACAGGTACGAGTACGGGTATCGATACTGGTATTTCGGTACGGTACACATTTTGGTACCACTTTGTTATTTTTTTTTTTGAGCACTCGTACAGATACCAGGCAGGTAAACAATTACGAGTATCAATACTATACGGGTACCAATTTGGTAAAATTGGTACGAGTACCAATATGGTACATGTACCAAATATGTAAAATTGATATAAATACCATAATACGAAGTAAAACGTATTATCAAATTCATTAGTATATAGAATTCGGTACCCGTACCTTTTTTACCCGTACTTGTACCGATACCAAAAGTACCGAATAAAGGAAATCAATAAAAGCAGGTACTGATACCTATACAGAGTACCCAAAATCAGTACGGATATGAATACCGGCCGCCTGGAAAAAATGTCCATCCCTAGCATCAGTGGCGGAGCCAGGATTATATTTCTATGGTGTCAGTTTTTTCAATACCTAGGGGGTTGTTTGGTTGATTAAGTGCTGAATCATTAAGAAGTCTGAATGGTTAAGAAGATCTGAATGGTTAAGTGCTGAATCATTAAGTGTTGTTTTGTTGGACCTTTAAATGGTTAGTCTTCTTGTCCCACATTGGTAGGTGAAGTAAACATGGATTCATTCAGTGCTTAATGGTTCAGCAACATCCCAAGTCTTAATGGTTCAGTCTTAACCATTCCATTCAGATGCTGAAACAAACGCATTGAATGAACTGAATGCTGAATCATTCAGCGCTGAATGATTAAGAGGCTCATTAAGAGCCTTACCAAACAGCCCCTAGGTTTATAATAAGACAGTGTCAATATTTTCGAATCGGGTCGGGTCAAATCACGCAATAAAAATTGATATCATAATTGAAGTCTTTTAAAATATATAAAAAAATTACATTTTAGAGTTGCTCCCTGCGAGTTTTCATGTTTAGAAAACGATTCATAACGTCTTCAATCGTAACTTTCGCCAAAAACTCTTTTTCAATATAACAAATGCAAGGATCATCAAATAATTATCACCAACATGTGTTTTAAGTCTACCTTTTTTGTTCCAGTAATAATAGCCTTCACTAACAAATATCTCTTTTTGACTAGGTTCCTTGAATAAGTAACAAAACAAGCAATATACCCGATCCGTTTTTTCACTATATTCCAACTAAGTTGGATATGACTTAAACCAGTTCACATTAAATCGTCTATCTTTACCACCCAAATTTCGTGTTGGAAGACTATGGCTTTTTGGTTGGCATGGACCTCTAGCTAAATATGCTCGTCTAATTTCATCTCTTTTATTAGGATGATAAGATACAATTGGTATTATTTCAGAAGGATCCAAAGGAAGATCATCCAAATCAATCTTCCCCGATTTACTATTTAAGGATGAAAAATCAAAGTTTGTTGACTTTCTCTTTAGAAATCGATCAAGAAACTCTAAACAAACAAAACAACAACATATATAATATATATTCGTAATCTACATCTCAATAACATATACTTTTCTCAATAATCAAAGTATTCATGTTTCTTTTTAAAATGAAAGATTAAAGAATAACTAACCTTTACTCATGTTATATTACTGTTGATTGATTGATTCTTGAGTCCTTAATATTTGTCTAGTTATTGCTCTGCTCCTCAAAGACTAAAAGTCTCTACTGCTCAAAGTCTCCTACTCTCCTTCGTTGATGTTGGCTGACAAAAAATGAAAAATAGTCAATTAGTCATGTATCTTTTAAATTTAGGTTTATCACTTTTATGTTATTGGACTTGTTGGGCTAAAAAATATGGGTCGTTCTCAATGATTTCAATTTCCAAGTCTATCATTAATTTAATTAAGTAATTAGGCTTACCATTTTTAAACCATAATTTTTTATTATTATTTAAAATGTTTAGAAAAAAAATAGTAATGGTGTCGCTCGTAAATAAACAATGGTGTCGCTTGTAAAAAATCAATGGTGTCACTCGAATTTTTTCTATTAAACGTTACATATAATACCAAAATTTGAATGGTGTCGGGCGTACCGTTATCTCCACCACCGCATAATTTGTGTCTTAATAAAGGTTTCGTTTGTCATTTTAAAAAACCCACTGTATTATGCAAACCAAGTGAACATGATTGAAAAAGAAAAAAGGTGACCATTTATGGATCATAAAAGGAAAGAAAAAAATTGTTCACATTAATTAGGTAGTTATGAAGTTTACCTTTTCGAAACAGATAAAATAGAAATTCATAATTTTGCGGAAGCAATAATTGCAATAATAATAATAAAATAAAATTAAAAAAAAAAAACAAAAACAAAACAGTCGGACAAAAAGGTTACGGTGAATCCAGAACTAAAAAATACAAACAAGAATCTTTTAAGACTATACGGAGTGGGGCGGGAGAGAGGGCGGGAAGGGGGGGGAACACCGCTGCAACCAAGCGTGGAGATGGCGTGGAGGGTGGGGGCGGGAAGGAGGTCACCGGCGTGGGGGGGACTTTTATGCCACGTGGCACGTTTGTATTGGGTGAGGGGATGGCAACGGTCATTTAAAAAAAAAAAAAAAAAAAAAAAAAAAAATTAAATTACAAACGGTCATATTATCAACGGTCAAAAAAAAAAAAATTTATAAATTACCCCCATTTCACTACAACACACCCACTTTAACCAAATTTTATACAATTTTCAACCAAATTTTATACACTTCTCATCCAATTTTTATACACTTCCTCAACCAACAATGAACCCATACAACCGAGGATTCGACCCGAACAACCCATACGCGTACGTCCCAAACCCGAATACACCACCGGGTCGCCCGATCCCAAACCGTCCACCCCATCCTTCACCTTGTCCCGACTACGCCGGTTATGCCGGTTTTATTAGTGGCCAAATTTATCCGAATTTCCCATTCAATGATTCTCTCGTTCCTTCACAACTTCCTTTAACCCAAACCGTACCCGAAACACAACCTCAAAATGTGGCGGGATCATCTTCGGGTAAAAACCCCCCTGCAAAAAGAAGTCACAGGAGGAAGACGGCGGAAGAGAAAGCATTAGCCGCCGCTAACCGCCAACCACTTAAGTGGACACCTCAAGAAGAGCTTGCATTAACCAAAGCGTGGATTAGCGAGTCCGAAAAAGAGCAAGGTATTTGTAATAATTTTTATAACATGAAATATTTTTTATAATATTACTAATAATTTTTTTAACATGAAATATTTTGTGTAGGAACAAGTCGCCACAAAAACGACTTCTGGGACGACATCAACAAAGTGTTCCATGTGTTGATGGAAAAAGACTTCTATCGAGCAAACGATAGTCTCTCGTCCAAGTGGACGGAGATAAACAGGGCAATGAACGCGTTTCACCCGCATTATTATCACGCAAGAAACAATCCAAAAAGCGGTGAAACGGACACTGACAGCCTGAGCCGGTCGCTACAAGGGTATCGTCTCGAAACCGGGCTCGAATTCAAATTTCTTCATTGTTGGGAAGTCGCCAAGAACCATTCAAGATGGGCGTTCGTCCCCACTGCAAGCAACTCCGCAAAAAGGTCGAAAACAGGATCGTCAAGAAACCGTCAAACTGATCCTGAAAACGTAGAGGCCGTTAATTTGGATGATGACGACTTTGAAGAGGAATTGAGTCGCCCACCCGGCCGAGATAAGTCAAAAAAGCGGGCTGGGAAATCTACTGCTTCGGGTTCGGGTTCTGGATCAACCGGCGCTTACAGCGCTGACTTGCAAGATTTAAATGCCACCATGATTCAGTTCAATACGATTCAAGAAAAAATGCTCGAAGAGAAAAAAAATATTCGCGAAGCGTTCGAAAAAAAATTGACTATGAAAGAGCGCAAATTGTCTATCAGAGAGCAGCACGAAAAACGCGAGGATTTGAAATTTCTCGCCATGAACACCGACCATATGCAAGGGCCGGAGTTAGAGATGACGCTTCAAATGAAGCGTGATATTATCGAAAAATATAATCTGAAATGATTTGGTAGTTTTTAATTTTTTAAGGTTTTATTGTATTTTTTTTAATTTTCTAGGTTTTTTTTTGTATTTTTCTAGGTTTGTTATTAATAAAAAGTATTTATTATTATTATTGTTTTATATAAAAAGTTAAAAAAAAAAAAGAAAAATAAAATGCCACATGGCACTTCCCCCCACCTCTTCCCCCCCCTTCCACTCCCCACAATTATTTTCCCCCCCACAAGGGCCCCACAAGTGCCACATGGCGCTTCCCCCCACCTCTTCCCCCCCCCCCACCACTCCTTATAGTCTAAAAACACCAACCTTTTCACTCCCCTCAAATCATTCACCGATTCCAATGAAACACCACACTGTTCCCCCCTTCAATTCAAACCACATTTCTTCATCCAAACCCTAATAATAATAATAATATCCACACAAGAAATCAATCAATCAATCTTGATCTACAACTTTACTACATTTGCTATCTGCAACTTAATTAAACCGTAAACAACAATGTCTGGTAACAATAGAACTAGCAGTGCTAGTGTTGTTGTTGATCCAAGTAATCTTCATCTCAAGAAGGAGTTGACTAAAGCTGCTCGTGTCTTACGAGATCCTGGTACTACCTCCACGTGGCGCTCTCCGCTTACGTCATCCAGATCCATTACTGCCGGTAGTAGTAGTATTGTTCATAGGAATTATTATACTCATTGTTATAGGGATAGTGTTCATTCTAGTGTAGAACAAACTGCTGAGAATAATAATATTATTAGTAGTAGTAATAATAATGATGATAATAATAATAATAGTAATAGTAATAGTAATAATGCTAATAATAATAATAATAATAGGAGGAAGGATAAGAAGGTGTTTTTGTATAACTGGAGAATGCAAAGATCCGAGAGCGAGAGGAGCGCACAACGGAGTAATGCGGATGAGGGGGAAGAGAGTGTGGATGATAGTTTGAGTGATGCGCGAAACGATGGGGATTTGAAGGTGTTTAATGGTGGTAATGATGGGAGGAATGAGCGAATGTTACCGGTTAGGAGGGGTTTGGCGGTGAAGAAGAAGGGGAAGGGTATGAGGCAGTCGTCTGCGGCTTTGAAGGTTGAAATGGAGAGACGGATTGGTTTGGTGGATCGGTATGATGAGGTTGATACGGATGATGTGGTTGTGAAAGGGAGTTCTGTGACGTCTCCGTTGTTGTCTAGGTTGATGAGAGGTAGTGGGAGGAAAGATGATTCGTCGTGTTGTTATAGTACCCCGGCGTTGTCTACTAGTTCGGTTAATAATAAGTATTGGGTTGGGAATACGAGCACGGTTGGGTCGTGGGATGGGACAATGGGATCTTTGAATTATGGGATGGATGATGATGAGGAGGATGATCCGTTGGGTTTACCGGGTCGCCAGGGATGTGGGATTCCTTGTTACTGGTCATCGTCCAAGAAAAGTACCCCAAAGCGTGGCGTTTGTGGAAGTTGTTACTCTCCGTCGTTTTCGGATACATTAAGAAGAAAAGGAAGCAGCTTGTTATGTGGGAGCCAAGTCAATTATCATAGACGACACAGATCGTCTATGAGTGGTTACAACAAGAAGAGGTTTACCCACAAAACGTCTCATGTTCCATTGCTTACGAATGGGGATGAAAGCAGAGACCGTTCATCTGTTGGGACGGATGACGAGCTTTCGACTAATCATGGTGAGCTTGATTTGGAAGCTTTGAGTCGGTTAGATGGAAAGAGATGGTCAACAAGTTACAGAAGTCAAGAAGGGTTGGAGCTCGTAGCTGTAAATGGGGAAATAGAAGGGGATTCGCCTTCGTCTCTTGTTGATAATATTAACTGTTTTAGCTATAAGTATAAGCCGATGTTCTTTGAAGATATAGTTGACCAGAATGTTGTGGTTTTGTCCCTTGTGAATTCTATAATCAGAGGAAGAATTGCTCCGATATATCTATTTCAAGGTCCCCGTGGTACTGGGAAAACATCAACAGCTAGGGTTTTTGCTGCTGCGTTAAATTGCCTCGCCACCGGAGACGTGAAACCTTGTGGCGTTTGCACGGAATGTGCCGGGTATGTTTCAGGAAAGAGTCGAGTCATAACGGAAATGGATGGCTCGAATAAGAACGGGATCGATAAAGTTAGACTATTGATGAAGAAACTGCAGATGGGTTCGTCTACATCAAACTTTATTAGGCGTCATGAGGTTTATGTTATTGATGAATGTCACTTATTACCATCTAAGTTGTGGTTGGCATTCCAAAAGTTTCTTGAAGAACCACCTGCTGGTGTTGTGTTCATCTTTATAACTACCGATCTTGATAATGTACCACGTTCTGTTTTGTCGCGGTGCCAAAAGTATCTTTTTAACAAAATTAAAGATAGTGACATTGTTAATAAGTTGAGGAAAATCTCGGAAGACGAGAATTTGGATGTTGAGTCAGATGCTTTGGATTTGATTGCTCTGAATGTAGAGGGTTCACTTCGGGATGCGGAAACTATGTTGGATCAGTTAAGTTTATTAGGAAAAAGAATCACTACTGATCTGGTGAATGAACTTGTGAGTTTCCTGAACTTGTCACATATATTAGTAGTTAAGCTAATATTTTTATTGTAAACAGGGAATTAGCGATAATAAAATGGGTGGCTTGGGTAAGACACCAAAATATTTATTCTTTCGTTCGGAACGAGTTGGGTAAATTGGGATGAACCGAAGAATATTTTGTCAAATCTTTTATAAATAATTAGTGTGTCAATTGTCAAATATGATTACAAAATTTTTAATTTCACTAATAATAGATTTTTCGAATAAAATAGGAGGTTTTATTACATGTTTTTAAGTTTCCGGTTTACTTTTTTTTTTTATTCATTGGAGCTGCTGTAGGTGGGAGTTGTCTCTGATGAGAAGTTATTGAAACTTCTGGAGTTAGCAATGTCATCAAACACAGCAGAAACAGTGAAAAGAGCCAGAGAATTAATGGACTTGGGAATTGATCCTATGGTTTTGATGTCTCAAATGGCTACGCTTATTATGGATATCATTGCCGGAACATACCAAGTGGTTGAAGCCGGTTATGGTGATTCATTCTTTGATGGTAGAAGCTGTAAGTTCTCCACCCAGCCTGTCCTATTTTGAACCGTGCATAGAATTTACCTGTTTTTGTCAAAAGTCCATTTGGCTCGTTAACCAACACGCCTGACCTACCCTTTAGGCCTGTTAAGTAGAATACACGAGACCATGTTTTTTTTTTTAACTATGACAGACTAATTATGTGGCTTTAGTTTAATACGTGAACTCGTTAAGGATAAGGAAGCAGAAGCATACGTCTTTCACTTGTGTTATATGTTTCAAATGTTGCGTACTTCGAAATCTGCTTTTATTACTAATGTTTGTGAACTATTGTTCAGTGACAGAAGCTGAAGTGGAGAGATTAAAGCAAGCTTTGAAACTTCTTTCTGAGGCAGAGAAACAATTAAGACTTTCTAGTGAACGGTCAACATGGTTCACGGCAACCCTTTTACAGCTCGGTGGTGTCCATTCATCAGACCCTACTCCTTTAGGAAGCGGTAGAAGACAAAGCTCTCGGACAACCGATGATGACATATCTGCTACTTTTAAAGATATTTGTTTCCAAAAACATAAGGCGGATTCTCAGCACTATGCACCTCAAAAGTCTGGTCCTTTGAAACTTAATCATTCAAATTCAAGTAATAGCCCAGAAGATGCACTCATACCGATGCGGGAACTCATCAATGGGGATGACGTGTCTGTCTCACATCATGATGATGCCATAAATTCAAACATATTGGATGAGATTTGGGTCCGTTGCATTGATAAGTGCCATTCTAAAACACTCAGGCAACTGTTACATGTTCACGGGAATCTTGTGTCTGTTTCTGAAGATAAAGGTGATCATAAGTTTTTACGCGTTTCAGCCTTAAGTTTATATCAGAGGTGGCAAAAGAGTGGAGTAGGGTTGGGTAATGGGTCAAAATGGACAACTTTTTGTGCGCGTGTTTTTGGTCTATTGAAATAGTTTTCCCAATTGTTTTTATATGCATTATGTTTGACCTATATGATTACAAAATTACATTCTGTGTATTTTTATCATTTAACTGATTTTACCCTTTTGAGGTACTATATGATCTATGTATTTATGTACACATAGGCCTAAATAATATATGATCCATATATATATGTTGCAGGTGTCCTTGTTGCTTATATTGTCTTCAGGGATAAAGATATCAAAAGCAGAGCTGAAAGGTTTGTTAGCAGCATCACAAACTCATTTGAGATTGTTCTCCGTCGCAGTACAGAGGTTAGAATTATATTACTAACGGATGACGTGGAACCAACAAATGGTTCGACTCAGAGGAAGCTTGAGTCAACTTCAATGGAAAAATGTTCCAATGAAGAAGCATTAAAAGGTAGAAAGGGTGTAAATCCAGTTCAAAGAATAGAATCAATCATACATGAGCAAAGGTTAGAAACAGCATGGTTACAAACTGCAGAAAAAGGCACGCCTGGATCGTTGCAACGGTTGAAGCCTGAAAGGAATCAAGTGTTGCCTCAAGATGGCGGCAGTAGTGGTCAAACGGAGACATCACAAAAGCAATGGGAAGATGACTTGACCCGTCAACTCAATCTTTTAAAGATCAATGATGGGAAACCCTTTTCGAAGGAACATACTACTATGTCACCAAGCTTGTTGCACGATGCCAATTTAGTTACCAGGTACACTAAAGATACCATGTGGCTTCTTGTTTGGGCAAATTGGACCTACTTTCAGTCCATTTTTATTTTAGGGAACATAAATTAGAGGCTGATCAGTTAATGCGTGAAAAACAGGTCTGATTTGGTCCGTTGATCTAAAACGCTTTTTTCCATAATTTTAATATATTAATAAGTGTGTCAAATATAATTGCAAAAGTTATATACTGCTTTGCAACTAATCTAATGTATTTGAATAAACTGATTTACAAGGTTTTGTGCATTTAACGTTCACTTTTAGTGACTTTGGACCCATTTTACTTGTTTGTTTTAAGACAGAAATCGGCTGTATAATATGTGCTTATATGGCCAATTGCCGTTCCTGTTTTTCTGCATGAAAATACGTTCCCTAAGATAGAAATTGATTTGAACATCCCTGCAACTTTATGCTAGGATTGCTAAAACATTCTGGTTTTCTTTATACAGCGGATACGAGTCTGGATCAGCAGCTGGTGGTGGTTGTCTCTGTTTTAACAAACCAAGGCATAACCGCAGGAAGAAGGCAAACTCTTGAAACTCTCTTAGCAAATTAAAGATGGAAAATGGGTGGATTGGGTTGGGTATCGGGTCAAAATTGGTAAATTTTTCATACATGGCTGAACACTTTTTGTACTAAATATCTAAATTTAAATAATTAGCGTGTCAAAAATGATTACACAAAAAATATTATCTTTTCAACATAATGATTCAGACGCTATTAGGCATTTAAAGTACAATTTGTACCACTTTTGACCTGTCTAACCTAAGCAACTTTTTTTTTTACCCATATGACCCGTTGGAAGTAACCATAACCTAAATTGACCCATTTATAAACAAATGAAATTCTTTATTCAATTCTGAAACTTTGTTAACCTTGTTTTGAACAGATGAAACCCGGAACCCCAGTTAGGACCCGCAGAGGTGCTAGATTTGTATTGTTCGGGGAGTGTGGGAAATCTGGAAGGACAGAATACAGATCTAAAAGATGATATTTAAGAGCAAAATATTTCAAATTCATTCATATTGGAGCTATTTCCCAATTTATTGTTCTTTGTGGTTGTTATGGGAGATACATGTAAAGTTTTTAATATCTGGAATTTCTGCATATTTTTTTTACATGGGAGCAATAAAGGTGAAGATTGATCATTCTTTCTTCCCTTCAATTTCCTTTCAGTTTGCACAATTGCAGGCATTTTTATTGGTGACTTTTTTTTTTCTACTCTTTATTTTTTTATTTTATTTATTGACACCTTTTTTTGTTAAATAATGATGCTGATGTGGAAATTTTTTTTTTGAACGATCAACTAAAGTATTGCCGGGTACTCTGTACGCGGCCCCCAATGGCCGAAAGGGGCCCCAGACGGCCTCTAGTCCGTACAGACAGAGCCCTTCGGCCCACCCGTCTTCTGTTCCAGGGAAAACCCGGCCCACAAACCCGCCCGAAGGCATGACGGTAGTGAACCGGTAAAACCTGGAGGGATCAGGAGTCGAACCCATGACCACAAGGGTCAAGGGTCTCTCCATCACTTCCCAACCACCTACCCCACCACAAGGGTGGGGGTATCCATCACATGCCTCCCGTGGGAATCAAACCCGGCTCCCCCAAAGAGAGAACCAACCCTTTTACCACTAGGCCACATGATCAGGATCTGATGTGGAAATTATGCATTTCATTTTAGACCTTTTCCCCAACTATTGGTTATTTATTATTTTGTTGATTTACACCCTTTTTCTGTTAAATAATGATGTGGAAATTATGCGCCTCATTTTTACCTTTTTCCACATCAGCATCATTATTTGATAAATATATGAATAGAACAACAGTTCAAGAATGCGCACAATTGCAAAACGCCATCTAGGGTTGGCAAATCGTGTATATCCAACCTATTAAGACATGAACACGACACGAGAACCTATCGTGTCATTTTTTACAAACTCGGGCACGAACATGTATATACCAGGTTAACACGATAATACATGTTAAGTGCATGTTTGGCTCTCCTTATTTTCACCTACTTATACCTTATTACTTTTTCAAAAAAATTGATAAGTTAAATGAAATGTTTGGGAAGTGACTTTTAACTTTACTTATGAGTTTTTATAACACAAAAAAGAGTTTTTGAAAAGTGAGAAAATGTAACTTTTCAAAACTACTTATAACTTTTTTGTGAATAGTCATAAGCAGCTTCTAAAAAGTTTACCCAAACGCCCTCTAAGAAGATTATACACCCAACATACACAAACCTGTTACCTGGTTGACGGAAGGAGAGGACGGATGGCGGGCTGGCGGCGTATGGTTATGAGAGGGGGAGGAATGGATTTCAAATTGTAATTAGTGTTCTTTATTTATTTTTTGCCTTAGCGAATATAAGTATGAAATTCCTACATACCCACAAGTCCACAACAAACCTATTTTTTTTTAATGAAATTCCTTAACATGTTTTAACGGGTACATAACAGATAAACACGTATTTAATCTGTTTAGACACGAAAATTAACAGGTATATATGTGTCTATCTGTTAAGATCGTGTAGGTCATGTCGTGTTTACAGGTCTGTGTTTGAAATTGCCAGACCTAAGGCCACCCACAGTCGACAACACATACAACGTTGGTGACCCGGTCGCTATATTCAAGAAAAAACCCACCGTTCGAATGCTCACTGTGGTGAAACAGGTGACTCAACCCAGAACAATTTTGCTTCAGGTGAGACTCGAACACCTCCACTTTGGAATGCCATGAGACTAACAACGCACCATACAAAGTAAAAAAAAAAAATACATCCCATTAATAAACTCGGTGCCTTGGTTTAAAAAAGCGCGCCTCAGGCGCGCTTTAAGCGTTTGAGGCGCGAGGCTCCAAGAAAAACGCTTTTTTTTGCCAAAAAGCGCTGAACTACATGAAGCGCCGCATCGGGCGCTTGAGGCGCGCGCTACAGTAGCGCTACAGTAGCGCCTCAGCCAAAAAAACCTTTTAAAGTGCTTTATTTGGCCCGCTACAGTAGTGCCTCGTCGTTTTTATGTTTTGAATATGCTTTTTAAGTGTTCAAGTGTGTTTTATAATCATGTTTTTGTGCTCATGATTGATTAACATGTAGAAAATGTCATATTGACATATATAAATATTTTTTTATAATTTTTTAATGCTATACGTGAAGCTCTCGCCTCGCGCTTTAAGCCCCGCGCTTCGGATTTTGGACCCAAAACGCCTCGGAGCGCCTCGCGCGTTTTTAAACCAAGCTCGGTGCTAAGATTGACGGAGTCGATCTCAACCATATACCCACTGATGTGCAGATGGAAGCAGAGGCTTTGAATGGGGAAATTGATGCTACGGTTCAAGTCAGAGGTATGGTTGGTATTAATTTGAGGAATTCTATCGGGCATGTTGCAAACGAAGTGATCTTGGAGCTGGTCTCCGAGGAAGCGTCATGAATTGTCTATCGCTAAACGTTCGGGGAGCACGAGGTAAGGGGAAAGCCGGGTGGGTTAAGGGTTTGAAGTCTTCGTACGGTATAGACTTTATTGCAATACAGGAGGCAAAATTGGCGGATCCGCAAAACTGGTTCTTATCTCAATTTTGGGGTCCGTCGAGTTTTGAGGCTGCTTTTGTTAACTCAGAGGGTATTGCGGGTGGTTTAATTAGTTGGTGGGATCCGTCATGTTTTCGTATGACTGACCTAATTAAAACGCGTCATTGTTTAGTAGTAACTGGTGTATTGACGCATCACAACTTGGTGCTCAATATTGCTAATATTCATGCGCCCAATGATGTGGTCCGAAGAAAAGAATTATGGTTACAGTTACTACAGTTCAGGCAACAAATTATGGGTCTGTGGGTGATGTTGGGCGATTTCAACGAGGTTCGAACGACGGATGAAAGGTCTAATTCGGAGTTTTTTCCTCAGAACGCAGCTGCCTTTAACGACTTTATTAGAGACGCCGAGCTGTTCGAATATAATATGGGGGGACATCGGTTCACCTATATGTCAGGGGATGGTGTGAAATCAAGTAAATTGGATCGGTGCTTAGTATGTCGTAGCTTTCTGGATCGGTGGCCGGGGGCAAAGCTGACCGCCCTTGCAAGTTTTCTTTCAGATGATCGACCTCTTATGCTCACAGTTAAAGCGTCGGATTTTGGCCACACGCCTTTTAGATTCTTTAACTCTTGGTTAGAGTTACCTGGATTTGTTGATTATGTTAACTCAATATGCGACAAATTTGTTTTTGACGGCCCTGCAGATCTGGCACTGGCTGCGAAATTAAAGTGGATTAAGGGGCGAATTCGGATATGGACCATGGCGGAAAGGGCAAAATTGGACAATAGAAGTACGGAGTGCAAGAAGATCATTTTCACAATTGAAAAGATTAGTGAATCACGTCCGCTAAACTCGAATGAAATTGATTCAAGACTTGTTGCAAAAAAGGACCTGCTTGAAGTCGAACGCCTTAAGAGTATGGACGCAAAACAAAAGTCAACGACTAGATGGGCCACCGACGGTGATGAAAATTCAAAATATTTTCACAACATCATGAGGATGAATACGACAAGTAATCGAATACATGGGGTGAAAATTGGTGACAAATGGGAGACAGACCCGATAGTATTAAAAGAAATGGCTGTGGAGTTTTTTTCTCTAAAATTCTTGGATAATAATGAGCACCGTCCCGAATTCATATGCCCGGGTATAAAGATGATTTCTAATGAGGATACGTCCAAACTTGATTTACCATTTTCTTTGGAAGAGATTAAACGTGCAGTTTGGGAGTGTGATGGGGATAAAGCACCGGGCCCAGACGGGTTTAATTTTAAGCTCCTAAAATGCTTTTGGGAGGGCTTAAAGCATGATTTCTTATGGCTTTTTCATTCATTCAATGATACGGGTCAGATTACACGTGGCTGCTTCTCGACGTTTATTGCACTCATTCCGAAAGGAAAGGACCAAACCTCTTTTGCGGATTACCGACCCATTAGCCTGGTGGGTTGTATTAACAAAGTGTTGTCTAAAGTTCTTGTCTCCCGCTAAAAACCGATCATGCCTAAGCTAATTTCGGAGGAGCAAACGGCTTTCCTTGGCAATAGAAACATCCTGGACGGTCCCATCATCCTTAACGAAGTCGTTGCATGTTTGAAGAAGAATAAATCCCAAGGTATGTTCTTCAAAGTTGATATCGAAAAAGCATATGACTCGCTTAATTGGGATTTTCTCAATGATATTCTTCGCCAAATGAACTTCTCGAGTAAGTGGAGGGCGTGGATCATGTCGATCGTTGTGAATGCTCGTACTTCGGTTCTAGTGAACGGGTCTCCAACGTATGAATTTGATTGCCAACGGGGTCTCCGTCAAGGCGATCCCATCTCACCGTTTCTCTTTATTCTTGCAATGGAGGCATTAACTTGTATTATGAATCGGGCAGTCTCCTTAGGCATTTTTCACGGACTAAGGGTAACCGGTAATGATCCGATTTTATCACACTTTATATACGCAGACGATGTTGTATTTTGTGGTGAATGGTCCACTTTTAATGCAAGAAATATAAAGAGACTTCTTAGATGTTTCTTTCTCATTTCTGGGCTGAGGATCAATTTAAAGAAGTGTAGTGTTTATGGTGTGGGAGTTCGGGATGTCGAAGTTCAAGGCATGGCAAGTACCCTTGGCTGTAGTGCGAGGTCGTTTCCATTTATTCACCTTGGGATTCCAATTGGCGCAAACATGAACCTTGTCTGAAACTGGGGTCCGATTATTGATAAGTTCAAGGATCGGCTCTCTCTTTGGAAATCCAAGACATTATCATATGGTGGCAGGATCACGCTACTTAAGTCGGTTCTAAATTCTTTACCGTTATATTATTTCTCACTATTCCGGGCTCCCATACAAGTATTGAACGAACTTGAAAAGAATTAGACGGACGTTTTTTTTGGGAGGTAATAATGACGCGGATAGATTGAGTTGGATCGTGTGGG